>ML662445.1:24548191-24765143 GCA_007570785.1 Antilocapra americana
CTTTGTATTTCTGTGTTTTCTGTTGTGATCTCTCCGTTTTCATTTCTAATTCTGTTGATTTGGTTCTTCTCCCTTTGTTTCTTGATGAGTCTGGCTAATGGTTTGTCAATTTTATTTATCTTCTCAAAGAACCAGCTCTTGGCTTTGTTGATTTTTGCTATGGTCTCTTTTGTTTCCTTTGCATTTATTTCTGCCCTGATCTTTAGGGTTTCTACAAATCCACAGTCATCAAGACAGTATGGTACTGGCACAAAGACAGAAATATAGATCAATGGAACAAAATAGAAAGCCCAGAGATAAATCCACAGATCTATGGACACCTTATCTTTGACAAAGGAGGCAACAATATACAATGGAGAAAAGACAACCTCTTTAACAAGTGGTGCTGGGAAAACTGGACAGCCACTTGTAAAAGAATGAAACTAGATCACTTTCTAACTCCATACACAAAGATAAACTCAAAATGGATCAAAGATCTAAGCATAAGACCAGAAACTATAAAACTCCTAGAGGATAACATAGGCAAAACACTCTCTGACATAAACCAAAGCGGGATACTCCATGACCCACCTCCCAGAATATTGGAAATAAAAGCACGAATAAACAAATGGGACCTAATTAAAATTAAAAGCTTCTGCACAACAAAGGAAACTATAAGCAAGGTGAAAAGACAGCCTTCAGAATGGGAGAAAATAATAGACAATGAAGCAATGGACAAACAATTAATCTCAAAAATATACAAGCAACTCCTGCAGCTCCATCCTAGAAAAATAAACGACCCAATCAAAAAGTGGGCCAAAGAACTTAACAGACATTTCTCCAAAGAAGACATAAAAATGGCTAACAAACACTTGAAAAGATGCTCAATATCACTCATTATCAGAGAAATGCAAATCAAAACCACAATGAGGTACCACTTTACACCAGTCAGAATGGCTGCCATCCAAAAATCTACAAGCAATAAATGCTGGAGAGGATGTGGAGAAAAGGGAACCCTCTTATACTGTTGGTGGGAATGCAAACTAGTACAGCCACTATGGAAAACAGTGTGGAGGTTCCTTAAAAAGCTGCAAATAGTCCTGCCATATGACCCAGCAATCCCACTGCTGGGCATATACACCAAGGAAACCAGAATTGAAAGAGACACGTGTACTCCAATGTTCATCGCTGCATTGTTTACAATAGCCAGGACATGGAAGCAACCTAGATGCCCATCAACTGACAAATGGATAAGAAAGCTGTGGTACATATACACAATGGAATATTACTCAGCATTAAAAAAAAATTCATTTGAAGCAATTCTACTCAGATGGACGAAACTGGAGCCCATTATCCAGAGTGAAGTAAGCCAGAAGCAAAAACAACAATACAGTATATTAACACATATATATGGAATTTAGAAAGACAGTAATGAGAACCCAACATGTGAGACAGCAAAAGGAATGCAGATGTATAGAATAGACTCGTGGACTCTGTGGATGAGGGTAAGGGTGGGATGATATGGGAGAATGGCATTGAAACAAGTTAATTATTATAAGTCTATTCAATCGCCAGCCCAGGATTGACACTTGGGGCTGGTGCAGCGAGACTTTCCGGGGGGAGGGAGGAGGGCGGGGGGTTCTGGAGGGGGATCATATGTAAACCCATGGTGATATCATGACATTGTATGGCAAAAACAATAAAAAAAAGAAAGAAAAAGGAAAAAAACAAAAAAGACAGTCTGGTACTGGCACAAAGACAGAAATATAGATCAATGGAACAAAATAGAAAGCCCAGAGCTAAATCCACGCATCTATGGACACCTTATTTTTGACAAAGGAGGCGTGAATATACAATGGAGAAAAGACAATCTCTTTAACAAGTGGTGCTGGGAAAACTGGACAGCCATTTGTAAAAGAATGAAATTAGAAAACTTTCTAACACCATACACAAAAATAAACTCAAAATGGATCAAAGATCTAAGCATAAGACCAGAAACTATAAAACTCCTAGAGGATAACATAGGCAAAACACTCTCTGACATAAACCAAAGCGGGATACTCCATGACCCATCTCCCAGAATATTGGAAATAAAAGCACGAATAAACAAATGGGACCTAATTAAAATTAAAAGCTTCTGCACAACAAAGGAAACTGTAAGCAAGGTGGAAAGACAGCCCTCAGAATGGGAGATAATAATAGCCAATGAGGCAACGGACAAACAATTAATCTCAAAAATATACAAGCAACTCCTGCAGCTCCATCCTAGCAAAATAAACGACCCAATCAAAAAGTGGGCCAAAGAACTTAACAGACGTTTCTCCAAAGAAGACATAAAAATGGCTAACAAACACATGAAAAGATGCTCAACATCACTCATTATCAGAGAAATGCAAATCAAAACCACAATGAGGTACCACTTTACACCAGTCAGAATGGCTGCCATCCAAAAATCTACAAGCAATAAATGCTGGAGAGGATGTGGAGAAAAGGGAACCCTCTTACACTGTTGGTGGGAATGCAAACTAGTACAGCCACTATGGAGAACAGTGTGGAGATTCCTTAAAAAACTGCAAATAGACCTGCCATATGACCCAGCAATCCCACTGCTGAGCATATACACCAAGGAAACCAGAATTGAAAGAGCCACGTGTACCCCAATGTTCATCACCGCATTGTTTACAATAGCCAGGACATGGAAGCAACTTAGATGCCCATCAACTGATGAATGGATAAGAAAGCTGTGGTACATATACACAATGGAATATTACTCAGCATTAAAAAAAAATTCATTTGAAGCAGTTCTACTCAGGTGGACGGAACTGGAGCCTATTATCCAGAGTGAAGTAAGCCAGAAGGAAAAACAACAATACAGTATACTAACGCATATATATGGAATTTAGAAAGATGGTATTGAGAACCCTGCATGCGAGACAGCAAAAGGAACACAGATGTGTAGAACGGACACGTGGATTTTTTGGAAGAGGGTAAGGGTGGGATGATATGGGAGAAAGACATTGAAACATGTTAATTATCATATGTGAAATCAATCGCCAGCCCAGCTTGATGCTTGGGGCTGGTGCACCGGGATGTCCCAGGGGGAGGGAGTCGGGAGGGGGGAGGGAGGGGGATTCTGGAGGGGAAGCATGTGTAGACCCATGGCGGTTTCATGTTACTGTATGGCAAAACCAACACAATAAAGTAAAGAAAAAAAAAAAAGAATACTGGAGTGGGTTGCCATTCCCTTCTCCAGGGGATCTTCCTGACCCAGGAATCGAACCCCAGCCTCCTGAATTGCAGGCAGCTTCTCTACCGATGAGCTACAAGGGAAGCCTAGTATAATGTCGTTATATGTAATGTGATTCTTTTTGACAACTGAAAAGCAGTAATGTGTTGTGGAAGAAGTTTGGAGTAAATACTGGCATTTGAAGCAGGGATGTATAGAACAGAACAACTTCTTCTCGGCCTTTTTTAGAAACATGTGCTAGGTCTAGTGCAAAGCTGGCCACACAGTAAGGCAGGAATTCTGCAGAATGACTCCAGTCAGCCGAGAAAAGCCTCTCCTCTGTTGCTTCGTTTTGTTTTTAATGAATAGAGCATTGGAGTGGACTTGAGGGATTCAGTGACAAACAATGCTGTAAGAGCAAAAATTGTGGAGCAAAACTCTTCAAGGAAGGTTAGGAGGCTTGGCTGCAGTCTCTGACACTGAAAACCTGGGATCTTTCTCCCTTAAAGCTTAAGGCAAGAATAGCCTTTCCTCCTGGAAAGGAGAGCCCCATTTTTCTGATCAGTTGTTTACCAGGCAACCCCGTGAGTGTGACCGAGGTCATATACTAGACAGTGACGTTTGTGCATAAAGTGCATGGTGCATTTGATAAAGACTTAATGAGTGATAGCTATTTTAACTTTCTCTTATGCATAAGTATTTGAAAGTAGTAGCTGTTGTGAGACGATGCAAAACGTGTTAAATCTCTACTTGGGGCTCATTTCTATGTTTGTAGCTCATTCACAGATGGTTGACTTGCTCCGGCCGCTAGCTGGGCGCAGTCGCTCTGGCCCGCAGAGCAATCAACGGAGGCTCCGAATCCACCTGAAAACGGATGAAAGGGTTGGGACAAGAGGCGCAAAGAATGGCAGCAAGACAAGGATTCTGATCAAGCTGCAAAACTTTATTGAGCGCAAGGCGATTATATAGGGGGAGGAAGGGAGGGAGGGGAAAGGAAGGGAGGAGCTCTGACAGGCATATAGGGGTACATATCTTGTGGGTGATTGGCCTGTCAGATATACGTTCGCCCATGATCCTTTTGGTGATTTGCCAGCCGAATGTATGGCTGGCGCGTGATCAGCGCCTTATATGGCAGCAGGCTTGCAGTTCTCTGACCATAATAGCTCTGGCTGATTGCATCAGCCTGCTGGGCCCCAACAACTAGACAGTGATATTTGTGCATAAAGTGCATGGTGCATTTGATAAAGACTTAATGAGAGATAGCTATTTTAACTTTCTCTTATGCATAAGTATTTGAAAGTAGTAGCTGATGTGAGACGATGCAAAACGTGTTAAATCTCTACTTGGGACTCATTTCTATGTTTGTAGCTCATTCACAGATGGTTGAAATAGCTACAAATCTGATCACTAACTTAACTATAACAATTCTATTTGTCATTAGGGGAATAAAAAGGTAGTTTATAGATTTCAATGTTAACTGTGCTAAACCTAACTAGTTTGAAAAATGCAATATTCTTCTAAGAGCTCAACAAATCTCACAGAGCTTCAAAACCCTACTGTTCTGTTATTATCAGCATTATTCACATACATAAGAATATCAACACTTAAAATCTTCAAGTAAAAATTAAAATGTGGAACCAATATTAATAGCATGTAATGTACCAATACACTAATAATATATTCAGATATTGGAAATTTAATAAATATTTATCATTAACATAAATGTACAGTATCTACCCATGGAGATATATTATTCTATTTCAAACCAGTGCAATTATATGAATCATTGCTTTACATTTGATGGCTTGACATTAATAATTGTTTCTGAAAAACGATGTCATTCTGCTTCCCATATCTTTCTTACTCTCCTGCTGAATAAAGCATGGATGGGAGAAATGAATGGAAATGACTCTAATAATTTAAGTGACCTGTGAGGAGACTGAAAGTACTGAAAATTTATGGTTGCCATCAATACAAAATAACCTTATTTATTTTTTTTTATAGTGTGAAGTATATAATGAAGTATCTCTCACCCTTTTTCTAATCTGAGCACATACGGTCCCCACAGGCAACTACTATTATCAGGTTTCTTTGAATAATATTTAAGGAATTTGTTGCTGTTTAGTCCCTAGGTCTTGCCTGACTTTCTTGCAACCCCATAGATGGTGGTCTGCAAGGTTTCTCTCTCCATGGGCTTTCCCAGGCAAGAAACACAGCATGGGTTGACATTTCCTTCTCCAGAAGATCTTCCCAACCCAGGGATTGAACCCCCATCTCCTGTGCTTCTCCTGCATTGCAGGCAGATTCTTTACCTCTCAGCCACTGGGGAAGCCCTAAATGAAGGAATATTCTATACAACTATAGGTAAATTAATAAATATATTTTCTTTTTAGAAGCAAAAATTGTATAATATCCATGCTTGTTTCATAACTTTTGATTAACAATAACAATTTTTCCTTAACAACCATAAATACACTTTAAAAATAATGAATCACTTTAAATATGGCACGTTGCATTTATTTGATTATCTTTACAGACCAGTTCCTGAGAGAGGAAGTGCTGGTTAAATGGCATGAACATTTGTTATTTTTGGAAATATTTTAATTAGGATCCCACCAGGAAAATATAAATATTATTTCTTCATATCTTTATCAACACACTATTTTGTCAAATGTTTAACAATATGATACAATTTTAGTATAATTTTAAATTTAATTTACTTTTAATTTTAAATGAGCTTGGAATTATGCACATAAATAAGAGAAGTATGTATTCCCTTTTTGTTGAACTGCTTCTTCAAAGAATTTGCATGTGCACACATTTTCCTATTGGATCACTATTCTTTTCAATGAATCATAGAAGTCATTTATATTTTGGGATAATTAGATCTTTGAGAAGTGGGTGGTTTTTTATTTCAGTATATCACTTAAATTTTAACCTTGTTTATATTGATAAGTGCATTCATACCTTATTAATGTATGACTATAAACCCTTTTATTTTATAGCTTCTTAGTTTTGTGTCTCAGCTAGAAATTATGGACATAAAATAATCTCTTATCATTGGTTCTAATTTCTGTATAATTTTTTTTTCCTCTTTGGGAGGAGGATGATTTCTGTTGAAGTATTATGTTTTGTCAGTTCTCAAGCTGTTGCCTCTCTACTTTGAGCTCATTAGTCTGCACACTGATTAGTGATTAGTGGTGTAGATGCTGAAACTCCACTTTCGATCTGTCAGTTCCCAGTTAGCTCTGCCAATAGGAGTGCCAGAGGGAGGCTGCAGATCTGGAGGAGGTAGACTTGCTTCTTACTGCCTGCTTCCCTGTCTTTTATTCTTATCCATTTCCCCAGCATAATGATTCTATCATTGCAGTCTTCTTCCCTTGTATCAACTCTCTGCTGTTTTCTACAATATTTAAAGAGCCAGCTGCATCATGTCTCTCAGAGACACTAACACCAAACATGGGGCGTTTCTAGCTCTGGGGTCTAGACGCTAACTCCACTGACCCCTTCTCCAAGTACAGAGCACTGCTCTCTTCCCAAAAAGTCTGTTTTTATTACTTGACATCATTCTTTCAATCTTCCATGATTTAAAAACGCTAATGTCTTCCCTTTATGTTTTGGTCATAGGGGGAAGAAGCTCCTCTCAGTTGTTGCTGCTGTGATTCTATGGTGTGATCCCCATATTTTTTAGGTCATCAATAAGTAAACAATTTATTTTTGTAAAGCATTCCTATTAAAATAATTAATGAACTGTCTCCTGATTAGACTCATATAAACACACATTAAGACAAGCACAAAACACCTTCACAGAGTGAATAAATCTGTGTAAAAAGCACCTAGAACAAGAAATAGGCATTTCTAGCAACTAAGACAAGTCCCTCACATTTCGTTCCAGTGTCTAAATTCTCTACCACAAGGATAATCACTCTTTTGGTTACTAACCCCATGGATGCATTAATTCTGTTTTTAAACTTTACAGAATGTTGTACTGTGTCTTCCTTTTTAATAACATCTTTCAATGAATACTGCTTTTTGAGTTTCATCAGGGCTACTGATTATAGTAGTACTGTTCTTGTTACTATATATCTTCATTTATATATATATATATATATATATATATATATAATTACATTATCTGGATGTATCACAGTTTATTCATGAATGGAATTTGTGTTAATTTTTGTGAACAGTTCTTTTAAGAGTCTTGTATATGACTTTTGGTAAATATCAATTTATGCACAAATATTTTAGGGACCCAGATAATCATGATGGTGTGATCACTCACACTCACTTAGAGCCAGGCATCCTGGAATGTGAAGTCAAGTGGGCCTAAGGAAGCATCACTATGAACAAAGCTAGTGGAGGTGATGAAATTCCAGTTGATCTATTTCAAATCCTAAAAGATGCTGCTGCTCAAGTGCTGCACTCAATATGTCAGCAAATTTGGAAAATTTAGCACTGGCCACAGGACTGGAAAAGGACAGTTTTCATTCCAATCCCAAAGAAAGGCAATGCCAAAGAATGCTCAAACTACTTCACAATTGCATTCATCTCATATGTTAGTAAAGTGATGCTCAAAATTCTCCAAGGCAGACTTCAGCAGTACATGAACTATGAACTTCCAGATGTTCAAGCTGGTTTTAGAAAAGGCAGAGGAACCAAATTGCCAACATTCTCTGGATCAGCAAAAAAGCAAGAGAGTTCCAGAAAAACATCTATTTCTGCTTTATTGACTATGCCAAAGCCTTTGACTGCATGAATCACAATAAACTCTGGAAAATTCTGAAGGAGATGAGAATACCAGACCATCTGACCTGCCTCTTGAGAAACCTGTGTGCAGGTTATGAAGCAACAGTTAGAACTGGACATGGAACAATAGACTGGTTCCAAATAGGAAAAGGAGTACATCAAGGCTGTATATTCTCACCCCGCTTATTTAACTTATATGTAGAATACATCATGAGAAACACTGGGCTGGAAGAAGTACAAGCTGGAATCAAGATTGCTGGGAGAAATATCAATAACCTCAGATATGCAGAAGACACCACCCTTATGGCAGAAAGCTAAAAACTAAAGAGCCTCTTGATGAAAGTGAAAGAGGAGAGTAAAAAAGTTAGCTTAAAGCTCAACATTCAAAAAACAAAGATCATTTCACCCAATCCCACCACTTCATAGCAAATAGATGGGGAAACAGTGGCTGGCTTTATTTTTCTGGGCTCCAAAATCACTGCAGATGGTGATTGCAGTCATAAAATTAAAAGATGCTTACTCCTTGGAAGGAAAGTTATGACCAACCTAGACAGCATATTGAAAAGCACAGACATTACTTTGTCAACAAAGGTCGGTCTAGTCAAGGCTATGTTTTTTCCAGTGGTCATGTATGGATGTGAGAGTTGGACTATAAAGAAAGGAGAGCACTGAAAAATTGATGCTTGTGGTGTTGGAGAAGACTCTTGAGAGTCCCTTGGACTGCAAGGAGATCCAATCAGTCCATCCTAAAGGAGATCAGTCCTGAGTGTTCATTGGAAGGACTGATGCTGAAGCTGAAACTCCAATACTTTGGCCACCTGATGTGAAGAGCTCACTCATTTGAAAAGCTCTGATGCTGGGAAAGATTGAGGGCAGAAGGAGAAGGGGATGACAGAGGATGAGATGGTTGGATGGCATCACTGACTCAATGGACATGAGATTGAGCAAACTCTGGGAAACAGTGAAGGACGAGGAAGCCTGGCACGATGCAGTCATGGGGTCAGAGTTTGACACAACTGAGTGACTGAACTGAACTGATCCATCTATAAGCAGATTTACTGGGTCACAGGTACCTTTATTATACACTGGCAATTTTTTATTGTGAAACACTTGAAGGAAATTCCAGAAATCCCACAATGCCATTATAAAATCTCTTATCTATCTTTTTGTTTCATTATTTTTTTTGGTATAGAATAGTACCATATTTTGAATTTATTTTCTCTAATTATCAATGGGTTAGAGCCTCTTTTAATTTGTAGTGATCATTTGAATATTCCCATTCTTTAATAGCACAAGTACTTTATCCAATTTTCAATTTGACTTCTGCCTCTTTTTTATTGCTTATAAGAACTTGCATGTATATGTGTGTGTGTGTGTATATATATATATATATATATATATATATATATATACTCCATGCCTACAGCTTATCTTTTGTCTTTTGTCTTTCCAAAAATACTTCATATTTCATATAGACAATTGACAAATTTTCATTTTTTTCTTTATGATTATTGTGTTGGTATAATTTATACACATTTCCTTATCCAAAGGAATTTTTCCCCAATTTTTTTCAGAAATGTATTATGTGATATAGGAATTAATATTCTTTTCATTTGCCCAATATGGATACAAACTGGTCTTCCAATATTTATTGAAAACTCTATCCTTTTAACTTCATTTCATTGTATTCTCTGTCATAAATTAGGAAACCATAATCTGTCTGTCTCTATTCTATTGCACTGGTCTAACTGATATTTCTTACAGTAAAACTGCCTGTCTTAATGAATTCAGTGTTAAAATACATCTTTCTATTGGTTAAAGTCTATCTTCTTTGTTCTTTTTCTTTGGAAAATTTGCCTTTGCTCTCCTTGATTTTTACATTCACATATAAATGTTACAGTCACTTTATGTGCGCATTTTGTGTGTATTTGTGCATGCACATGTGCTGTCATGTCTGACTCTTTGTGACTCCATGGACTGTAGCCCACCAGATTCCCCTGTCCATAGAATTTTCCAGGCAAGAATACTGGAGTGAGCTGCCATTTCCTACTCCAAGGGGATCTTCCCGACCCAGGGATCAAACCCACAGTCTCTTATGTCTCTTGCATTGGCAGACAGATTTTTTTTTTACCAACTGAGCCACTTGTAAAGTCCCCAAAATTCTTATTTGTCAGATACTGCTTTGCTTTCATAGATTAATTTTATGATAAGTGGAAGTAAAAGTGTAAATCTTCAGTCCTGTCTGACTCTTTGCAACCCCATGGACTATACAGTCCATGGAATTCTCCAGGCCAGTATACTGGAGTGGGTAACCATTCCCTCTCCAGGGAATCTTCCCAATCCAAGGATCAAACCCAGGTCTCCTGTGTTGCAGCTGAATCACAACGGAAGCACAGGAATACTCGACTGGGTAGCCTATCCCTTCTCCAGAGGATCTTCCTGACCCAGGAATCAAACCAGGGTCTCCTGCATTGCAGGTAGATTCTTTACCAACTGAGCTATCACCGAACTCCAGTTTTATGAGGGTTAACATCTTTTAATAATTAATCTTTCAATTTATAACTACTGAGAGCTATTAGTACTTATTCAACACTGGGAAGAATTAATATCCTAAAAATATCATTCATCTGTAAATTCAGTATACTTCTTATCAAACTCTAATAGGTATTTTTTGAGGTTGACAAATAAGTATGTAAATATTAGAGTGAAATTACCCAAATTTCAGAGACAAACAAACTCAAAATCTGAAAACAAAAATCTACTAATAAACCTCTCAGGCACTAAATTAAACATATAAATGTCAACATGGATTGCAAAGCCAGAATTACCAGTCTGATGGAGATGTAAAAAGAGACAAAGAGATTAACATGTAAACCAGAGAGCCCAGGAATATACGCCTTTAACTATTAACTGAATTTTTAGGCAGATTATTAGGTGTTCATCTGTGGAAAGAATATAACTGGTTTCCAGCTACATGTTATAGTAAATAAAAACTTTATGTAAAACGTAGAATATAGTGCCAAAATACATGAAACCAAGAAGACAGTGCATAAATAATTTTATGAATTCAATAAAAAACAGAATTCTTACATAAGATAACAAAAGTACAAATCACTAAGGCAAAGAGATAAACAAACAAATACATCTGATTAGGCCAAAATTAAATAGTCTGGTAGACCAGATACACCATAAGACAGTACAGAGTTAAAAGATAAGCAGCAAACTGAATATAATTTCATCATAGATTTTTTAAAAGATATATTTCAAAGGAAAAGTATCTTATAATTAATAATAAAAAAAAGTGAAAAATCTTATAGTGGTAGAAAAAATAAAAAGCAAATAACATGAGTAAATCCAAGTGGCCAGTTAACCTATAACAACATGCTCAGCTCACTAATAAACAGAAAATAAAATTGAGAAAACAATAAATGTATTGCATATCCATTACATTGGCCAATATTAAAAACTCATAAAAAATCAAATGTTGATAAAGACATGGGATGGCCTCCTCTATAATTCAGAATAAATTACAAAAAATGTTTTAAAATAATTTTTGAAAATAACTCTCACATATAAAACTTTTCCTTTTAGAAAAGTCTTATAGACGACCAACATATTAGAATAGTATTTTTTCCAGTGAATAAAAAGTAGATAGTCTTTTCTCTTGTCACTGTGAAATTATTTTAGAAATTATTGATGAACTTTTAAGGATAGTAATTAATCATAATTTTGCACTCCCCTCTAGCCACCATCATCCTAATAATGAAATATAAGAATCAATTTTTTTTTCACAATACCAGTTTTATTATTGGTGAGGCTGGAGTGGAAACCAAAGGTAGGGTAGAAAGACATCATCAAGATTTCTAACATGTGTAATCATGGTCTAGGCATTTGATAGCAAGTGTAAGGAAAAACCTAAACTTTATGGATATGTTATTGACCGTTCCCTATACTTTTTAATTTTGCTATTATGCCTATAATCTCTGCATTTTACAGTATTGGATAGATAGAAGTAATAATTAATAATATCTAAAATGCATAGAAAACATTTTTTACTATATATTGAAATATTTCATACTTATATTCAGAAAAAAAACAATCAGACACAAACACACAGATTTTCAGAAGCTTTGATTTCAATTGCCCTACTTGCAGGCCTTAATTCTGTTTCAATTCAGAATAAAAATGATTGAGATTTTCCTATGCTTATCACGGGGGCTTCCCCAGTGGCTCAGCTGGTAAAGAACCCACGTGCCAATGCAAGAGATGCAAGAGATGTGAGTTTGATCCCTCAGTCAGGAAGATCCCCTGGAGAAGGAAATGGCAACCCACCCCAGTATCCTTGCCTGGAAATTCCATAGACAGGGGAGAGGGGCAGGCTACAGTGTATGGAGTAGCAAAGAGTCAGACAGGATTGAGTGCACACACACGTTCTTATTAAGAGAAACTAACTAATTTAATCCTTTGCTTAAAATGTGGGGAAGAAAAAGTCTGCCTTTTATGTTGATTGAATATGATAGCTTTACATGTCACATCTAGGGCATAATTTGATGAACTCTTTTATTTATCAAGTAGCCATTTATTCAAATCATTTATGCAGTAAAAATGACATGACTAGAGATTTGAGACACAATAATCCTTACCTTTTTTGACCTTAGTAGGGATTAGTATTGGCTAGTAACACCTATTTTTCTAGTGAGAAGGATCTCTCTGTAGGATCAAGTAAATTGGGACCAGTAGGTATAGAACAAACAGAAGAAATTTAAATAATCCATGAGTCATTAAATGAGAGAAAAAAAGAAACTTCTCAGGAAGACATAAGGTAATAAATAGCACTTTATATTTTTAAGAAGTACTTTAATAATAAATTGTGTTCATAGTTATGAAGGCTTCACCATTGTAAAGCTGTCAATTCCTCTCAAAATAAGACATAAATTTAAAGCATTTATCATCAAAATCCTAAATGGAATTGGTGGGGAGGGAGTCTATTTAAAAGTGTAAATTTATGAAAGTACCCTAAACTTTTGAAGAGACATGTCAAGAGCCTGAATAGCTAGATATCAATGTATAACCCAAAATGAGAGCAATTAAAAGAGGGGTGTTCTTTTTGTTTAAATAAAAATCACAAACATATTAATAAAACACAATATAAAATCCAATAGTAGAACTCTATAAAAAAAAGATAGATTAAATTAACAGGGAGGGAGTGTCATCCAAGAAGCCCACTAACAATTACTAAGAAATAAAAATAGAATCCAAGTCTAACCGTTTTTTTTTTTTCCCCTGTCTTTCTTCTTTTCCTTTGTTCTTCATTTCCTGTGCTCACAGCGGGTTGCCTGCAGAAACCTCTCTCCTAATGCTTTAGACCTCTGTCCTTGTGGGAAATGGCTGCTCTGACACCTCCACTCTGGTTCTTGTGCAAAAGTGCTGCTCACTACACTCTTTAAGCAGGCAGCTCTGGGCCAAGGCCAGAGCCACAGAGCTGGGCCCTATGATATGGAGCTCCAGGAGCACAGCTGCCCCTTTCATGAGAACTCCATCCCCTCCCTACCGCCCTGATCACCCTAAAGCAGCCCCACCCATCGCCTGTGGGGAGAGCCTGTGCTCTAGTGGTGCGATCCTGCACCTCTCCATTCTTTGATTAAAGAGTAAAACCAATTTCTTGGCTTCTGAACTGAACGCAGCCTCCCTCTATTAACTCAAATGACACCTGGCCAGAGGACCTATGGAGGGTGCATACATGCTAAGTCACTTCAGTCGCGACTGACTCTTTGTGACCCCATGGACTCTAGCCCAACAGGCTCCTCTGTCCGTGGGATTTCCCAGGCGAGAATACTGGAGTGGGTAGCCATTCCCATCTCCAGAGCATCTTCCCAACCTAGGGATCGAACCCAGATCTCCTGCATTGAAGGCAGATTCTTTACCCATCTGAGCCACCAGGGGAGCCCACCTAATAAATATGTTGGCTAAATATTTGGGGAAAAACATATAAGTTGCTGATGGGAAGAATTTCATTGATGTGCTAAATACTCCTGAAATACTCCTCTTCCAAACAACATCTATTGTTGCACATCTATTGAAAAATAGACTGTAAAAGGAACTTGGAGTATGATAGTAAACATTTTAAGGGAGGGGCTTCCGAGGTGGGTCAGTGGTAAAGAACCTGCCTCCCAACGCAGGAGAGGCATGTTCAATCCCTGTGTTGGGAGGATCCCCTGAGGAGAAAATGCCAACCCATTCCAGTATTCTTGCCTGGAATATTCCAAGGACAGAGAAACCTGGTATACCATAGTTCATATGGCTGCAATGAACCCTGGGGTTACATGTATACCTTTTTGAATTATGGTTTTCTCAGGGGATATTCCAGTAGTGGGATTGCTATGTCATATTTACACTACCATGTGTAAAATAGATAGCTAGTGGGAACTTGTTATAAAGCATAGGAAGCTCGGCTTGGGTGCTCTGTAATGACCTAGATGGGTGGGATAGGGGTGGGGAGTGGGAGAGAGTTCTAAGAGGGAGGGGTTATATACATATATATATATACATATACATATATATATATATGTATACACACACACACACACACACATATACATACACGGCTGACTCTCTTCATCATACTACAGAAATGAACACCACATTGTAAAGCAATTATATACTAATTATAAAAAAAGAAAAACACAATTACAGATTACTTCACAAAATACTCATAAATGAAAAATTATATTGACATACCATCACTCACTTGCCAAATAGGAAATACAGGATATGTGCCTAAATAGACTGTGTTACACATGACTAGTAAGAACACAAAGTGGCTCCATACCTATGGAGTGGAATCTGGAAACACATAACAAAATTACACAGTCCTACCTAAGAATTTTCACATAAAGACTAAGATTAGGGTAAGGAGAGTAAAAAGTAACTGTCGCATTACTCGGGGTGTCAGAAAATAAGGAGTTAAGAAGAATTAATGAGCATGACAAAAGGCTGTAAAGCCTACTTGAAGGAATTTCCATTAGTCAAATCTGAGACAATTTAAGCACAGAGAGAGAGAGAGAGAGAGAGAGTAATGAAAACTCAAGGGAAAAAAATAAGAATCCATGAAAATCAAATTTATAAATAAGTACATAAATAGAAGTGAAAGTGAAAGTCACTCAGTTGTGTTCAACTCTTTGTAACCCCATGAACTATACAGTCCATGGAATTCTCTAGGCCAGAATACTGGAGTGGGTAGCCTTTCCCTTCTCCAGGGGATCTTCCCAACCCAGGGATTGAACCCAGGTCTCCTGCATTGCAGGTGGATTCTTTACCAGCTGAGCCACAGGGGAAGCCCACATAAACAGATGAATTAGCTAACTAATAAGAAAGATGGAAGAGTTCTTTCTTACAGTGACATACAAATTACTAACTGGAGAAAGAATTAAACAGTGATAAAATCATATTTTTATATAACCATCAATATCATAATTATAATTAATTTAGCCAAGAATCATCAATAAATGCTAAAAATATTGGGTGAAAATTTGGTGAAGAATAAAACATTTCATAAATTTTAAGTTGTTTTTCTCCCAGATTTCAAACAGAAAGTGGTAACTTTATGATGAGATACTTGGCAGACACCAACCTCACAAGTGTGAAGTTAACATCAATATTGTATCAATATTGAGTACAAACTGGCATGACGTGCCTCCTAATGTGATACTCTGAGAAGATAACACCACTTATGCCGTGTTCTTGCCAAAAAGCATAACCTGAATGTAATCACAAACAAACAACAGACAAGCCCTGTCTGCAAAAAGAACAAGTGTATATCTTCAAAGACAGAAATGTCATGAAAAACAGTTCCAGATTAAAGGAGGCTGAAGAGATGACAGCTCAATGCAGAGAGTAGACTTGGTTTGGATTCTGATTTGGGCAAATACATAGAGGGAGTTACTGGACAGCAGGAAAATATAAAATAAACTATACATTAGGTAATAATATGTATGCATTTTAAATTAGATGTATTTGATAATCATACTGATGTTATAGAAGTGAATGTATTTATTCTTAAGAGATACATATTCCAGTTCAGTCACTCAGTCATGTCCTACTCTTTGTGACCCCATGGACTGCAGCATGCCAGGCTTCCCTGTCCATCACCAACTCCCAGAACTTATTCAAACTCATGTCCATTGAGTCGGTGATGCCATTCAACCATCTCATCCTCTGTTATCCCTTTCTCCTCCTGCCTTCAACCTTTCCCAGAATCAGGGTCTTTTCCAGTGAGTCAGTTCTTTGCATCAGGTGGCCAAAGTATTACAGTTACTCTCAGATAATTCAGCAACAATAGTTCATAAATAAAAATAATAATAATATAAAGAAAAGCAAATGTGCCCAAATGCTAATAATTAGTGAATCTATATGATGGATAAGAGGCAGTATGCTTTACTGTGCTCACAACTTTTCAGTTGTGTAAATTTGAAATTACTTCAAAATAAAAATTAAAACAATCTCCATTACAAAGGACTTTCTCAGCAGACTGATCTTTAAAAACTTGTTGTAACTATATCAGATCTTTCAGCAATGTTTACGCATTGCTGTTTCTGCAGTTTGCTTCAACTTAGTAAATTATTGGTTAAGCGCTGCCATGTAATTGCATCATTATCAAATTGTAACGTGACATACCATCTGGGTAACCTCAGCATTTTGGTTGCTAGCTGTAGCACTAATGATATTTTGCTTACATTTTGAATAATTATATAGGACAATGTTCCCCCAAATGGGGCCAAGAGTGATAACTGAAGAAAAAATAAAACTATATTATCCTCCCTAACGTGGCTGAACATCTAGAGGGAAATACTAACATACAAACAAATATGTTTGATATGATTTGTGAAACCTTAAGAAAGAATTTTATAGAATATACTTCTGAGGACACAAAAGAGGTGTCTAACCTAATTGAATAGGTTGGAAAGAGGGGGGTTAGGACAGGTAAGGTATAAGAAGGAAAGGCTTCACGACTGAGCAACTAACACTTTCACCTTCACTTCTGGTTGGACTGATTAAATGCTACATTGGCCAAACCAGATATTTCATATGAATCTGTTTATGGATGGCCTTAAAACAAAAGTGTGTGAGACCATATATATGGTCAAAAATTAATTCATTGTGTTAAATATAAAAAGCTTATTTTTGATATATAGATGAGCATTCTGCATAATAATTTATAATTTCTACATTATTTACAAGGATAAATTGAATCTAATTTGCTTATATTGCTTTTGCATCAATAAATGCAAAGAATTAATCTCTGAGTTAAAAGCATCCAAGAAGCGATCATGTGGAAAGGACTAGGGGATCATGAGTGTCCATATATTTTTCTTGTTAAATAAATGGAAACATCAGAGATAGCCACAATTCACAGTGAAGGTCTGTCAAAGCAGGGCTAATTCTTCAGGTCAAAATACATGGGTCTCAGGGACTATTATCTATCACATCCATCATTTTTCCTACTCTCCAAACACAGGCCTGTAAAGTATAACAAATGTCCCATGGGTCAGGTCTTAATCACCATCTTTTAAGCTTTAAAAGTTCTTGTTTTGTGCCGCTTTTTTTTTTTAGATGCACACCAAGAAGAATAAAGTAGGACATTCAAAATGGAAAATCCATGACTGCCTTGACAATTTTTGCCTTCAGAAAAGATGCTTGTCTTCATCTTAGAGGTTTTCATTTATTAATGATAATATATCTTAGTGGCAAATTCTAACGACTTCTGAAAATATAACAAGAACCTAAAATGGTTTAGACTACATACATACTTTTAACTTTATGAAACAGACCCATACTTGAAAGACTGTGTAATTATATTCTCTTTCACATACTGTCTATATTTCAGTTCAATAAGACTTGCCAAATGGTAATAAATTAGTGCTCTTGCAAATCAAACATATTTAAGCCACCACTTAAACAGAGAAAACAAATTCAGGATTATATTGTTTTGTTTTTACTTAGTGTTTTGCCTGTCATCATAAGCAAATTTAATCTGCATTATTAGTAACTGTCAACAGCGTACTTTTAACATAAGGCAAATACAGCAGGTGGTTTAGAAAATGGCTGACAGCAAAAATGCAAAACAAATGATTGCTAGGAAATGCTCATCTATTTTTGCATAAATTTAAGATAAAACACATGTGAAGCTCCCACTGAAGGTTAACACTGGAGAGAAAAGAAAATAAATTAACCAACTTTTGTTATTAGATCATTTGTCTAAAAGCTAAAGTGCTAAATATTTTATGATGTACTAATTGTTTTGATTCAAGAACTCTGGGTTACTTACTTGTATTTATAATATAGAAGAAAATAAAATTTGGAGTGTAAGTAGCTATTCTTTATGCTAACAAATTTGAAAGTTGTTGCTTTGGTTGTAACACATATTTGATTATTTTAAAAAAATAGCACCAATTTGAACTAAAAAGAAATGATAAAAAATACAAACAGGAAATGTATATGAGATTGTTTTTATTCTGATATAACTTTTATTGAGCTTTCCTGGTGGCTCAGATAGAAAAGAATCTGCCTGCAATGTGGGAGATATCCTGGTTCAATCCCTGGGTTAGGAAGATCCTCTGGAGAAGGGAATGGCATCCTACTCCAGTATTCTAGCCTGGAGAATTTCATGGCCAGGGGTGACTGGCAGGCTACAGTCCAAGGGACCTCAAAGAGTTGGACACAATTGAGCATCTAACACTTTTATTACCTTTCGGATTTGGAGAGAAACCAGGTAAGGTATATTATCAAAGTTACCCTTCACCTCTTAAGATCATGACGTAATTATTTGGAAGTAAATGACAATTTAAAAGAGATATAACTTTATGGTTCTTTACCCACTGTTTTCTCATCCATAGGGTAGGGGAAGCATCAGGAGATGTCTTCTAAGTTTACTATAGGTTTATAGATATCACAGAAACCATCATTTGAGTCCATGCTGCCAGAGCTAACAGGTGTTTAGATGACAAAAACAATTTCACTGATAAAAAGAATGTCACTCTGGAGAATCTTTTATCCACCTACCAAACTAGATATAGGAATATCAAAGGGGCTCTTGTTATTTCAGTCTTCTGAAAAATTAAAAGGTATGATGAAACATTTGAGACCAGCGACTTTGCGATGATTAGCTTAAATGTTTTTTAGTGTGAGGAGAGAGAACTATGTGAAAATTCAAGTGTAACCCATCAGTTCAGTTGCTCAGTTGTGTCCGACTCTTTGCGACCTCATGAACCGCAGCACGCCAGGCCTCCCTGTCCATCACCAAATCCCGGAGTCCACCCAAACCCATGTCCATCGGGTCGGTGATGCCATCCAGCCACCTCATCTTCCATCATGCCCTTCTCCTCTTGCCCCTAATCCTTCCCAGCATGAGGGTCTTTACCAATGAGTCAACTCTTCGCATGAGGTGGCCAAAGTCTTGGAGTTTCAGCTTCAACATCAGTCCTTCCAATGAACACCCAGGACTGATCTCCTTTAGGATGGGCTGGTTGGATCTCCTTGCAGTCCAAGGGACTCTCAAGAGTCTTCTCCAACACCACAGTTCAAAAGCATCAATTCTTCGGTGCCCAGCCTTTTTCACTGTCCAATTCTCACATCCATACATGACTACTGGAAAAACCATAGCCTTGACCAGATGGACCTTTGTTTGCAAAGTAATATCTCTGCTTTTCAATATGCTATCCAGGTTGGCCATAACTTTCCTTCCAAGGAGTGTCTTTTCATTTCATGGCTGCAATCACCATCTACAGTGATTTTGGAGCCCCCCAAAATAAAGGCTGACGCTGTTTCCACTGTTTCCCCATCTATTTCCCATGAAGTGATGGGACCAGATGTCATGATCTCAGTTTTCTTAATGTTGAGCCTTAAGCCAACTTTTTCACTCTCCTCTTTTCACTTTCAGCAAGAGGCTTTTTAGTTCCTCTTCAATTTCTGCCATAAGGGTGGTGTCATCTGCATATCTGAGGTTATTGATATTTCTCTCGGCAATCTTGATTCCAGCTTGTGCTTCTTCCAGACCAGTGTTTCTCATGATGTACTCTGCATATAAGTTAAGTAAGCAGTGTGACAATATACAGCCTTGACGTACTCCTTTTCCTATTTGGAACCAGTTTGTTGTTCCATGTTCAGTTCTGTTGCTTCCTGACCTGCATACAGGTTTCTCCAGAGGCAGGTCAGATGGTCTGGTATTCCCATCTCTTTCAGAATTTTTCACAGTTTATTGTGATCCACACAGTCAAAGGCTTTGGCATAGTCAATAAAGCAGAAGTACATGTTTTTCTGGTACTCTCTCACTTTTTCAATGATCCAGTGGATGTTAGAACTTAAAATGAGACCTGATTTGATCCAGTGCTACTGATGCTGATTCAAAGAGCCTATATACAGGGTTCTTTCAACAATATTAGTGCAAGGATAAAAGATGTATTAAAATGTACTTCAGAATATTTGTATTCTGTCTTTAATCCTCCCTACTCACTTATCCCCTATATAAAATGGCATCTTCTTCCTCAAATCTCTCTATTTTCTTACAAAACTTCTGCCACCAGTTATTAATATTAAATCTTTAATTAAACATTCCAAATATTTCATTCTATCTTCTCTATTGGCAATTTACTTTCATATGTTTTACTATATCTTACTTATGTTTAAATATTCATTGTATATTTTATTCATTTTATATATACACTATATATAATTTTTGAATTATATTTTATTCATTTGTTCTAAGAATTGTCATATTCATCTTTATTAAAATCCCCCTTAAATTAAGGATATAACACTTTAAAACAAGCCTTACATCAAGTTAATTCCATTTATATCACTTCCATCCTTTGTATTATTATTATATTTTATTTTTATTTATAATATTAACTTCATGATGCATTGCTATTGTTTTTTGTTCTAAGCAGTATTTTGTAATTATTCACGTTTACCATTTCCAGCATTCTTCATTCTTTCTTTTAGAGCAATTTCTTCCTGGTATCATAACCTTCAGTCAGAGCATCTAAAATCTATATCTATGGTTATGATTATATATTAATTTTTGTATAATGGAGCTCTAGTTTTGAAAAAGTACTACCAGCTTTAATTTTTCTGAAATATCATTATTTGCTTGAGATACACAGTTTTGATGGATATATGATATGCCTAAGAGTATTTTTCTTTGTGTTTATTCCTTTGGAGTTTGTTGAGCTTCCTAGACATAGGGACTACTTTGCAAGTATATTTGGTAAAGTTTTTGACGTAACAACTAAATTCAGTTTTAATACTTTTTACTGATTTCTCTTTGAGTTACCCAGTCTTTTCCTCTCTTGCATTTATCCCATGTAATACATATTTTCTTTTCAATTATTGGTTAATGTATTATTTTAGGATGCCCATTTGTTTCTTTTCTAGTTCTGGTATCTCTTTTGAAATTATCCTTCACACAATATGTTTTAGATAGCTTGGTTGGTAAAGAATCTTCCTGCAATACAGGAGACCCCGGTTTGACTCCTGTGTCAGGAAGATTCCCTGGAGAAGGGATAGGCTACCCACTCCAGTATTCTGGTCTGGAGAATTCCACCGGCCATATAGTCTTTGAGGTTGCAAAGAGTCTGACATGACTGAATGACTTTCACTTTCGATATGCTTATTACCTCCTGCAGATTCTCTAACATACTTACTGTAGCTCTCTCTCCACGCTGTTGTGCTGATTTCAACATCCAGTGTCTACTGACTGAGTCTTCTCTTGACTCTATCTCATATGTTCTGTTTCTTTGCATGTCTAGTAGGTTTTTAATTGTATAATGGACATGGTGAATGATATGCTGTAGAAATCCTGGATTTTGTTATCTTTCTCTGATGAACTTTGTGTTTTGTCCTAGCAAATAGATAAATTACTGGAGTATCACCTTGAACTTTTAGATGCATACTTTTAGGCTTTTGCTCTTTTTTAAACTTTATTTCTGGACTTAATATTTACTTCTAAGGCTTGATCTTTATTTATTTTGATTTACAAATGAATGCTTTCAATAGGCATTTCTCAATTTTTGTTTATAATTGTATTTGGCAGAAGCGTAAGTCCACGATTAATTACTCCATCATTACTGGTAGCTAGAAAATCAGTACCTTGAATTTAAGAAATTGGAGGTCACAGCTTATGTGTTAAGAGTGTTTTCTGAATGCAGGAAGAAAAGCCTGGTAGCAATCAACTGAAAAACAAGCAGCTTTTAACTAAGTAAACACACTTAGCACTGAAAAAATTCTGTGAAGAAGTTTGACTGTGAATGGATAGGGACATGAGTGTTGAGTAGAATTTGAAGGGTGAAAGAAAGTCTGTTGTTTGTCCAATAATGAGATTAACACTCAAAATGTTATTTTCTTTATAGATTATAAAAGTAGAGCATGTTTTTTTATAAGATGCTCAAACAAAACTATAAAAGAATACATTTCCCTCTATCACTACCTCACCAACAAAATCATCAGTAACTCTTTATAAGATCTTTCACGATATTTGTGCAAATGTACTTTCATAGTAATGGGATTATAATATAGCATAAGTGTTCTTGTGTGCATGGGTTCTCTGTTGCTTCAGTCGTGTCCAACTCTCTGCAATCTCATGGACTGAAGCCCACAAGGCTCCTCTGTCCATGGGATTTCCCATGCAAGAATACCAGAGTGGGTTGCCATTTCATTCTTAAGTGAAATCTCTCCAACCCAGGGATGGAGCCGTCACCTCTCTTGCATCTCCTGCACTGGCAGGAGGATTCTTTACTACTAAGCCACATACAAACCCCATAAGTATTCTTAACATGGGCTAAATAACTCTCTGGATAAATGTCTATAAATGGGCTTTCTGGAGAAACAATCATCCTTTGAATGTCACAGAAATTTGTGTTTATTTGCAAATTGCATTTTTCTGAATCAAATCATAGTCCCATTAGTTTCTCAAAATGATACGTTAGGGAAGGGAAACATATTTAGATGTTAATTTAAAATGTTATAGTGTTTTATTTTCTAGGAATGAAGTCTAAGAAAAGTAATCAGAAATATAACCAAAAATATATGTGCAAGGCCCTTCACTGCAACATTGTTTAAAATGGCAAGATATTAAATAAAATAAATGTCAAAAGTACTTGACTTCTGTATAAGAAATGCTATATATTAAGTATATGCATGTTTATAAAGATAATATAGACTATATTTATTGATATGGGAAATATATTTTCACAACTGAATTATACAAGTGATATATATTTATATATACTTATACAAGTGATATATATTTACATAGATCTATATCAGCACGTATCTTGGATTGAAGGATTTGGCGCTTACAATATATTCTTATTTTCTGGTTTTATTTTTCCAAAAGTAAATAAGTAAATATGGGTATTCATGACAAAATTTGAAAAGAGAATGACTACATTTTCTGGGGATTCTACTCATTCTATGCTAGGAGCACAATGAATAGCATTAAGCTGTTGGAAATATCAATCATCCTGAAGCAGCCTAACTCAGCTTGTGGGGATATCTTACTAGTAATTCTCTTTTATGTTACTTTGGCATTGTTTATTAGACTTGCCAAGCTTCCCGTCTCCAATTTTGTGGTCATTTCTACAGATCCAGATCTTAAGTTTATCACTATGGAAATTTCATTCATTTCCCTATACAATGAATGCTTCCATCATTCATATTTATATATGTAGGGAAATCATCTTGGTTGAAAGCCTCATATTTAAAAGATTCTTTTTTCATGACATCTCTTTGTGAAAACCTAACTGATCAGATCAAAATGACCATAAAAATACATTGCTGAAAAATTCAAATAACTTTCCTGATGGAAATGTTTATTACAGGTTGATGTGTAGATATTTCTAATTTAGCAGTGACTTATAATATCTAAGTGATGAAAAGCTTTATTTGAGGAATGAAAATCAACAATAGATATGCGTTCTAATTTAAGCCTCTCATATCCTTCTCTGAAGAGTTTTAATTATGATGCTCAGATACTACAACCTTCATATCATTTGATTTCCTAATAATTAGCTTGGAGTTACTTCTCAACTGTTTCCTTATAACATAAACTATTTATATACTTCTAGAGGTTGTGGCTGAACCAAACACTGTAGAAAAACAGACACCGTTCCATGTGTTTAAAAAGACAAGTATGACTATTCAGTGTTTAAACCCAGGGATTTCTTTGGGCTTCCTTGTATTAATATTGGAGAAGGGAATGGCAACCCACTCCAATATTCTTGCCTGGAGAGCCCCATGTACAGAGGAGCCTGGTGGGCTACAGTCCATGGGGTTGCAAAGAGTTGGACACAAGTGAGCGACTAACACTTTCGTATTGATATATAGTGAGCTTTAGATCCTTACTGACAGGGTCTTGCCCTTGATTTACTGCCCTGGTCCCTGAAAATTTTTAATATTTTCTATACATCTGCGTTCCCTTTGCTGTCTCGCATGTTGGAATAGACTCGTGGACTCTGTGAATGAGGGAAAGGGTGGGATGATATGGGAGAATGGCATTGAAACATGTTAATTATCATATGTCTAATCAATCGCCAGCCCAGGATTGATTCTCGGGGCTGGTGCATCGAGATTTCCCGGGGGGAGGGAGGAGGGAGGGGGGAGGGAGGGGTTTCTGGAGGGGGAGCATATGTAAACCCATGGTGATATCATGGCATTGTATGACAAAAACAATAAAAGGGAGGAAAAAATTTTTTAATATTTTCTAGACAAGGGACCTTGCATTTTTATTTTGAAGCAGACTCCGAAAATTATATAGCCAATTCTCCTTTCCTCATTGTCTCACCATTGTAAAAAAATCTCTTTGAGAGACTTTGCTAGTGGTTAAGACTTCACCTTTCAATGGCAGGGGTGTGAGTTCAATCCCTGGTTGGGGAGTTAAGTTCCCAAATGCCTTGTAGCCAAAAAACCAAACATAAAACAGAAAGCATATTGTAACACTTTCAATAAAGACTTAAAAAATCCTTAAAAATACTGCTTGATTTTTTAATTCAATGGGCATTTTGAAGTCTTCTCTCTTTTTATGACTCATGTAGATTTAATACCATTGATCATTAGTCTTTGAAATGCTTTTGTATCTCCCTTTACTCTGCTTTCTTTTTTCTCTTACATCTCAGTCTATACAGTCTCCCTACCAAGCTCAGGACCATTTGTGACTGACAAGGTGCATATCTATGAAGCTGGTCCACAGTGCAAAATTCATGAAGTGTAAAAGAACAAATTTGTGATTGATGTTTGTGTTTTAAAGTTGTTGTTGTTGTTTTTTTCTTGAGAGGGAGAAAGAGCAATATGTAAAGGAGATATATCTATGGAGGAAGGGATTTTTATAGATAGAAATAAACAAGTTTATTTGCATTAAAAAGTGAATAGAGTCTAAAATCACAAGAGAGAGAATGGTAACAGAGTAAAATGCAGAGTAGGTATCATTCCTATATTTCAGTGTTTCTCAAAATGTGGACCATGTACTTCCTGTGCTGAAAATCCTTCAGTTCAGTTCAGTTCAGTCACTCACTCAAGTTGGACTCTTTGTGACCCCATGAACCGCAGCACAACAGGCCTCCCTGTCCATGACCAACTCCAGGAGTCCACCCAAACTCATGTCCATTGAGTCGGTGATGCCATCCAACCATCTCATCCTCTGTCATCCCCTTCTTCTCCTGTCCTCAATTCGCAGAGATCATTTTTTTAAAATTCAGAATCTTATACCTCAATCTTGGCTTCCCTAGTGGCTCAAGTGGTAAAGAATATGCAACACAAGAGATCTAGGTTTGATCCCTGGGTTGGGAAGATCCCTTGGAGAAGGGATTGGCAACCCACTCCAGTATTCTTACCTGGAGAATCTCGTGGATAGAGGAGCCTGGTGAGCTATAGTTCATGGTGCTGCACAGAGTTGGACATGACTGAGCAACTAACACACACACACACACACACACACACACACAAATTCATCCTACCCTTCAAACAAAGAATCCATGAAAATAAGCAGTTTATCTAGTTTTTCACATTGTTTTTATGAACTATTGCTTCATGAAAGATAACAATAGGCTTTAACCTTGGCAATACACTGGAATAATCTGGAGCACTTTTAAAGATGTACTGATGCCTGTGTCCACTCTAGGAGGTTTTTAGTTAGTCTGGAATGCAACATGGGCATTGAGAATTTTTTAAGTTACCCATTGGTTAGAATCCACTATCTAAGAGTTTCTGAGCAGAGTTCAATAAGCTTCCATACAACTATGAACACTGCTTTTAAATCAAGAGGGATAGGTGAGGAAATAAGGAGGGATGATGGGGGAGATGAAGTTGAGAAGAAGCAGAGAATTGGAAAGAGCGCCCACCAAGTGGTTTTGCTTTAAAACTTCTAAAATGTATACCAGCAATTCATCACAATGGACCCATGGTCAGGAGTATTTCTGGGACTGTTTTATCTGAATCATTGCTTCAGATGGATAGAGGAGGGAGGGTTAACTTCTTGTGAAAAGCACTCCAATTTAAAAACACAACGAGCTGTCAGATCATTTAAAAATCCTCAACACTTATTTTTATGATTTTTGATTTGACTGAGAACTTTTCTCTTAATTAAAATAACCTATTAAGTGAAATCAACTAATTTCTAAATCAGTTTGAGTTATGACAGTCAAATTGGTACCATACCTAGAAAAATGTCATAAAAATATGGTAATCAGATTGATAACCTACTTAACAAAATGTCATACAAATGTTTCTTTGTTCAATACAAAATTCTAAATTAAACAGATTTGTCAATCTGCCATTGCATAATGTACATAGTTCCAAATGTTCAACAAAATTGATACAATTCAACAGTGTGGGAAAGGAAAAGTTGGATTTTTCCCCCCATTTTCTTGTAGATGTGACTCTAATAGTACTAGACCCAAACATAAGGTGAAGCATGGGATTGGGAATGAGTTGTTTTACATCAAAATTACATTAAGCAAGTGCTCAACAAATTAACTGAATGAATATTTCCACCTGATCTGTGCATCATGTATTCCATAAAAGGATAAGGATTTTTCTTGGTCTCATCTTCTCACATACCTCATTTCACTTCTTCATTATTTTGTGACTTTTGATACTGATAGCTATTCAATGAAAAGATAAAGTCTATTTTATTGCAAAGCTGTGTTATTTCATTATTGCTCTTAATTCTTTCTTTTTAAATTTATTTTGGTATTTGCCAGGGCAATTTATATTGGAAATGGTTGGAGGATTAACAATTCTGATTCTGTATCATAAGGAATTGTCCCCTGAAGGCTAGTCCAGAGCAACGACTGGCCATGCTGTGAAGTTTTCAGGAATACCCAGGAGCACAAGAGTGAAGAGAAATATATAATATACAGTCTGATCTAATTCAAAAATAAATGTGTGAAATTTAGAGAAATGTAGCAAAGATGACTCAGATTTATCATTTCAGCATTTTTCTACTAGACCAAGTTTTCTGGATTTAGAAGTATCTCCTTCACCCTCCCATTGAACTTTCCCTATCAGACACATATTACATAATCAATGACTTCCAAGAAATATTAAATAGAAATAGACTTTTGGAGGGGAAGTGCAGCATGTTTGGACTGCCTTTGTCACTGCTGTCAGCTTCCTAGCTGACATCGTTGAACATGGATAAACTCTGATATATCCTACATTGTAGCTTCAAGTCAAGTAACAGATGGTACAATTTAGTAAATGTGAAGAATTCACAGTCAGGAAATGAGATTGTTTTGCTTTTAATACATTAATTGGCTGAACATGTAAGACAGTGCCCTTCAACCTAGTTGTTCATTTCTTCTAGCAAATCACTTAATCTGCTAAGTTTACTATTTAATAAAATAGAATTAAATTTATTTATATATACTTATATATTAAACTTATTTATATATAAGTTTTCTATAAGTATAATGCTAACAGTTTGACTTTTAAGTATAAAATACATAACAAAACTTGTCAGTATTAATCATTAAATTGTTCCTTAAAAATTTTCTATTAGAGCTGGTGATCCCATCAGTTTCAGCAGAGATTTGAATTTGTATGTTGACATTGTTTGTTGGAAGACATTTCCAGTGAACTTACTCTAATGATTTGGGAGTAAAATCAAGGATCGGTTTCCATTTGTGACTAGACAGAGTTCATATAAGCCAAGAAGCTATGTGTGTTCACCGTTTTCAATACTACAGAAGCTATGCTGCAGTTTGAGGAAACAATCTACTTTACTAGGTCTGGATAGGAACCCAAATGGAGATGGTTTAGTCACTAAGTTGTGTCTGATTCTTACAACCACATGACTGTAGGCTGCCTGGCTCCTCTGTCCACAGGATTTCCCAGGCAAGAATACTGGAGTGGGTTGCCATTTCCTTCTCCAGGAGATCTTCCTGACCCAGGCATAATATTCACCTCTTCGGCATTGCAAGCAGTCTCCTGCATTACAGGTAGTCTCCCACATTACAGGTAAATTATTTACCTACTGAGCCATCAGGGGATCCACTGGAAACCCAGGCTGAGCCTTAAAGAAAAGTAGGTATTAGGGGATGAGGAAACATCTCAGTTTTTGATTAACATATAGTGTAAGAATATAAATTTTTAGTGAACATTATATTGGCTTCTACTTCTGGTAATGAAGAAAAAGAAATGTAGACCAGCCCTCCTCCTGAGATCACACAGAACATCTGAACAATATATTAAGAAAAAAAATCTGTTTGAAGGAACAAGGGAGCTAAAAGATAATAAAGAATTGCAAATTTGAGATCCTAAAGAAGAAAGAAATCCAAATAAATGAGCCTTACCTTTGAAATGTGTCTCCCCCACAGACTTTTGCTAGTTCTGGAAGAATCAGCTAAGACACTAGAGTCTGAATCATAAGTCTGAAACTTCAGTAGTCAGGGGGACAAAATGTGGAGACCAAGCATCATAAGGAGGTTCCCTGGCAAACTCGCTATGTTTAGGATTGGTATACTCAAGTGTCAGAGGTTTAGGAATAAAAATGAAATGGAAATGAAATAATTACAATCACTTAAAGTGGAATAAGTTAATCTCAGAAATCTAAGGGAAATGGATATCTGGAAAAAATAAAATTACATCATTCTAAGATTCAAATTATTCCTATAAACAGCTTTTTGAATATGGTGTCCATTACACAATAGAAAATAATAATCTGGTAAAATCTAAATATCAGTATTAAACCATAAGACTCCTAGCAAGAAAAAAAATAGGGTAGATCTTATTGACTTTGGATTTGCCAGTGAATTTTTATGTAGGATATCAAAAGCATGAGTAATTTAAAAATATTAATAAATAGACTTCATCAAAATTAAAAAAAATTGGATGCATCAAGGGACGTTGTTAGGAAAATAAAGGAAAAAGACAACTTAGAGAACTGGAAAAAAGTATAAGAAAATCACAAATCTGCTAAGAATCTAATATCCAAATATATAAAGAACTCTTGTAACTCAATGAAAATAAAACAAAAAAGGTTTTAATGGACAAATTACTTGAATAGACTTTTCTCCAAAAAGATAAATGCTGCTGCTAACTCGCTTCAGTCGTGTCCGACTCTGTGCGACCCCATAGATGGCAGCCCACCAGGCTCCCCCATCCCTGGGATTCTCCAGGCAAGAACACTGGAGTGGGTTGCCATTTCCTTCTCCAATTCAGGAAAGTGAAAAGTAAAAGTGAAGTCACTCAGTCGTGTCCAACTCTTCGCAATGCCATGGACTGCAGCCTACCAGGCTCCTCCGTCCATGGGATTTTCCAGGCAAGAGTACTGGAATGGGGTGCCATTGCCTTCTCTGAAAAGATATATGAATGGCCAGTAAACATGTAAAAAAAATGGTCAATATTATTAGCCATAAGAGAAATGCAAATCACAGTTACAATGAAATACCACTTCATAGCCACTAGGATGGCTATACGTGTACATCATCACAAAAAATACAACCATAGTCAAGGATATGAGGAAACTGGGACCCTGGGTATTGCTGGTGGAAATGGAAAATGGTGTAGGCACTGTGGAAATAGTATGGGCTTCCTCAAAGAAAGAATTATCATATAGTTCAGCAATGTCATTCCTGGGTATATATCCAGGATTGCAAATGGAACAAATAGATACTTATATGTCAGTGTTCACCACAATAGCCAAAAGATAAAAAAGTGAAGTCTCTCAGTCATGTCTGACTCTTTGCAACCCCAAGGAATATTTACCAAGCTCCTCTTTTCAGGGAATTTTCCAGGCAAGAGTACTAGAGTGGGTTGCCATTTCCTTCTCTAGGGGATCTTCCCGACCCAGGGATAGAACCCAGGTCTCCTGCATTGCAGGCAGACACTTCACCTTCTGAGCCACCAGAGAAAGATAAAAAACATTGTATTAAACACAGATTTGATAATTTTTATTTACATTTGCCAGAATCACATTAGTCAAGTGTCTTCACTGAAGTTGATGAAGAGTTTGTTCATTGACATTTATTCTGAAATTTAAGACTTATATTAACTTTATTACTGATTTTTGTTATCAATAAACCACTATATAAAAACTTTAAGCTATAAACTGTATTATACTATGTACACATGTCTTTAATGAAGTTATTCTTATGATTTTCTTTCCTTTATGAAAATGACCTGCATTTTAATACTATTCAGTACAAAGGCAATATGATAATACTTACTAACAAATTTTTTAAGATGCTGCCCTACATAGGTTTGTGGATATGTTAGAAGTAAACCTTAATACAATTTAAATTGTTTCAAAACATATTTTGAATTCAATTATTATCCACCAATCTGACATAATAAAATCTTTGGATATAGTGGAATGATAAAATTGAGTTAGTAATGCCATGTGATCAAATTTAGAAAAAAAAGAAATGAATATCCAACTTTAAAGACCAAGTGTTCCAGAAATTTATTTATATTAAAGATGATTGGCCGATTTATCTGAGAAATTCATAAGGTTGGAGACCGTAAAACGGAACTACTGATTACTTCCTCTTGTGTCTGTCTACATTATTATCAAATAATAAAAATGCATCTCAAAAAATGTTTCACTTGTATGAACATTCAGAAGATGAGATGGTTGGATGGCATCACCAACTAGATGGACATGAGATTGAGCAAGCTCTGGGAGCTGGTGATGGACAGGGAAGGCTGGTGTGCTGCAGTCCATGGCGTCACAGAGAGCCTGACACAACTGAGGGGCTGAACTGAACTGAACCATACGAACATTATTACTATGGTTTTGGTTTTCTTTTTATGTTTGTCTTATGTTGGCAAAAATATCACACACAGATGAGTACCTATGTTCTCTTTAAGGTTATTGATTACTCACAAATTAAAATAAGCTAAGTTTGTAGGTTTTACAGTTTATGTTTATTTTTAAATATTTGACATGATTTTTGGTATTTCATTGTTATTAAGGGCTTATTAAAAAGCAGACATGAGATTTTTCTTTGGAAACTTGTCTTTCAGTAAGCACAGGTATCAGTTTAATATAATTGTTTCTTAAAGTCATGAACAGTCAGCTATGGAAAATAATCTGCTTTACATAACTCAGATTTTTAAAATAACAGTCAATTCTCTCTGTAAAATAATTTGGCTTTTATTGTAAATTTTAGTTAAGTTAAAAATTACTTTGCGACTTCTCTAGCAGGCCAGCCCACTTCTGGGGGAATGGGCTTGATACATGGTCATTAAGATCCCACATGTTGCTTAGTGAAAAGGTAAAAAAATGAAAATGAAAGCAATAAATAAAGTGGGCCAAGATATTTTAAAAAATTGTTAAAAATACTTTTTGTTAGGTGCAAATTTTTCTTTTTTACCTTCACTGTTTTTAAAAATATCAAAAGAAGAATTTTGGATATAGGTGGTTTGAAATACTATTAGCACAGAAAACTGATGGAATTATGTATACTATTTTGGAAGACTTTTTTTTCTTGATGATTTGTAGTTCCTTTTCCTATCTGATCTTATTCCAAATATCCAACGTATCAGTGGCTCATTTAGTGATCACTAAATCAGAATGCCAAAAAGCCCAAGGCTATATTAGAAGTTGGAACCACCTCAAATATTCATAATTGTTTGCATTGGTCTCTTAACAGTAACAACGTGTCTTAATTTATATTTTTTTTACAGTTTCTCATTATAAATGATCATCTATTCAATATTAGTGAAATATTATATTAAATATGATAGAAATAATTATATATACCAAGTGTACATTTCAATGTATATTTTATTTAAAGGGCTTCCTCTGTGGCTTACCTGGTTAAGAATCCACCTGCAGTGCGGGAGACTTTGGTTCAGTCCCTGGGTTGAGAAGATCTGGAGAAGGGAAAGGCTACCCAGAATTCTCTGGCCTGGACAATTCTCTGGCCTAGAGAATTCCATGGGCTGTGTAGTCCATGGTGTTGCAAAGAGTAAGACACAACTGAGTGACTTCCGACAGAGTGACTTTCGCTTTCACTTTTCATTTTATTTAAAAGTTTATATTTAAACTCCTATGTTCATAAGTGTAACACAAGCCAGTTAATTTTGCCACATGTTCACATATATAAGTATGCCATTTGGAGACTTTTATCACTTTAAGTTAAAAAATTGAAATATCTTTATTAACACTTTGGAAAACAACCAAGGTATGAAGACAGAAAGTCATGATTCTAGACTTAGGGAAGTCACTGTTATCATTTTGATATATTTACTCCCAGAATTCTACTGGGTACTCTACTTCACGTTAGATCAAATTATATGTCTTATTTTTAAAAGTTCTCATTTATTAACCTGCTTTCAGATTTATTAAAAGCTCAATAATATTCTATAATTTAAAAATTCTACTCTTATTTTAGATAATATTTTGTGAGAGAAATATTACATTAGTGGATATTTGTTGTGTTGAAATTGTGTAAATGTTTTGGATGGTTTCTCTTAAATTTTGAGATATAAGAATACAATATCAATTATTGTGTATATTTTGTGGTTTTTAAGTTTCCTGGCTGATTTCCCAAAAGGGGCAATGATCTACTCTTGTTAAAGTGTGTATCATTTTTGTGCCAGACATTTTTGTATCATCCTAACTATTTCTAAGTGTAAGTCCAGCAGTATTAATATATTCAGTGTTTGCAACTACCATCCCTACCCATTTTCAGGACTCTTCATCTTGTAAAACTGAAGGTCTATACTCAAAACAAAACTCCCCATTTCTCTCTGCCACAGCTACTGGCAGACACCATTCTCCAGCTCTCAGTCACTTTGACAACTTAAGCATTAATAATTTATTAAATGGAATCATTAATCATACAGTATCTTTTTAATACAAACTAATTTTCACTTAGCATAATGCTCTCCAGGTTCATTTATGTTGTAGCATATTTAGGAATTTCTTTCTTTTTTGAAGCTGAGTAACTTTCCTTTAAATGTATACCCCACATTTTGCCTATCCAGTCATTCATCAGGCAACAGTTAAATTGCTTCCAAGTGTACATTGATGGATGTCAATGTGCTTCCAATCACTTAGGTTATAGCTATTGTGATCTATATTTCTACACACATGGGTATACAAATTTTTCTTCTGGAGCTTCCTTTCAGTTATCTTGGATATATTTTCATAAGTGGATTCCTGGATTATATGTTAATTTTACTTTATTTTAGGAACCATGACGCTGTTTTTCACAGTGACCTCATAGTTTTATATTACCACCAAGAGTGTGCAAGGATTCCAATAACTCCACAGTTTCACCAATCCTTGTTATTTTAAGACTTTTGATAGCAGCCATTCTACTAGGTAAGAAGTGATACCCCACTGCAGTTTTGATTTGCATTTCTCTACTGATAAATAATGTTAAGTATCTTTTCATTTATTAGCCATTTTTATTGATATACCTTCTTTGAAGCTATAAACAGTTTAATGCCACAAAAAAACCAAAGGCATCTCTTTCTACCTTATATTTATAGGTTATTATTTAAATAATGCCATTGATTTTTTAAGTTGTATTTTAATATAGTCATTTATTTCTGAATTAATTATGCAAAATATTCTGGATATGAAAGAGCTCTGCATGAACATCATGAATTAACTTTTCATCTTCCTTCAGAGAATCAGTTAGATTAGAGGAATCTTTCACACTTTAGAGTTTGAAAAGCCCATTTATAGTTTTATGTGGATCTTTAGATATTCTTAATTTACTTTAAAAAATATGAAGACATAAACAAATGGGACCTAATTAAAATTAAAAGCTTCTGCACAACAAAGGAAACTTTAAGCAAGGTGAAAAGGCAGCCTTCATAATGGGAGAAAATAATAGCCAATGAAGCAACGGACAAACAATTAATCTCAAAAATATACAAGCAACTCCTGCAGCCCAATCAAAAAGTGGGCCAAAGAACTTAACAGACATTTCTCCAAAGAAGACATAAAAATGGCTAACAAACACATGAAAAGATGCTCAATATCACTCATTATCAGAGAAATGCAAATCAAAACCACAATGAGGTACCACTTTACACCAGTCAGAATGGCTGCCATCCAAAAATCTACAAGCAATAAATGCTGGAGAGGATGTGGAGAAAAGGGAACCCTCTTCCACTGTTGGTGGGAATGCAAACTAGTACAGCCACTATGGAAAACAGTGTGGAGGTTCCTTAAAAAACTGCAAATAGAACTGCCATATGACCCAGCAATCTCACTGCTGGGCATACACACCAAGGAAACCAGAATTGAAAGAGACACATGTACCCCAATGTTCATCGCCGCATTGTTTACAATAGCCAGGACATGGAAGCAACCTGGATGCCCATCAACTGACGAATGGATAAGAAAGCTGTGGTACATATACACAATGGAATATTACTCAGCATTAAAAAAAAAAATCATTTGAAGCAGTTCTACTCAGGTGGACAGAACTGGAGCCTATTATCCAGAGTGAAGTAAGCCAGAAGGAAAAACAACAATACAGTATACTAACGCATATATATGGAATATAGAAAGATGGTAACGAGAACCCTGCATGCGAGACAGCAAAAGAAACACAGATGTATAGAACAGTCTCGTGGACTCTGTGGAAAAGGGCAAGGGTGGGATGATATGGGAGAATGGCATTGAAACATGTTAATTATCATATGTGAAATCAATCGCCAGCCCAGGTCTGATGCTCGGGGCTGGTGCACTGGGATGACCCAGAGGGAGGGAATCGGGAGGTAGGAGGGAGGGGGGTTCTCGAGGGGGAGCATATGTAAACCCATGGCGGATTCATGTCAATGTATGGCAAAACCAACACAATAAAGTAAAGAAAATTAAAAAAAAAATGAAGACAGTCAGTCCTCATAGAAAAATTTTCCTGTGTCTTGCATTCACAAACTTACTCTCTGTCCCCAAATCTTTCACATGTGTTGGTTCTTAATATTTATAAACTCATTAAGTTAAAGTGACTTGCATTTTATGAAACATTTACTTCAAAACAATAAACAGCTTGAATTTAAACATCACAAATCAACTTTCCTTCTGGACTACTGTCTGTGAATTTAAATGTGAATATTTAAATTCCCTAATATATTGCACAAAGGGTCTTTTTTTTCCTTTTTATTTCTTTCTGACAACCCCCATATTCCACATATAGCTATATCAGAATATCAAAAGAAAGAGTGAGACAAAGGAAGGAAGGAAGAATTGAAGAGAGAGAGGGAGGGATGGAAGGAGGGAGGAAGGAAGGGAGAAAGGAAGGAAAAGAGAAAGAAAAGAAACTGCACTGTAATGATGAGTGAATAATGGTGAGAACAGACTTTGTTGTTGTTCAGTTCGGACAAAAATAGCTTAGGGTACAATGTAGCTTTAATGTAACAGGAACTTTTATATTCATCATTGAATACAATGAAAGCTTTTGAGAAGTACTCAAACATGTACATCTATAAAATGCTGTCTCTCATGAATTTGAGAAAAAAATCACTTTATAAATGACAGAATGATGAAGCTAAGTGAGGTCAAGTGCTGTGGCCAAGGTTTCCCAGCTAGCGAGTAGCAAGGCTTGGGATTCAGTATCCTGCCTCCTAGCCTTGGACTTCCACACTGCAACCCGAAATTTTGCACAAGTCAAGAGTAGTGTCAAAGAGCCTGACATAGCTCTTACGACTCATCCTGCTTGCTAATCTTTTACTCATTACTTTGATGTTGTTGTATATGTGTACTCTCCCGGCTTTTATCTAATTGTAATCAAGACCTCTTCAGATTTTATTCAGGAGCTGATTAGAATAACAGATCAACAAAGGAATTTATGCTCTTGGATTTTATAGGAGGTAACCTTTCATGATTCTCTAATAAAAATTAAAGTAGTTGTGTTATTTAATTATGAAATATGTAACCTCATTTCAGCTTTCCTATCAGGCAAGTATTGAAGCTGACACTTCAATTGAGTTTACCCAAGGGTTCATAAGCTTGGAGAGTTAAAACACAAGCAGCTATCAAAGCACAGGTACCATACAGGCTCCCCATACCTAATTACTACAAGTGAAAAGTTTCCTCCAGAGAGAGACCACTTTCATTCCAAATCTGACAGGTAGAAATTAGTTGCCTAATGGAATGGAATAGGTCTGCAAATTGAAGGAATTAAGTGTGCTTTTTTAATTTAAGCTCCCTCTAAATTAGATTTTAATTTGGATCCAAATGTAAAGAAGTTGATGGCATGAAGCAGCTTAGTTTGGCCCGGAGCCAATGACTTTATATTGCCCTTCTCTAGATACCATATGTCTCTTTTACAGTCACCAGCCATCGTGGGGCAGAAAAATGGTCATGCTTTAATCAAGGGAAGTTTTCCTGAGAGCACTATGTCCCCAAATTTGGAATACTGCTAATTGATTTGCATTTATCTCTAAGCAATTTCACTGGCATAGAGACATCAAAGGATAAATTTGTGTGTGTGTATGTGTGTGTGTATGTTTTAATACTGTTAAGATTGTGAAGAAAGTGTTAGCCCATCAGAAGTGGAATACAATAAAAATAGACAACTTACTCAGCCTTGGTTCAATTGTAGCGTGATTCCTCTCTCAAGTGATAGATAAAACAGTAACACAAAACAATAACACAAAAGAAGTCAAAATGGAGATTCTTATAATAGGTGATACTCCAGCAGAGCAAAGTGACTAATGGGAGACTCTGTAGAACATCCACTTCATTCAATAAACATAACATGCTGCAGGCCATGAGGCTGCAAAAAGTTGGACATGACTTAGCTACTGAACAGCAACAACAATTCCAAGAATATATCTAATGATATTCAAAGATGTTATGTTATAGATGTATATGAATTGAGATGTTATGAGAATATATATGGATTGAGAACTGTAGCTTATACTCCCGGAGAAGGCAATGGCACCCCACTCCAGTACCCTCACCTGAAAAATCCCATGGACAGAGGAGCCTGGTAGGCTGCAGTCCAAGGGGCCGCTAAGAGTCGGACATGACTGAGCGACTTTACTTTCACTTTTCACTTTCCTGCATTAGAGAAGGAAATGGCAACCCACTCCAGTGTTCCTGCCTGGAGAATCCCAGAGACGGGGGAGCCTTGTGGGCTTCCGTCTATGAGGTCGCACAGAGTAGGACACGACTGAAGTGACTTAGCAGCAGTAGCAGCTTATACTCCAAATGAATACATAAATTGAGGACATATCACATCTAACTCTAGTAGAAACGAACTTTTTCTAGATATTTTTTAAAACTTTCAGTTGAAAAACCCTGATGACCATGAAACAACCCAATGAGTTTTAAACATCTATTAATACACACACAATGATAATGACATGTTATCATAATGCCAATATTGTTGGGGAGTTCAACTGATGAAATGGTGATAGGGAAGGAAGGCTTGTGTTAGGTATAAGAGGACAGGTAAAGGTATTTCACAGGTAATGACCACACAATAAATATCTTTGGGCAATAGGATTAAAAAAACGTCATTTCACACTCAAACTGGAAAATATTCCTCATTTTTCAATAAAAGCCATGTCAGCCTCTCTACACTAATGGCCAAAAACTATGCCATTCATAGGTAACTGATCATTTCCAGAACATTCTTCAGAAGGAAGAATCTCTTTAATATCCAGCATTAACACTGACTTGCTAAGGAGGTGGGTAATAGGCATTGGTGTGAGAGAAAACCAACTTCATTAGAAGGGTTCTGATCAGATTAGATTTTCAGACAGATGGGTCTTAGCTTTTCACTGAAAGCCTTTACTGGTAAGGGGAAATATGTGCATTTTACAAAATGAGAAGATAACAAACCAAGGCCCGATGCTGACACAGGAATGAAGCTTAATCTAATGAAGCTGGACTCCAGAAGGGTCTGAACTCAGGAAATGTGGGAACCTGATGGCCGTGTACCACTATATATCTTGACTATAATGGTCTATGAAGAGGGGCTTTCTGTTGATTTGCTTCTTTGTTTTGCCTGTTTTGCACTGTGCTATTTTCTCCTTTGGCATTAAATGCTGCAGGCCATGAGGCTGCAAAAAGTTGGACATGACTTAGCTACTGAATAGCAAAAACAATTCCAAGAATATATCTAATGATATTCAAAGATGTTATGGGATATGAAACAGTAAAGATAAAAACAGTGTCCCTGAGAAGCTGTGGCCACAGTTCAGCCACCAGCCCTCTAGCAGACATCCATAGCCTGGATAAGTTAGGTAGTTTAAAACTACACTTGGTTTAAGGTGGTTCTCAACAGTTTTTGTGCACAGTTGGACAGAATGGAATCAAACATTTCTTTGGATGGAAATCTTTTAATCTAGGCCCAGAGAATTCTCAGTTTCAACATTGTGACCAATCCCAGCACTCAGTCAAAAAATACCATTAATGAGCTCAGCAAAAGCAAGAAGCACAGTAGGTGCAGCCTTGACTTCCATCATATTTGGAAGAAGAAATTTACTAATATAAGTTTAAAACAGAGAAAAGAGAAGCTATAAGATTATAAGGCAATGAGAACCCTTGAGAGATAAAGGTTGATTCCTAAAGCTATGAGAGACTTCCCTGGTGGTCCAGTGGTTGAAACTTTGCCTTCCAATGCTGGGGGATGCAGGCTGAATTCCTGTTTAGGAAGCTAGGGTGCCACATGCCTTGCAGCCAGAAAAACCAAAACATAAAACAGGAGCAATACTGTAACAAATTAAAAAACGACTTTACAAATGGTCTACATCGGAAAAATCTTTTTAGAAACTAATGTCTTACTAGAATAAATAAGATAAATTTGAAGAGAGCAAAGCCAAAGATAAGTTTGAAAAAAAAATTAAGGAGAAAAGATACAAAAAACTAAATTTAGAACATACAAAAATATCTAAACCTCAATAACAAAAAAAAGTAATAAATAGTCACTGCCAGTCATATCTCAAGAAAAAAAACTGGAAAGATAAAAAATGTTGAAAGACTTGCATAGACATGCCACTGGAAAAACACTCCAAATGGCCAACCATATTGGAAATAAGGAAGAAGAAAAATTAGAGTCTTAATGAGATATTACAAAGTAGACGAAATTTAAAATTTTACATTAACTACTGTTGACAAGAACAGTGCAACAGGAAGTCTCAGGGCTGGTAAGAATATACATTGATTCAATATATTTTATATAACAGTTTGGCATTATCTAGTAAAGTTGGGTAAATAGATACTGGCTGCCCATCAATTTTAACCCTAGGTATATACCATAAAGTTATGTGTGCATTAGAATACCAGGATGGATAAAAAGAATGTTCATAGCAGCATTGTTCTCCATACTCAAAAGTAGACACTATCCAAATGCCTATCAACTGTCAAAAAATAAATTGTAACATTTTCATATAATAGAAAATTAAGAGTGCTATAAAAATAGATGCATTTTAGCTAAACCAAAAATACAGGTGTTTTTACAAACATAATGTTGAGTGAAGGAAGCAAGATACAAACATTATAGTATGTGAAATTCATCTTGTATAGAGTTAATCAAACTAAATTTTACATGAATGAATGCTCACTTAGGAAAGGAATAAAGAAAGAATAAAATATTACTATAAATAATGGCTATTATTTTTGTGCCTTTTGTATGCACAACCATTTCCCTTTTGCCCTCCAGTCTCTTCTGAAAAAATAACAACTCAAACTTCAAGTTTTCAGCCATGGGATTCCTTGGCTCGACACAGGAGAGAACGCACCACTTTTGTGGTTACCCTGCTCAAAAATTGGGTCATTAGATACATAAAAATATTTACTGACTGAGAAAATTACTTTTCTATTTACTATGTGTGACAGTTAATTTTATGTGTCAACAATACTGGGCCAGGGTGTTTTTGCTAGGATTTTTTTTAGGAGGGGTGTGATTAGTATTTGAACTGACAGATCTCATCATTAGATTAACACCTTAGCCAGTAAAGTAGATTACCTTTATTCAATCAGTTGAAGGCCAGAATAGACTCTAATGATCAAAACTTTTCTGCATAAGAGAACGCTCAAGCCCTCTCTCTGTCTTCAGCTTTCATAGGCCATACTACATCTTCATGTCTGATGGTCTTTGGCAGAGAACACTGGCTTTGGTTTTTTCTAGGGCTCTCACACTAACAGCCCACTCTGCAGATTTTGAACTTACCAGTCTCTGTAATTTTATCAGCCATTCTTTACAGTAAATATATACTTATTATTTCTCTATCATCTACCATCTCCTATAGATTCTATTTCTATAGAGAACTCTAAATCATAAATGTGATAGATATATGGCTCTGTCCCATGTCTAAGGGATAAGACTGCTATGGGAAGGATGGAAGAGAATGGGCAGTGATACCTCACTGATATGTAGCTCCCTGGGGATAGCTGGGACACTGAAGTTGGTGGTTGCATTGACGCCTATAACTGATCTGTTAAATGACATTCCCTTAGAAATGATGGTCAGGGTTCAGTAGCTTCATATAGGGAAGAGCATCCTAATAGAAATTACAATTGACGGGTCCACGAAACAGTCCTAAGTACTGGGGGCAGGAGGAGAGGGGGATGGCAGAAGATGAGACGGCTGGATGGCATCACCGACTTGATGGACATGGGTTTGGGTAGACTCTGGGAGTTGGGGATGGACAGGGAGGCCTGGTGTTGCGGTTCATGGGGTTGCAAGGAGTCAGACAGGACTGAGAGACTGAACTGAACTGATCTTATATAGCTTCTTCTTACCTCTACCCTGCAATAAAAAGATACCTTCTCAGATGACGAAAATTATATGTTCAGTTACCTAGGAAAATGGAGACTAAATTCAGACTTAATTTAAGGAAAAAAGGAAATAATCATTCATTCATCCAAAGGAAATGCAGTAGTTTATCCTTATTACACTAAACAAAGAGGAAGTTAGGTCTCTTTCATTTATCTTGTAACTGTAAATCCTCTCTAAAAAAACCTTCAGCTTTTTTACCATATATTCAACTCATGCAAAAGTGTATATTTTTAATCAGAAAAGGGATAATTATCAAGGCAAATTATATCTAAGGCTAACAGAAGGAATCACCTAGTCTTACTTATATATAAATCCATTTGTGTTACCTACATGTAGTATAATCAGTGAACTAGATAACATAAATGAGAAAAACACAATTTATTTAGTAGTAAAAAAAACACAACAACACATCCAGTTTGATTATTCATAGCCAAACCATAAAACTGTTAGTTGTACTAAAATGACTTACAGAGCTTTAAGGTAAGCAGTTATCTAGAAATTTCTTGCCCTGATACTAACTGGCATAGGAAATTCTGAAGTTTTCTTAAAACTTGCTGCTCTTCTAGAATGTCCTTCTCTCTCCTTCCCAAATATCTTGTTCTCTCTCAGGCAAACCATTATTCATCATTTAAGACCCCAAACCAAAAATCACTGAAAAAGTCTCAATTTTAACCTGGCTCCCTAAGCATTCCTTTTATTTTTTTTTTATGTGAAAAAAACAATTGGCTGGTAATTTTATGTTTTGCACTGAACTTGTACATTAATTTGGAAGGTATATAGTATATTAAAGGTTTATTTCTTATTTTTTTTTAAATTCTTAAAAATTTAAATTATTTATTTTTCTTGAAGTATAACTGAATTACAATGTTGTGTTAGTTTCAGCTATATAGCAAAAAGATTCAGTTGTACATACACATATATCTATTTTTTTTCAGGTTCTTTTCCTTTATAGGTTATTATGAAATATTGAGTATGGTTCCCTGTACTATATAGTAGGTCTTTGTTGATTATATATCTTATATAGTGTTTTGTTGTTTTTTGTTCAGTCTCCCAGTCATGCCTGACTCTTTGTGACTCCATGGATGGCAGCATGCCAGGTCTCCCTCCCCTATATATACACAAGTGCGTGTATATATATATATATATATATATGTTACTCTTTAAATCTTCAGAGATTCTCTCCCACTTTATTCATTTATTAAAAATGTATTGACTGACTCAACATCAAAACAATAACCTGATTCAAAGAAGAGATAAAGGGCTTGAATAGATGTTTCTCTAAAGAAAATATAAAAATAGCTAAGCACATAAGACAATGTTTGACAGCACTAATTATCAGGGAAATGCAAATCAAAACTATGAGATACCACCTCATACCCATTAGGACCAGCTACTATCAAAAACAATAAAATAACAAGTATTGGTGAGGATGTGGAGTAATAAGAACCCTGCATACTGTTGGTGGGATTGCAAAGTGGTATAGCCACTGTGAAAAACAGTACGGCAGTTCCTCAAAAATTAATAATTAAATTACCATATTATCTGGTGATTCTGCTTCTGGGTATATGCTCAAAAGAATTGAAAATTAATTTTGGAAGAGCTATTTGTATATCCATGTTCATAGTAGCATTGTTTACAATTGCTAAAATGTATCAGCAACTCAAGTACGCATTGTCAGATGATTGGATAAGAAAAATATGTTATATTCATACAACAGAATATTATTCAGCCTTACAGAGGAAGGTAATTCTGACATATGCTACAACATGAGTGAACCTTGAGAGCATATGCTGCATAAAATAAACCAGTCACAAAAAGGCAAATATTGTATTACTCTATTTACACAGAGTATTCGAAGCAGTCAAAATTATAGATACAGAGAGTTGAATTGTGGTTACTGGGGGATGTGACAAGCAGCAAAAAGTCAATTATTGTCTAAGGGGTTTAAAGTTTCTGTTATAAAAGGTATAATAAATTCTGGAGATGAATGATAGGGATGGTGGCACAATATTAAGACTGTATTTAATGCCACTGGTGTCAGTCGCTTAGTCGTGTCTGCCTCTGCAACCCCTTAGACTATAGCCCACCAAGCTCCTCTGTCCCAGGAATTTTCCAGGCAAGAATACTGGAGTGGGTTGCCATTTTCTATTCCATTTATATCATAGGACTGCACACTTAAAAATGATTATGGGGGGGTAGCAAGTTTTACATTATGCACATTTTACTACAAGAAAAAATTGGAAAAATGCCTTGACTACCTACTCTATGCTAGATGTAGTCTTAGACTTACAAGAACGAACAAGGACAAAAATCCCTCATACTTTTTACTGTCTAACGAGGACACAATACAAGACAAAACACTGGAGTGGGGAACTTCAAAGGTACTTCTGTAGTATTTATACTGTGCAGGGACCTAAAAGCAGCATTGTCTCCAGGAAAGAACTCCTCTCATCCTGTGCTGCTTGTTGTGTAATATCTGAAGATAGTTCTGTGCTACATTTTGTTAGGTTTCCTGATTCTTTAAGATGAGAGGTCATTTCCAGACACTTACAGATCTGCGGCTCACAATGGAATGTCTTGCATTTTATCTTTCTCAGGTTGCTAAAGCAGTTATCATGCATCTTTGGCTTTCCATTTTCCAAATTATATTTCTGATCTGTTATCTGCCCTCTCATTCATTTCCTCCTGTTGAGTTCATACTAATTTTTCTTGTAGTCCTTTTACTATCATTTTAGTTAGGTTTAAGAAACTAGAAGATAAAGGTACAGGTTCTATTTCCCAACTTAGCCAGAATTCTCTGTATCCTTTAATTTGTTTTCTTATCTTCTCAAATGAACCAAACTCTCCTTTCACCATTGTCAAATGACATTTTGCTTTGGAAACTGTTGCAATATATTGTATTCATTTTGTATTGTTGCTGTAGCAAATTACTACAAATGTAGCTTAAAAGCAGCAAAAGGTATTTCTCACAGTCAAGGAGGTCAGAAATCTGAAATTATTTTCACTAGGCTAAAGTCAAGCATTTGTCAAGACTGTACGCTTCTGGGGTCTCTGATAAAAGAGTCTATTTCCTTACTTTTTTAAATTTCTAGTGGCCACCTATATCCTTGTCCAACGATCCCTTTCTCCATATTCAAAACACATCACTCCAGTTTCTGCCCCAGTCAACACACTGCTGCCTTCTCTTCTCTAGTACCATCAGCAAACCTGTGATTACATTACTGGACCCCTTTAGATAATTCAGTATATTTTCCGCATCTCAAAACCCTTGATTATTTGCATGTACGAAGTCCCCTTTGCCATATAAATGAACACAATCATGGGGTCCAGGTCTTGGCATCTTTGGAGGACCATCAACTCAGACTATCCCATATATTTCTAATTCTAACGTTTGTAATACTTCAACGCACTTTTTCAACAATTATAACTAAATGCCTGGAAGATAGGAACAGAGTTTTGCTTTGCTTTGTTTTTAATCCTTGGACAGTAGTAGTTTACACGTGAAACTTATAAAATAAATTCAGGAATCAATATAGAACACTTGTATACTGTCATCTATGCAGAGGCAAATGTGAAAGAGGTGGAGGAGTACATTCCATAAGCAGCAAGAGACTGTATGAGAAGAGATGCGACTCTGAGATAATTAACTGTGGGTGGTTTTAGCCAATTTCTTAAGAGCATTATGTCCAAGTTTGTCATTTTTTAATATGACAAATTATATCACAAACATATACATTATTTAATATGACAAATTTAATTATATGTCAAGAGGACGGTGAACCTGTTTTGTGGATTTGTTTTTTCCCTCATGCTTTATCTTATTTTACCCTGAACACAAATTTAGATACATTGTAAGAATGATATACTCAGAAATAAATCCCAATGACTCAAATTCCTAGGCTACATATTTGCACTGCTTACCTGTCAATACAGATACCTGTCATGCTTCCTTCATAACAAGTCTCTTTTGCTAACCCATTTATCAGCATGCATGCATGCTCAGTCATTTCACTCGTATCTAACTCTGCAATTCCAGGGACTATTGTGAGTCAGGCTCCTCTGTCCATGGGATTCTCCAGGGAAGAATACTGGAGTGGACTGTCATGTCCTCCTCCAGGGGATCTTCCCCACCCAGGGATCCAACCCACATCACCTGTGTCTCAGGCAGATTCTTTACCGCTGAGCCACAAGGGGAGTCCCATTTATCAGCACAAATTTGGATAAGTATCCTCTAGAAGGAAAAATCAAGATCTTTTTAGAGACAGCTTTTTAAACAAGTAAATTCAAGACTGACTATAATCCAAGATCTCTGATAACTATATTCATCAACTTCTCTGAGGCTTTTTACAAACTTTACAAAAAATTACATTTTTACAAACTCAAGAATTGAATCTGTGTTACCTTTGTAATTCTGAGGCATTTTTTTAAGTAGTAATCAAAACACCCGAGTAGACTATCACTTTGATAACTTTAGAATTCATGAAAGAAGGAAAATCAAAATTCTTCAACAAAGAGTATCCTAAATGAAAGACAGCATCTAATGTGAATCAATAGATGACATAAATTAATAATTATCTCACATCGAGAGTTCAAGACACTCAAACTGGCCCAAGGATATATGTTTAAAAGAGGCATTTAAAACTAAAGAGATGAAAGAAAAAAATAAGATTAAATGAAGAGATGTAACATCTGAAGAATGGTGATTTAAAAATCCTGAAACTCGCTGAAAAGAAATATTGATTGGCTACTCCCACAAAAAGAATTCTAAAATTACTCACAAGGACAAATGCACTCAGCCACATGGAACTCTGAGGAATGGTGGTCGGGGCGGTGGTGCTAAGGTTGCTGAAGTTAATAGCCTGTCCATCCTAGGTGTACAGGCAGACTTTACTTAGCAACTTTGCCTCATTGATTGGAAGGCATTCCAGACTTCCCAGGTTTTGGCACTTGGGAAAATATGCCCCTGTCCTTTTCAATCTCAGACAAGTTTCTTCTCAAAAGTGACAATCCCTCTTTCATTTTAATTATGTGCTTCTATTCTCTCCTTTGAGAAAGCTTGGATTTTTTTGCAATGGAAGAGCCCAGATCTTTGAAAACAATGACCTATTCACTGTCCCTTGAGAAACTCACTACTTAAGGTAGAGAAAATTGTCTCTTTATTCATTTCTGTCAAACCTACATAGTGAAACTAAGCATATGTGGGTATTAAATTAACAAGCGAGGAGTTCTTATACTGGTATTATCTGCTAATTCTCTTGTTGTTTTTAATGTTTTTAGATGAACTTGGGAAGGCATCTAAGAAAATGTAACAAATGTAAGTACTTTTGCAACTGTGAATTTCACTTTTTGGAAAGCCCTCAATATTCATATTTCACTTTAGAGTAAAGTCAACTATAGGTTAAGCTGTGTTACTGTTTATATCTCAGTAACAACCAATAAGAATGAATTGCATGTAGCTGTTTTATCCCTAAATATTCATTGGAAGGACTGTTGTTGAAGCTGAAGCTCCAGTACTTTGGCCATCAGATGGGGAAAAAAATAACTCACTGGAAAAGACCCTGATGCGGGGAAACATTGAAGGCAAAAGAAGGGGCCGGCAGAGGATGAGATGGTTAGATAGTATCACTGACTCAGTGGACATGAATTTGAGCAAACTCTGGGTGATGTGTAGTGGAGGACAGAAGAGCCTGGCGTGCTGCAGTCCATGGAGTCACAGAATTGGACACCACTTAGTGACTGAACAACAAATTTTATTAATTGTACAGTATACTCACAGAAATTAAAATTATATCTATAAATGTTTTTGGCTTGTCTTTCTTGTTTTTGTTATGAGCAATACTAATGATTATATTGTCAGAATATATTGTGAGTTCAAACTCACAAACATACAAAACTTACAAATCAGTCTTTAAGAAATAGTTTAATACTATAGAATCTCAGGGGGAAAAAAAGCATCCAAACAAAATAAACAACATGCTGGTACAAAAAACAGACTCATAGTACATTTATTTAATCCTTTGGATATTTTTCACATATCATATTCATATAATTTAATTATAAAATAATTGTGATGGTTTAGTCACCAAGTCATGTCTGATGCTTGCAACTTCACGGGCTGCAGCCTGCCAGGCTTCTCTGTCCATGGAATAGCAACAGTAAAATGATTAAAAAAATACAAGAATGGAGATTCTGAATTAAAAGTTGAGGTTTATGTTACTTTTCTAAATGATTATTGAAACTGTTTCTCTTCTTTCTGCTTTTTGTCTTCTCCTAGAAAAATGAGATTCATTAAAATAAGTTTCTGTATCATTGATATGCAAACATAATAAGATGAAGCCTCCTGAGTTCAGCAAGTGTTCAAGATACCATTGGATTGTTTCAAAAGCTAAGCTTGATGAGGGCTTGCAATGGAGGTGAGAGATTCCCAGGGTAGAACCCCCAAATGGAACATTTATGATAAGATTTCTTTTTCCTGAACTGTTTTAAAGTTTTTGAAAGCAGTACAAATGTTTGTGATTATTCTCTCTTCTGGAGATCTTCACAAAGCTTCTCTTTCACTCCTTTTTTTTCCTGACCCACCATCAAAAATCACACCAACCAGTCACTGATTCTCTAACACTTTATCCTACTTCATTTTTCTGTCTAGCACCTAGCATTACCTAAACTAATTTACTAAAATCATTTATTATTATGCATTCTCTATATTATCTTTATTTTTGTTTTGAATCCCTTGTGCATAAAACAGTGATTAAGAGCATAGATTTTAAAGTCACATAACCAAGGTTTGAAAGCAGGTCTACTACTTAGTAGTCATACAAATTAACTCTGGCCACAGCTTTCTAATTTTCAAAATGATGGTTGTAAGGCAGCCTATCTGATAGGCTTGTGTTAAGTGCTCAGTCATGTCCAACTCTTTGTGACCCCATGGACTATAGCCCGCCAGGTTTCTCTGTCCATGTACTTTTTTCAAGCAACTGGAGTGGGTTGTCATCTTCCTCTTCCAGGGGATCTTCCCAATCCAGGAGTCAAATCCATATCTCTTGTGTCTTCTGCATTGGCAGGCAGGTTCTTCACCACTAGCACCTCTTGGGAAGCCCAATAGATGTATGCTGATGATTATATAATATCCTAGAATAGTGCTTGTCATCAGTTAAGCACTAAGGAAATGATTTGCAATTAGTTTCCTTCCTTCTTCTCTTCCTTTTCCCCTTTCTTTCTTTCGTGAAATAGGTTTACTCAAGATGTTTCCATCATTTGCCATCTCCTATGGGCAACAGTTAAATTAATTTTTATTGGAGAATTGATTTACAATGTTATGTTAGTTTCTGCTATACAGCAAATTTACTTGGCTATACGTATACATATAGTCACTCTATTTTTAGTTTTTTTCTTTTCTCTTGTAGCTCATTACAGAGTACTGAGTAGAGTTTCCTGTGCAGTATTATAGGTCCTTCCTAGTAGGCTATTTGATATATGTACATGTACTAAGTTGCTTCAGTCATGTCTGGCTCTTTGCAACCCCATGGACTGTAGCCCGCCAGAATCCTCTGTCCACAGGATTCTTCAGGCAAGAATACTTGTGTTGGTTGCCCTGCACTCCTCCAGAGTATCTTCATGACCCAGGGATTAAAACCATATCTCTTATGTCTCTTGCATTGGCAAGCAGTTCTTTACCACTAGCGCTATCTGGGAAGCACATTTAACATACAGTAAATCCCAGTCTCCCAATTTATACCTCCCCACATTCCCCCTTGGCAACCATAAGATTGTTTTCTACATCTGCGATTATATTCTTGTTTGGAAATAAGTTCGTTTGAACCATTTTTTTTTAATTCCACATGTAAGCAATATTATATAATATTTGTCTTTCTGTGCCTGATTTACTTCACTCAGAATGACAATCTCTAGCTCCATTCATGTTGCTGTAAATGGCATTATGTTTTCTTTTATGACTAATAGTCCATTGTACATAAGTACCATGTGTTCTTTACCCATTAATCTCTCAATGGACATTTAGGTTGATTCCCAGTTCTGGCTATTTTAAATAGCGTTGCAATGAATGTTCAGATGCATGCATCTTTTCAAATTATGGTATTCTCTGGATAAATGCTCAAGAGTGAGGTTGCTAGATTATAAGGTAGCTCTGTTTTTTAGTTTTTTAGGGAACCAATGTATTGTTCTATATAGTGGCTACACCAATTTACATTTCTACCAACAGTGTAGAATGGTTCCCTTTTCCCCACACCTTCTCCAGCATTTACTGTTTGTAGATTTCTTGCTGATGGCCATTCTGACAGGTATGAGGTGATACCCCTTTGTGGTTTCCCTTTGCATATCTCTAATAATTAGTGGTGTTGAGCATCTTTTCATCTGTGGCCGTCTGTATGTCTGGGCAATAGTTCTCAGACCTTTACATTTTCCTCAAGAAGTAAAGGTCAGTGTTCATGAAACATCCTCACATTCTCTTAAATTTTTGAAAAGTCATCCATTCCTTTGTATTTTTTGAACTTGACTTCCAAAGTTTTCCATAAGTTACTTAAACAGTTGCTATAATGTTATTTACAGAATATTACAGATCTTCAAACTTTAAAATTGTTTTGTCTCATTTTTGAACATGTCCTGTAAAATCTAAATAAGTAGGAATTTTATATGCAACCTATCCATTTAAGACAAGTGATCTCATTTTTATCAATTCAGCAATTTTATATTATTTTTCTTTATACTCAGTATTATTTACTTTATACTGTTTCCATTCTTCCACACAATTTTATCTTAAGCAATGTATTTTATACTTGAAAACAGTTTCTTTTCTATTCTATAATATTTCTTTATAATAATATGTTAAATGCACTGAAATGATATCTTTGCCTATGTGTTGAAAGATACTTTGGATTAAATTTTCATTGCAGTATCTATTGATATTGTTGGTTTTGTTGTTCAGTCACTCAGTCATGTCCAACTCTTTGTGACCACATGTATTACAGCACACCAGGATTCCCTGTCCTTCACTGTCTCCTGGAGTTTGCTCAAACTTATGTCCGTTGAGTTGATGATGCCATTCATCCATCTCATCCTCTCTTGACCCCTTCTCATAGCCTCAATCTTGCCCAACATTAGGGTCTCTTCCAATGAATCAGCTTTTTGCTCAGGTGGCCAAAGTATTAGACCTTCAGTTTTAGCATCAGTCCTTACAATGAATATTCAGGGTTGATTTCCTTGAGGATTGACTGGTTTGATATCCTTGCAGTCCAAGGGACTCTCAAGACTCTTCTCCAGCACCATAGTTCGAAAACATAAATTCTTTGACATTCAGCCTTCTTTACGGTCCAACTCTCACATCTGTACATGACTACTGGAAGAACCATAGCTTTTACCATACAGACCTTTGTTGGCAAAGGTCTGCTTTTTAATATTCTGTCTGGGTTTGTCATAGCTTTTCTTCTAAGCCACAAGCGTCTTTTAATTTCATGGTAGCAGTCACTGCCTGCAGTGGTTTTGGAGTCCAGGAAAATAAAGTCTGTCACTGTTTCATTTTTTTCTCCATCTATTTTCCATGAAGTAATGGGACTGGATGGCATACAGGTGATAAAAAATTCAGTATATTGCAAAGTTTGATAAATGATTACTAAACAGAAGCAATAAATATTTCTAGAATTGAACTTTCTAATAAGATGTAGGAGGCTTTGTTTTCTACTAACTAGTTTAATTATTTTAGAATAAACATTTTTCAATGCATAAATGTGAAATGATTTAGCATAAACTCTATTCCTGTTTTTCTTTTTTTTTTTTCCTTTAAATGTGTAAGCTCCAAGAAAATGTGTTCACATAAAGAAACAGATGGAATGGAAGGAATTTTATTATAGAGGTGCAATTTAATTATTTGAACTCCATCCAAAAAATCATCTAATAATCTATGTGCTAAAAATCATAAAATGATCTATCATCAAAAAGTACTTTTAATGATTTATCAGCTGACAGCTAGATTACATTTTGCTTAAATTTCTTTGCTTCCAGAGAGTTCTTAATTGTCTGTTGAAACACTTTTATGATGGCTGCATAAAAATCCTTGTCAGATAATTCCAACATCTGATTCGTTCCGATGTTAGGCTCTGTTGACTGTCTTTTCTCATTCATGTTGTGATTTTCTTGGTTCTTGGTATGAAGAGTGATTATTTCCCATGGCTTCCTGGATATTGTGGACAGTACAAGACTAGATTCTTTTCAATTTTTTTTTTTTTTTGAGCAAGTGGTCCTACATTTTTTGGCCATTACTTTTGGACTGAAATTCCTTAAATCTTTTCTGAGCCAGTGGTCCCATTTTAATGTGCATCATAAGAGCTGGATGGGCATGGATGCTCAGCTCACTGACTCCTGCTAGCTTGTGGCAGAGGGTGGCTTGGAAATTCAGCTCCTCTCTTACCTAGAGCAGGTGGGAAACTGACTCTTACTTCTCATTGCTCCCTGGGGGTGGGGAATCGGGATGTGTGTTGTGTGTTTATAAGAACAGGTCCTTGCTGAGTTCTGCAGTGATCGAGCAAAGGTAAGCAAAGGGGAGACTCTTACTGCTTAATTGCTTCAGGGTGAGTAGGAAGGTTAATGCCAGGTAGGGGTGGAAGTCCAGGTCTCCACTGGCTCTCACTGACACCAGGAGTAGCAGAAGGTAGAGGACACATCAGTTCTAACTTGCAGTACCTTGCTCAGTCTCATTAACTCCAGGTGGAGGTGGAGATTCAGATCCACTGGAACCCTGCTGACACCAGGAAGTGGGTGGAACGTACTGGTGACTGGTAGCCCTGCCTTCCACCACTTTACCAAGTTTTGTTTCTCCTACCCCACTGACACCAAACAGGGATGAAACTCAGCAATGCCTTCATCTGCGAGGTAAGAGGATGGAAGAGGAATTCAATGCTCAGACTCTCCCAGTGAGTGGGAGGGATAGGGTAAGAGGTATGAAATGGGGGTAGAAAATCAATTCCCTGTATTTCTCATCTAAAATCTTGATCGTGATCATATTTTTCATGAATAGATATTGCTAAAAGTGTTTTCTGGTGTAAGGCCATCCTTTTCCTGGTCCCCTGGATAGGGGGAACAGTCTTTCCCTGGAGCATGTTTGGCCTGCACATGCTGGGGGTTCCAGGATGGAGCCATTGGCAGTGCTCTGTCCTGCATGCAAGACACCATAAGGAAGCCAGGGGTTTCACAAGTGGTCAGTCCTCAGATCCTCAGGTCAGCCCATCTTCTTTCCACCTTTCAGTCTTTTCAGATTTTTCCCCCCTTTGTTTAAGTGGGAGGACCTAGAAGAAATGGAACTACTTCGTCTTGATAGAACCAGAGGTCTCCTACCTTCAATTTTTGGAAAGCAAGGAATTGGATACCACTTGACGTGCAAGAAGATGCTTTCCAGTCCTTAGATTCATCTCTTTCTCAATTTTAGCTAAATATATTTAGAAGAGCTTAATGAAACCCATTAATTTTATTTTTTCCCTGTTTTTTTTTTTTGTTTTACTTGAAACCACCTTCTTTAATCCCATAAAATAGTTTTTGATTATTTTAAGTTTGGTTAAGTTGGATATTTTGTCTACATTGGGCAGTGTGTACAGGAAGTTCAGCCAAACTCTCATGAAGCAAAGAAAAGGGATTTGGAGGACCTGTGTCTGGCCTTATTACAGGTAAACAAGGAAGTCTGCGAATCTCATATGAGGAAGGGGTGATTCCTCATATTAACCATTTCTTTGAACACAAAAGAGTGGGTGAATTAAAATCACTGTTTTCCAGGATCACCGGGCTAGGTGAAGTTCAATATTGTCAGTGGGATGTGAATAGACTCTTGGGGGCCAGCCTGGAATGAAGGAGAATAAGGAGTTTATTAATGCAATAATGCTGGCTTGGACCCTGTAGGTGATTTTAGATATAAGAAACGGACAAACAATTAATCTCAAAAATATACAAGCAACTCCTGCAGCTCCATTCTAGAAAAATAAAAGACCCAATCAAAAAGTGGGCCAAAGAACTTAACAGACGTTTCTCCAAAGAAGACATAAAAATGGCTAACAAACACATGAAAAGATGCTCAACATCACTCATTATCAGAGAAAGGCAAATCAAAACCACAATGAGGTACCATTTTACACCAGTCAGAATGGCTGCCATCCAAAAATCTACAAGCAATAAATGCTGGAGAGGATGTGGAGAAAAGGGAACCCTCTTCCACTGTTGGTGGGAATGCAAACTAGTACAGCCACTATGGAAAACAGTGTGGAGATTCCTTAAAAAACTGCAAATAGACCTGCCATATGACCCAGCAATCCCACTGCTGGGCATATACACCGAGGAAACAAGAATTGAAAGAGCCACGTGTACCCCAATGTTCATTGCCGCATTGTTTACAATAGCCAGGACATAGAAGCAACTTAGATGCCCATCAACTGACAAATGGATAAGAAAGCTGTGGTACATATACACAATGGAATATTACTCAGCATTAAAAAAAAATTCATTTGAAGCAGTTCTACTCAGGTGGACAGAACTGGAGCCTATTATCCAGAGTGAAGTAAGCCAGAAGGAAAAACAACAATACAGTATATTAATGCATATATATGGAATTTAGAAAGATGGTAATGAGAACCCTGCATGTGAGACAGCAAAAGGAACGCAGATGTATAGAACGGATACGTGGACTCTGTGGAAGAGGGCAAGGGTGGGATGATATGGGAGAACGACATTGAAACATGTTAATTATCATATGTGTAATCAGTCGCCAGCCCAGGGTTGATGCTCCGGGCTGGTGCACCGGGATGTCCCAGGGGGAGGGAGTCGGGAGGGGGGAGGGAGAGGGGTTCTGGAGGGGGAGCATGTGTAGACCCATGGTGGTTTCATGTCACTGTATGGCAAAACCAACACAATAAAGTAAAGAAAATTGAAAAAAAAAAATAAAGACCATTGTTAAGATGTAGGTATTGCCACGTGAACAGCTACTCTCTTGCTTCCATAGCATGATATGTAGGCATCCATATGACATATCTAAAATTAATAAACAGATACCTCAATTAAATACAGCTCGGGGACTATAAGAGGGCATACTCCTATCGTGTGATGATAGACCCATCAGGAATGAGAAACACTCTTCTTCTCTTCCAAGAACTCAGCCCATGAAAAGCCATAGATTCTTTGTTCATAGTCTTCCCAACTTCCTTTTCCTCCCTATAGAAGATTTCTCCTTACTTTGCTGTGTAGGGACTAGAAGGTGACTCACCGTGGATGTGGACCCTGATTTGCAGTTCTCTGCTGTTCCTGAATAAACCCATCTTGGCTGTATAAATAGCTGTCAGTCTGTTTCAGGTCAATAATATATTACCTATCCACAGTTCCAGGAATGGGTCCTCAGATTGTCTTCAACATCTTGCCACCCCAAACATAACTTTGGGGTCCATTCAGATACACACACACACACACACACACACACATGTATATACATATACACACTGAGAAGCAGAGTTACTTGGACATGGAGCATGCATACACTAAAGTTAACCTAAGTTCCCCCTGGATCGTTTTCCAGAAATGATGCAAAACTATATTTTTATCAACAGTGTATGGAGTTACCGCTCTCCCCAATTACTTCTGAAATTATCCAATTTTATAATTATCCAAATTTAAGTTATTTAAAATGAAGTAAAATTAAAATTTTAATTCCTTGGCTACACTAGCCACATTTTAAATGCACAAGACAAAATTTACATCTTCCCAGAAAGCTTTAAAATTTCAAACATCTTCCCCAATTCTCTCATCTGTTTATGAATGTGGTTTTGGTATAATTTTGGAATGGAAATTCCTAATTGTGATGAAAACTAAACAAAAACTTTTTCTTAATAAAATTCTCTAAAATATAGAGCACTGGAGCTCCAATCAGATGGTTGTTTTATTATATGAAGAAATTGATGGGAAAATGTAAGAGCTGTTCATTGGGGTATAGGCTTTTACTGCTTTTGTTGTTCATTCACTAAGTTGTGTCCTACTCTTTGTGACCCATGGACTGCAGCATGCCAGGCTTTCATTCCTTCACTATCGCCTAGAGTTTGCTCAGACTTATGTCAATTGAGTCTGTGACGCTGTCTAATCATCTCATCCTCTGTCATCCTCTTCTGCCTTCAACCCTTCCCAGCAGCAGAGTCTTTTCTTTTGAGTCGGCTCCTTGCATTAGGTGGACAAAATATTGAAGCTTCAGCATCAGTCTTTCTAATGAATATTCATGGTTGATTTCCTTTAGAATTGACTGGTTTGATCTCCTTGCTGACTAAGGAACTCTCAAGAGTCTTGTCTACCACCACAGTTTGAAAGCATCAATTTGTTGCTTTACTACACTGGAAAACTGTGGATCAATCTATCTATAACACTAATTTCTTTGACCATATATACCTAGAAGTGATTTATAGACAGTTCAAGGTTGAGTTATATGTTTAGGGCTCAGAAAATGCAAATCTTGACATTGATTTAGGACATATCCATATTCTTTTGAAAGCACCTGAGTAGCTTGAAAGATTTGCAATTTTAAAGAAATGAGGGATCTAATTAATACTGAGGTACCATAAAATTGATTCTTCAAGGGTCTGTATCTGAGATAATGTTCATGACAGCAATTATAAATCCCCAAAGCACTGTACAAATAACAATTGACTTAGCTAGAGATATTTGGTGAGAGAATTATGGGCCAAGACTGGAAGTAGATCCTTTAGACTTAAATTGGAAGTTTGGTATGTCTCTGAGCTTTGTTTGCTTTGGTTTTACTGTTTTTCTATACTCTTATTACTTTCCTGTCATTTTAAACCTCTTAATCATATCTGACTGGGGCAAATATTTCACTGCTGACGTGAGAAAACCTCAGTCATACTAATCCCCAGCAATGAGAGAAATGAAAGGCTTTGTTTTTTTCCTTATCTCCTTAGTTATATAGTAAGCAATATTAATTCCTAAAAAAGAGAGGCTCATCCACTGCTAACAGGCAACACATCCTATTTAACTTCAGTTCAGTCGCTCTGCCATGCTCAACTCTTTGCAACCCCATGGACTGCAGCACACCAGGCCTCCCTGTCCATCACCAATTCCCAGAGTTTGCTCAAACTCATGTCCATTGAGTTGATGATGCCATCCGACCATCTAATACTCTGTTGTCCCCTTAACCTCCTGCCTTCAGTCTTTCCCAGTATGAGTCTTTTCAAATGAGTCAGATCTTCACATCAGGTGGCTAAAGTATTGGGAGTTTCAGCTTCAGCATCAGTCCTTCCCATGAATATTCAGGACTGATTTCCTTTAGACTGGTTCGATCTCCATGCTGTCCAAGGGACTCTCAAGAGTCTTCTCCAGCACCACAGTTCCAAAGCATCAATTCTTCAGTGCTCATCTTTCTTTATAGTCCAACTCTCATATCCATACATGACCACTGGAAAAACCATAGCCTTGACTATACGGACCTTTGTTGGCAAAGTAATGTCTGCTTTTTAATATGCTATCTAGGTTGGTCATAACTTTTCTGCCAAGGAGCAAGCATGCCATCTTTTAATTTCATGGATGCAGTCACCATCTGCAGTGATTTTGGAACCCCCCCAAAATAAAGTCTGTCACTGTTTCCACTGTTCCCCATCTGTTTGCCATGAAGAGATGGAACCAGATGCCTTGATCTTAGTTTTCTTATTTTGAGTTTAAGCCAACTTTTTCACTCTCCTCTTTCACTTTCATCAAGAGGCCTTTTAGTTCTTCTTTGCTTTCTGCCATAAGGGTGGTGTCATCTGCATACTTGAGGTTATTGATATTTCTCCTGGCAATCTTGATTCCAGCTTGTGCTTCATCCAGTTCAGAATTTCTCATGATGTACTCTCCATGTAAGTTAAGTAAGCAGGGTGATAATTTACAGCCTTGATGTACTCCTTTTCCTATTTGGAACTAGTCTGTGGTTCCATGTCCAGTTCTAAGTCTTGCTTCTTGACCAGCATACAGATGTTTCAGGAGGCAGGTCAGATTTCTGGTATTCCCGTCTAAGAATTTTCCACAGCTTGTTATGATCCACACAGTCAAAGGCCTTGGGGTAGTTAATAAAGCAGAAGTAGATGTTTTTCTGGAATTCACTTCCTTTTTCAATGATTCAACAGATGTTGACAATTTGATCTCTGGTTCCTCTGTCTTTTCTATATCTGGCTTGAACATCTGGACGTTCACAGTTCACATATTGTTGAAGCCTGGCATGGAGAATTTTGAGCATCACTTTGCTAACGTGTGGGATGAGTGCAATTGTGCAGAAGTTTGAGAATTTTTGGCATGGCCTTTCTTTGGGTTTGGGATGAAAACTGACCTTTGCCAGTCCTGTGGACACTGATGAGCTTTCCAGCTTTGCTGGCTTATTGAGTGCAGAACTTTTACAGCATCATCGTTCAGGATTTGAAAAAGCTCAACTGGAATTCCATCACCTCCACTAGCTTTGTTCATCATGATGCTTCCTAAGGGCCACTTGACTTTGCATTCCAGGATGCCTGGCTCTAGGTGAGTGATCACACCATCATGATTATCTGGGTTGTGAAGATCTTTTTTGTATAGTTCTGTGTATTCTTGCCACCTCTTCTTAATGTCTTCTGCTTCTGTTAGGTCCATACCATTTGTGTCCTTTATTGAGCCCATCTTTGCATGAAATGTTCTCTTGGTATCTCTAATTTTCATGAAGAGATCTCTAGTCTTTTCTATTCTATTGTTTTCCTCTATTTCTTTTCATTGATCACTGAGGAAGGCTTTATCTCTCCTCACTATTCTTTGGAACTCTGCATTCAAATCTCCTTTGCCTTTTGCTTCCCTTCTTTTCTCAGCTATTTGTAAGGCCTCCTCAGACAATCATTTTGCCTTTCTTTTTCTTGGGGATGGTCTTGAACACTGCCTCTAGTACAATGTCATGAACCTCTGTCCATAGTTCTTCAGGCACTCTATCAGATCTCATTCCTTGAATCTATTTGTCACTTCCACTGTATAATTGTAAGGGATTTGATTTAGGTCACACCTGAATGGTCTAGTGTTTTTCCCTACTTTCTTCAATTTGAGTCTGAATTTGGTGATAAGGAGTTCATGATCTGAGCCACAGTCAGCTCCTGATCTTATTTTTGCTGACTGTATAGAGCTTCTCCATCTTTGTCTGCAAGGAATATAATCAAAAATCTGGTTTGGGTATTGACCATCTGGTGATGCCCATGTGTATAGTCTTCTCTTGTGTTGCTGGAAGACAGTGTTTGCTATGACCAATGTGTTCTGTTGGCAAAACTCTAGTAGCCTTTGTCCTGCTTTATTCTGGACTCCTCAGGCCAAATTTGCCTCTTACTCCAGGTATCTCTTGACTTTCTACTTTTGCATTCCAGTCCCCTATAGTGAAAAGGATATCTGTTTGGGGTGTTAGTTCTAGCAGGTCTTGTAGGTCTTTGCAGAACCATTCAATTTCAGCTTTTTCAGCATTACTGGTTGGGGCATAGATTTGGATAACTCTGATACTGAATATTTATCCTCTGCTGATTATTAAACAGATCATAACAGGAATTTAATTTTCACTTATTTCATTTCCCAGTGCTGGTCTTACTCACAGTGTTGCTTGTCCTTCTGCTTAAAGTAAGAAGCTTCCAAACACTTTGGCAACTTGGTCCCTAAAATAATATGAAATGATCACACTTGATGAATGATAGAAATGGCAGTAGGTGATGTTCACACCATGCAACACAGCTCCTCTGGGTACATTCTCAGATTCACTCTGCTATCCTCAGTTCCCTCTCACATTCATAACACCTATTCCCTACCATGTTTTGAGCATTAAATTAGTATTTAATAAATTAATAACCCTACTAATAATGTATTGGGACTTCCCAAGTAGCTCAGTGGTAAACAATCCACTTGCCAAACAGGAGACTAGATTTTGATCCCTGGGTGGGAAGATCTCCTGGAGAGAGAACTGGCAACCCACACCAGTATTCTTGCCTGAAAAATTCCATGGACAGTCCATGTAGTTGCAAAGAGTTGAACTCAAATGAGAAACTCATGACATGAAAGAATTCACAAAAAATCTGACATGACCGTGTCTGAGTACCCAAGAATAGCCTTCTTTCACCAGAAATAGAGCCTTGTTAGTGTTCTCCATCATTTTATTTTATAGTATATCTTTGTATTTTGGAAATGTTGCTGAAAGTCTGAAAAGCAGGAGTTGCTGATATAATTTGAACTTGGGGAAATGACTAAGCTTGACATCGAGTGAGAACAAGACAACTCTATTTTAGTCTCTTCCAAAATCTTTCCATGTTATAAGAGAATCTAGGATGTATGTAATAAAAATAAGAAGTTGCAAGTTACATTGCATGTATGCTTAAAGACTACCTTTATATCTGTTGTAAAATATTAATAAACAGAGACCTCGATTAAATAGAATGAACACAGCAGGAAGATCTCACATGCTCTGTTTTGACCTAGAGCCCAACAGGGAGAAGAAGGACTCCTTTCCTGGCAAGGACACAGCCAATGAAAAACCATGGACTCTTTGTTTACGAAAGTCCTCCCAACTTCCTTTCCCCTCTATAAAAGTATTCTTTCCCTTGCTGTGACAGGGACTTGCACCCAGATCAGCAGACTTTCAGGCCCTGAAATGTAATTCTCTATTGATCTCAAGTCAGTCTCTACTAGAGAAATATCTGGCAGTCTGTCTGTTTCAGGTCAACATTGTTTAAAGGATTAAACATTTTCCTAAAAGAAGATTCCATTTTGTGTAAACATTTCTGATTTTATAAAAACTTAGATTCACATTTTACATTTTGAGAAAAATTAAATACTTTAGCATGTAACTATTCATCATAAATGGGGCTTCCCAGGTGGCACTAGTGGTAAAGCACCTGCCTGCCAATGCAGGAGACATAGAGATGTGGGTTCAGTCTTTGGGGCAAGAAGATCACCTGGGGGAGGGCATGGCAACCCATTCCAGTATTCTTGCCTGGAAAATTGCATGGACAGACAAGCCTGCAGAGTTACAGTCCATGGGGTCACAAGGATTTGGACATGACTAAAGCGACTTCATGCACACATGCATTCATTGTAAATATGTAGGCAAAATGAAAGCTATGCATTTTTACATATAAAATTGAATTTATAATTTTGCATCTATCAAATTTTATTCCTTTGCTATCATTATTGCCACAATGGAATTATTTAAAATGCAAGAAACTGTAAGAATGTCTTAAGAAAAGTCACAGAAATATAAAGCAAATAAAACAGCAGTATTTTAACTTACACTATCTCAGATGGCTTATTACTTTTCAAAATGTCAAATATAATTAGTCACAATTTTGAATTTTTCTAAATGGACAGGCACAATGTTAAATGGGACACAACTTCTGCAGAATCCTAACTTGCTTTTATAAAAAAAATATAAATATCACTGATGAAATGTTATCACCTCAATTTTTCTATTTTAATGAGGAAGTATTCACATGGAACAAAACTAGCTCACTCATTTAACTTGCAGAGGGCTTTTAGATTTAATTAAGACTAGTTTTTAAAAGATATAAAGTACTGAGGTTAAATGCAAACAGAGTTTTATTATAATCTTTATAATAATAGAAAATAATACCTTGTAATTAGATTGCCATCAGTTCATTCATTTGGTGGAAGTGAGGGGGAGGTAGTGAGGGTGAGGAGAGGTTGGGAAGAAAGCATTATTAAATGACATATTGAGATATATAAATTATAAAGGAAATATAATGATCCTAACATCTTTCTGAAAGTACTGGCCATGTCAGTAAGAAGGAAACAAGAAACACAGTACAAATCTCTCTTTTAAAATGGGTAGAGTAGGCAATAGGCCAATATATTTTCTTTTTTCTTGTATTAAAAGAAAAAAAAAACAACACATGATCAGGCTGCCTTAGTGTCTAGTGGTAAAAAATCCACCTGCCAGTGCAGGAGACGTGAGTTTGATCCCTGATCTGGGAAGATCCCACATGCTGTGGAGCAACTAATCCATGCAGCACAACTATCGAGCTTTGCTCTAGAGCCAGGGAGCCCCAATTACTGAAGCTCACACCTCCTAGAGCCTGTGCTCCGCAACAAGAGAAGCCCTTGCACTGCAACCAGAGGGTAGCCCCACTTGCCACAACTAGAGAAAGGCCTGAGCAGAAACAAAGACCCAGTGGAGACAAAGATAAATAAAATTATGAAGAAAAATTATCAAAATACAATTATGCCCAATGAAAGATTTGAAATTTCCCAATAATTATGCTGCAGGGAGCAAAGACATACATAAACTGATCAGGGATTGGGGGGGTGAAGCTGTACAAAATTCACTCATCAGAGAAAAGGTCACGGACTGATATTACCAAAATTTGATTAGATTCAGGATCCATGTACCAGAAATCAATGCATTCTTGGCTTCTGCTGTTTCCTCTGTAATATGTCATTCTCGAGGGTCCTCCCTTCTAGCAGGAGGGTGTACCAGTGTTACCTCCTCTCTGGTGCACAGACACAGCAAGAAATCAGGAAGGATTTGCAGGTTAAAACAGACAGGGATTATAATTCCTACAGCTAGGGACTTGGAAAGCAGAAATGGGGAAAAAGGGCTGTGACTATAAAGTTAAAAGACTTGTCATGCTGGTCAGCGCCCACAGGAAAAAGAAAGGTGGTCCTGGGATCTTAGAGCATTTTGCAACCTTCCAAGTACAATCTAGTCAAAATAGGATAAATCCACAAAGGGCCTTGTGCTTCAAATTGCTGCAAAGTGGTTGTAGAACAGGGAATTACGAAAGTAATCGGATTTAACAAAGTAATATACAAAAACAATGAATACAAAAATAAATAAGTAAATAAATATAAACCCACTTCAAAGCAGGGTTAAGTTTCACAGGCTTTAGTTTCGTGTGATCTTAGAGACACCAAGAGGAGCAGAAATATCTGCTTTTTCTTATTGAAACTGTATTTATCTCATTTAAAGTGGTGCGTGCATGCTCAGTCACTCAGTTTTGTTTGACTCTTTGCAACCACATTGACTGCAGCCCTTCAGACTCCTCTGTCCACAGGATCCTATAGGCAAGAATACCGGAGTGAGTTGTAATGTTCTCCTCCAGAGGATCTGCTACCCAGACTCAGGGATCGAACTCACGTCTCCTGCAGTGGCAGGTGGATTCTTTACCACTGAGCCACCTGGGAAGCTCCAAATAAAGTGGTAGACAGCGTTTATTATACTTTTACTACCAAGCAGGACAAAATGTTATACATTTTAAGGTGCATTAACTCATTTTTATTTTCATTATCACAATAGTCCTAGAACATAGACATTGTTACTCCCATTTCACAGATGAGTACACTCAGTCTTAGATAAATAGCTTGCCCATGGCCACACAGCTCATGGGTCTGTATCACTCAAGTTCTTATTTATAAACACTGCCCATGTTGATTGATGCTGATCAACTGATAAACTTGTTTCATCCTGGTTGCAGTTTACTGTCCTTTCTGCTTTTAACTTCACCTGCTTCCCTGGTGGCTCAGTCGGTAAAGAGTCTGCCTGCAATGCAGAAGACCTGGGTTCGATCCCTACGTTGGGAAGATCCCCTGGAGAAGGAAATAGCAACCCACTCCAGTATTCTTGCCTGGAAAATCCCATGGACGGAGAAGCCTGGTAGGCTACAGTCCATGGGGTCGCAAAGAGTCAGACACGACTCAGCGACTTCATTTTCTTTTCTTTCTTTCTCTTTCCTCCAGATATTCTCTTTGAATTATAGCCATATTCCTTTCCATTCTATGTTCTTTTATTTTCTTTTTGTGGTAGTTGCTCTTTATTTCTCTAACATCCTCTACACACTTACACCCTCCCCTCCCAACAAATACACACCCCTCACACTAACTGGTCTCCTTTGCATTTTTCCAACCACGAATATTTTTACTACTAGGCTTCTCCTCACACAGGCCAATGTCACCTCTTCAGCTCAAATACCACGTCCTCAAGGAGACTATCTTTGACTATCTACATTTCTCATGAAGCTTCTATTACATTATCATGTTTTATTTTCTCTATAGGACTTACTAATAGTTAAAACTGTTTTGTCTTTGTTTGGTGGTTAGAATGTAATATCCATGAGATTATTTTAACTCGTAGAAGAAGAGTTCATAATGTGTGGTAATGCATTAATAAATATTTGGGGATAAATGGGGCTGTCATGGTTCAAATACCAAGCTTGCAGGTGATGCAAGTTGAATAACACATTATTTTTCATGATATAAATAAGCAAATCCTCTTTAGTCTTCTCCAAGATTTTGGTCTACATTTTTGTGAGTACTTATTTTTGTTCTTTTTCAAGATAGTATTTGGGTCAGTTTTCTTTTTACTGCAAATGCAAGAACTTCAAACTCTCAGGAGAAAATATTTGGAAATTCTTCAAGGCAGTTGCTATACCATTTGGGAAAAATAACTGAAGCTAAGCAGGATATGAAGTGGAAACTTTACAACTTTCCTTTCAGTTCAGTTCACTGGAATTCAGTTCCTAATAGACCCAAAGCACTTTATGTATTTTAGAACTGCAGGCAAATCATACCTTCCTCTGGACATTCTTTGAAGGCAGAAAAATGTAATACAGGGAAGAAACATAACATTATATAATTATTCACTCCTTCGCTTTGAAAATAATGTTGTTCATAGAATCTTCTATGTATTCTACTTATGTTGCAGGCATTTAATGCATACATATACCCAGAGCATTGCATGTGACACTGAAATTATTAATATCAAAGCTTCAAGCTTCATCTTTTCTGGAGTTCACGCTCCCATTGGCACGGCTGGGGGCAGCACTTAATACTCTTTTCCCAGATCCTTATGGAATTTCTTGCAAGATAGAGAGCCTTGTTCTAGGTGTTAATTACCTTACATGTCCTACCATGCAGATAATTATGCTTGATGATAGAATGGCCTGGGATATACATCCCAGTGGAAAAAAGAAAAAAGAACTAGCACAGAAAATTTATCAGAAGTAATAATGATTAAAAATAGTTATTTATGGTGGCATGTATACCTTTATTGGGCTTCCCGGTGGCTCAGCTGATAAAAAATCCACCAGCAAGGTGGGAGATCTGGGTTCAGTCCCTGCGTTGGGGAGATCCCTTGAAGAAGAGAATGGCTACCCACTCTAGTATTCTGGCCTGGAGAATTCCATGGACTGTACAGCTATTTGGGGGATTCTGTATATATTTCTCATGAACAAATTAGAGTAACCAACCAAGTAGCCTTAAATGTTAGGGAGTAATGGGAAAATTTGTAATCAAATCGATATAAATCAAATCAAACAATATCTATCAACAACTGGTTAATACTGTTCCATAATCAGAAGCCATACTATTGAATGGAGATGTCCTAACACACTATTTTAAAATCATGGTGTGCCAAATGCCAGTCAATGAAAAGTTTCCCTTCTAGAAAATCAAGTGATTCCTATTAAGGAAAAAAAAATTACTTAGAATATGGTACTGATGAGTATGAACATGATTGCTTTTCAACTTAAGAACTAAAAATGGGGAAAATGAGATATAAACTTGTTATTTTACCATAAAAACAAAATATTACTTATATTACTATTGCTATTAATAATTTCATTAGTAATATAAAGCTTTCAATACCACTTTTTAAGTGTGTATATATTGTTTTTTAAATAAGAAAAAAATGTAAAAATATATCATAAGCAAATAAGCATACATGTATACAAAGGATGTTCTTTGATGCATGGGTTTAATAATAAAAGGGACAACTTAAATACCCAACAAGACAAGACTGGCGAAAATATAATTATACATAATGGAATATGCTAAACCTATCAAAATAATATTGTGGAATAATATTTAATGGCATGAGAAATATTCATTATATATTATGAATGAATATAAAATATAAATGAATATAAAACAGATTATAAAACAGTACGATTTCAATAGCAGTTGTTAACATTTGTTGATTTCTTTTTATGTGGTAGGCACTGAATTAAGTGCTATTCATGCATTTTTCCCATTTGCTCTTCATAATAGTCCCGTGGAATGGGTAATGTGGGTGAATCTAAGTGACTTTAAACAAGGCTATAAAATACATACAATAATGGTTGTGTGGTTTTTTTAAATAAATAAAATTAAAACACACAAGTGTATATATGTGTGTGTGTATTTAAAGTCAAAATACACATATACACTTGCATATTTACACATACACACATTAGTGGTTATCTCTGATGGTAGGATGATATTCATTTTATCCTTCCTGCTAATTTGTATTTCTGATCTTTAGAATAAAAACAAGTGTGTTTTTGTGTGCTAAGTTGCTTAAGCCCTGTCCGACTCTGTGACCCTATGGGCTGTCACCCATCAGGCTCTTCTGTTCATGGGGATTCTCCAGACAAGAATACTGGAGTGGCTTGCCATGCCCTCCTCCAGGGGATCTACCCCACCCAGGGATCGAACCTGTGTCACTTGTGTCTCCTGCATTGGCAGGTGAGTTCTTCACCACTAGTGCCACCTGGGAAGCCCCAGAATAAACACATATGGTACATTTAATTAAAAAAAATAAGTAAAAGATCATTTAGTATTGTCTACATAAAGCATTTACTAAGTTCTTATTGTGTGTCAGATACATTACTGGGTTTGGAGAATGCTAAAATAACACGATAGAATTTTTGTCTCTTTATATTTTATTTTTTCCAAGATAATCCCATAACTATCATCACAATCATATGTGGAGACTCCAAGGTAGATTATGCCATTACAAGACAACTTATATTTTTCAAATACCATAGTATACTCAGATCACAGTTAAGAGTATGTACACTTTAATAGAAATAAATCAGGATGTTACAAAGTTTTTCATAAGAGTACACATAAAACAGACAAAATACATATAATATTTTGGTTTGTCTAACATAAACCTTTCGAGTTTCTATGCTGATAAGGCTTGCTATTTTAATATTTCAGTTATCCTACTTGGTTATCTCCTTCATTCAACAAACACTAATTCAGCACTTACTGTGTGCCTGATAGTTTTTTTTTTTAATGACTAGGAACATAACACTGAACAAGAATAATAAATTATGTGTCCTAGTATGTTTAAATCCTGATGAAAGAGACAAAGATAAGTATACACACACACACACACAAGTACACACATACACAATCAAAAACATTTAGGTTTCTTTCCACTAGCCATAATCAGTAGCTTAGACAAAATTATCTTGCCCAGTGTGTATGTTTTCTCTTGCATTTCAAGATCTCCTTCACAGCATTAAAGCTCATCACAATCTAATTTGTATCTTTTTCACTCCATAACTAATCATTTCACCTACAGCCTCCCTTTAGGTTAATCTATCCTATTTACCACTGTTAACTGATATTTCTATGACAGTATTTTTCAAACTCAAGAAATACATTGGGGGAGGGAACTAAGATGGCGGAGGAATAGGACAGGGAGAACACTCTCTCCCCAGTAAATATACCAAAAGAACTTTTAAAGGCCGAGCAAACTCCAAAAAACAGGAACTGAATGCTGGCAGAGGACATCGGGCATCTGGAGGGGCGACCCATTGCCGACGTGAGGAGGTAGGACAAAAGAAAGAAAAAAAAAAGTAAAGGGAGAGACAAAGAGCTGGGGACGGGTTCCGTCCTGGAAGGGGAGTCTGGAATAAAGAGGAAAAAAAAAAAAAAGAGAGAAGAAAGGTTTCCGAATACCAGGGAGCATTCTCTCTGGCAGATTTGCGGTGAATCTTGGAGAGCAATATAGCTGGGAGTAAAAGCAGATTAATAGCTAAGCCCTGCAAGGTACGTCTCTGGCTACAAGGCACAGCCGAGCGGCAGCATGGGCGCCCCACCCCCCACTAGCCAAAGCGGACTGCTCCTGCTCAGGGAGGGGCGGGCCGCGTGCTCAGGGAACGGAGCAGCCAGAGGGATCTAACTTCCCAGGAAAAGCACCCCCACCCCAGGCCCGTGCACAGAACAAAGGGCGGTGCAGAGTCAACAGAGAGGCAGCCGGCTGGGTGGAGCTGGGCAGCTGTGGGCTGCGGACCGGCCCAGCCCCCACCGGAGAGCAGTGGGCGTAACCCAGCCCCGGGGAGGCTAACCAAGACTTCTGGGGATTCTGGACGGATAGGTGCCGTACAAACCTTAGAAGGCGTGCTCAGCTGCACGCGGAGAAAACCGAGCGGTGGGGCCGAGGGAGGGGAGAAGCCCCACTCCGGAACTGTGCTGAAGCCCCACTCCCCAACTGTGCTGGGCGAACGACAGAGAGCCTGAGCAGAGGGGCGGGGGAAGCCCTCTCACCAGGAACAGGGCAAACTCCAAAGCGCTGAATAGACACTTAAAAGACCAGCAAACAGAGGACGCTGAGGCGAGCAGAGCGAACAGCTTTGAAACTGACAGGAGTAGCAGATTAAATCCCTGCAGGTGGCGCAGACTGCATAGAAAGGAGTCTATAGACTGTGAGAAGGAGAAGCCGGACCAAGGAATCATCTGAAAATCTACAGGCCCGTCCCTTCACTGCACGCTCCAGCACCAGAGAAAGCCTTAATTATAACTGCACTAGGAACATCTTTTAAATTTTTTAAACTTTTATATATATATATTTTTTTTTTTATTTTTATTTTATTTTTTTTTAGAATTTTTAAGTCCCCTATGACCTTGCTATATTTTTTCTTTTTACTTTCTTTTCCTTTATTTTTATTTTCCGTTTTTTTTTGTTTGTTTGTTTTTCTGTTTTGTTTTTTTTTTTAAATCTCCTCTTTCTCCCTTATTGTATTCTCCGTCCTATTTTTTCTCTTACCTTTTATATCTCTACTTTTTCCCCCTGTTTTTATTTTATTTTATTTTTTTAATCGATTTTTTAAATTTTTTTTTCTTTTTTCTCCCTTAGCTTTCTTTCTTTCTTTCTTTCTTTTTTTAAGTATTTTTGAGAATCCAGTCTTTACTCTAGATTTTTAATCTTTGCTCATTAGTACTTGGTATCAACTTTGTACCGTTTAAGATCCAAGCTCCAGTACCCATTGCTACCTGGGAGTGAGATCATTGGCTTGACTGCTTTCTCCCCATTCTTATCTCTTACTAGTAACAGTGAGGAAACCTAGACCCACCCACCAGAAAACCACACAAGGCTTCCCATCCAGGAAACTTCGACAAACCACACATTCAACCCCTCCCACAGAGAGGAATCCCCACAATAAAGGGACAACACAGCAAGATAAACAAGATGAAAAGGCAGAGAAATACCCAGCAAGTAAAGGAACAGGATAAATACCCCCTAGACCAAACAAAAGACGAAGAGATAGGAAGTCTACCTGACAAAGAATTCCGAATAATGATAGTGAAAATGATCCAAAACCTGGAAAATAGAAGAAGAAGACAAAAAGAAAGACCATCAGAAAATTCCTGAAGAGATAATTGTTGAAAACTTCCCTAAATTGGGGAAGCAAATAGCCACTCAGGTCCAAGAAACACAGAGAGTCCCAAATAGAATGAACCCCAAGCGGGACACCCCAAGACACATATTAATCAAATTAGCAAATATCAAATACAAAGACCAAATATTAAAAGCAGCAAGGGAGAAGCAAAAGATAACTCACAAGGGGAATCCCATAAGGATAACAGCTGATCTCTCAACAGAAACGCTTCAGGCCAGAAGGGAATGGCAAAACATACTTAAAGTCATGGAAGAAAACAATCTACAACCCCGACTACTCTACCCAGCAAGGATCTCATTCAAATTTGAAGGAGAATTCAAAATTTTCTCAGACAAGCAGAAACTGAGAGAATTCAGCAACACCAAACCAGCCCTCCAACGAATGCTAAAGGAACTTGCCTAGATAGGAAACACGATGGGATAGATAATCTGGAACCCAAAACAATAACATAAATGGCAACGGGATCATACTTATCAATAATTACCTTAAATGTAAACGGCCTGAATGCCCCAAGCAAAAGACAAAGATTGGCCGATTGGATACAGAAACAAGACCCCTATATATGTTGTCTACAAGAGACCCACCTCAAACCTAGGGACACATATAGACTGAAAGTTAAAGGCTGGAAAAAGATATTCCATGCATATAAAGACCAAAATGAAGCAGGAGTGGCAATACTCATTTCAGATAAAGTAGACTTTAAAATAAAGGCAGTGAAAAGAGATAAAGATGGACATTACATAATGATCAAAGAATCAATCCAGGAAGAAGAAATAACAATTATAAATATTTATGCACCCAACATAGGAGCTCCACAATATGTAAGGCAAATGCTAACAAGTATGAAAGGGGAAATCAACAACAACACAATAATAGTGGGAGACTTTAATAGACCACTCACACCAATGGATAGATCAACTAGACAGAAAAGTAAAAAAGAAATTCAAACTTTAAATGATACAATAGACCAACTAGACGTAATTGATATCTATAAGTCATTCCACCCCAAAACAAGGAATTTCACCTTTTTCTCAAGTGCACACGGGACACCTTCACGAGGATAGATCACATCCTGGGCCATAAATCTAACCTTGATAAATTCAAAAATATTGAAATCATCCCAAGCATCTTTTCTGACCACAATGCAGTGAGATTAGATATCAACTACAGGAGAAAACCTTTCACAACTTTCAACATATGGAGGCTCAACAACACACTGCTGAATAACCACCAAATCACAGAAGAAATCAAAAATGAAATTCAGTTATGCATGGAAACGAATGAAAATGAAAACACAACAGCCCAAAACCTATGGGACACTGTGAAAGCAATGCTAAGGGGAAAGTTCATAGCAATACAAGCTCACCTCAGGAAACAAGAAAAAAATCAAATAAATGACCTTACTTTACACCTAAAACAACTAGAAGGGGAAGAGATGCAGAAGCCCTTCTAGTAGAAGGAAAGAAATCTTAAAGATCAGGGCAGAAATAAATGTAAAGGAAACAAAAGTGACCATAGCAAAAATCAACCAAGCCAAAAGCTGGTTCTTTGAGAAGATAAATAAAATTGACAAACCATTAGCCAGACTCATCAAGAAACAAAGGGAGAAGAACCAAATCAACAGAATTAGAAATGAAAACGGAGAGATCACAACAGAAAACACAGAAATACAAAGGATCATAAGAGACTATTATCAGCAACTATATGCAAATAAACTGGACAATTTAGATGAAATGGACAAATTCCTAGAAAAGTACAACTTTCCAAGACTAAACCAGGAAGAGATAGATAATATTAATAGACCCATCACAAGCACGGAAATTGAAACCGTAATCAGAAATCTTCCAAAAAACAAAAGCCCAGGACCAGATGGCATAACAGCTGAATTCTACCAAAAATTTAGAGAAGAGCTAACACCTATTCTACTCAAACTCTTCCAGAAAATTGCAGATGAAGGTAAACTTCCAAACTCATTCTATGAGGCCACCATCACCCTAATTCCAAAACCAGACAAAGATGCCACAAAAAAAGAAAACTACAGGCCAATATCACTGATGAACTTAGATGCAAAAATCCTCAACAAAATTCTAGCAAATACAATCCAACAACACATCAAAAAGATCATACATCATGATCAAGTAGGCTTTATCCCAGGGATGCAAGGATTCTTCAATATTCGTAAATCGATCAATGTAATACACCACATTAACAAATTGAAAAATAAAAACCACATGATTATCTCAATAGATGCAGAGAAAGCCTTTGACAAAATTCAACATCCATTTATGATAAAAACCATCCAAAAAGCAGGAATAGAAGGAACATACCTCAACATAATCAAAGCTATATATGACAAATCCACAGCAAACATTATCCTCAATGGTGAAAAGCTGGAAGCATTCCCCCTGAAGTCAGGAACAAGACAAGGGTGCCCACTCTCACCACTACTTTTCAACATAGTTTTGGAAGTCTTGGCCACAGCAATCAGAGCAGATAAAGAAATCAAAGGAATCCAGATTGGAAAAGAAGAAGTAAAACTCTCTCTGTTTGCAGATGACATGATCCTCTATATTGAAAACCCTAAAGACTCTACGAGAAAATTACTAGAGCTAATCAGTGAATATAGCAAAGTTTCAGGATACAAAATCAACACACAGAAATCCCTGGCATTCCTATACACTAACAATGAGAAATCAGAAAGAGAAATTAAGGAAACAATCCCATTCACCATCGAAACAAAAAGAATAAAATATTTAGGAGTATTTCTACCTAAAGAACCAAAAGACTTGTATATAGAAAACTAAAACACTGATGAAAGAAATCAAGAGGACACAAACAGATGGAGAAATGTGCCTTGTTCGTGGATTGGAAGAATCAATATAGTGAAAATGAGTATACTACCCAAAGCAATCTATAGATTCAATGCAATTCCTCTCAAGCTACCAGAGGTCTTTTTCAAAGAATTAGAACAAATAATTTCTCAATTTGTATGGAAATACAAAAAAACTCGTATCGCCAAAGCAATCTTGAGAAAGAAGAATGGAACTGGAGGAATCAACCTACCTGACTTTAGGCTATACTACAAATCCACAGTCATTAAGACAGTATGATACTGGTACAAAGACAGAAATATAGATCAATGGAACAGAATAGAAAGCCCAGAGATAAATCCACGCATCTATGGACACCTTATCTTTGACAAAGGAGGCAAGAATATACAATGGAGAAAAGACAACCTCTTTAACAAGTGGTGCTGGGAAAAGTGGACAGCCACTTGTAAAAGAATGAAACTAGATCACTTTCTAACACCATACACAAAGATAAACTCAAAATGGATCAAAGATCTAAGCATAAGACCAGAAACTATAAAACTCCTATAGGATAACATTGGCAAAACACTCTCTGCCATAACCCAAAGCGGGATACTCTATGACCCACCTCCCAGAATATTGGAAATAAAAACACGAATAAACAAATGGGACCTAATTAAAATTAAAAGCTTTTGCACAACAAAGGAAACTATAAGCAAGGTGAAAAGACAGCCTTCAGAATGGGAGAAAATAATAGCCAATGAAGCAACAGACAAACAATCTCAAAAATATACAAACAACTCCTGCAGCTCCATTCTAGAAAAATAAATAACCCAATTAAAAAGTGGGCCAAAGATCTTAACAGACATTTCTCCAAAGAAGATATAAAAATGGCTAACAAACACATGAAAAGATGCTCAACATCACTCATTATCAGAGAAATGCAAATCAAAACCACAATGAGGTACCACTTGACACCAGTCAGAATGGCTGCCATCCAAAAGTCTACAAGCAATAAATGCTGGAGAGGATGTGGAGAAAAGGGAACCCTCTTACACTGTTGGTGGGAATGCAAACTAGTACAGCCACTATGGAAAACAGTGTGGAGGTTCCTTAAAAAGCTGCAAATAGACCTGCCATATGACCCAGCAATCCCACTGCTGGGCATATACACCGAGGAAACCAGAATTGAAAGAGCCACATGTACCCCAATGTTCATCGCTGCATTGTTTACAATAGCCAGGACATGGAAGCAACCTAGATGCCCATCAACTGATGAATGGATAAGAAAGCTGTGGTACATATACACAATGGAATATTACTCAGCATTAAAAAAAAATTCATTTGAAGCAATTCTACTCAGATGGACGAAACTGGAGCCCATTATCCAGAGTGAAGTAAGCCAGAAGCTAAAAGAACAATACAGTATATTAACGCACATATATGGAATTTAGAAAGACAGTAACGAGAACCCAACATGCGAGACAGCAAAAGGAACGCAGATGTATAGAATAGACTCGTGGACTTTGTGGATGAGGGTAAGGGTGGGATGATATGGGAGAAGGGCATTGAAGCATGTTAACTGTCATGTGTCTAATCAATCGCCAGCCCAGGATGGATGCTCGGGGCTGGTACAGCGAGATTTCCTTGGGGGGAGGGAGGAGGGAATGGGGTTCCGGAGGGGAAGCATATGTAGACCCATGGTGATATCATGACAATGTATGGCAAAAACAATAAAAAAAAAAGAAATACATTGTGAAATAGATGAAATGTGTACAAACCATCATTTTTGTATTGAAATAGAACAGAAATGCAAGCAAACAATAAAAAAATCAGAGTGCTCTATAACTAGTAAGAATAAGTAGTGTTTCATGGAATATTTTTTCAAAGCTAAGGTGACTGAGTTTAATGTAAAATATATTTCTTACAGAGGTCAAAAATTTGAAAGCCACACTATACCCTCAAATTATAATGTTCTCCATATTATCAGTCTGCTCAAAGACATAGTATAACAACCTATTTTCTACCTAATTACATATTTTACTATCAACTTTTGTCATTGGCTTGCAATCTTTTCTTCTCCCTTGTGTTCTTTAAACTCAGATTTGTTTATCTCTTCATATTAGATAAATCAATTAATTTTTTATTGGAGTATAGTTACTTTACAATATGGTGTCAGTTTCTGCTGTACAGCAAAGTAAATCAACTACACATATACATATGTTCCCTTTTTTGGATTTCCTTTCCATGTAGGTCACCACAGAGCATTGAGTAGAGTTAGTTCCCTGTGCTGTCCAGTAGGAACCCATTAGTTAGCTATTTTATACATAGTAGTGTTTATATGTCAATTCCAACCTCCCAATTCATCCCACCACTCCCCCTTCCCCCCTTGGTATCTATTCATTTGTTTGTTTGTTCTCTGTGTCTCCATTTCTGCTTTGCAAATAAGATCATCAACATCATTTTCTAGATTCTACATATATGCAAAGCCATTTCTTTAAGAAGCACCATTTTTGCCCAAATTAAGAACTCATATTTATCTTAACTATTGTTGTTGTTGTTTAGTCACTAAGTGGTTCAGTTCAGTTTAGTTTAGTCACTCAGTCGTGTTTGCGACTGACCACTCACTCCGACCCTCTGGATTGCAGCACGCCAGGCCTCCCTGTCCATCACCAACTCCCGGAGTTTTCTCAATCTCATGTCCATTGAGTCAGTGATGTCATCCAACCATCTCATCCTCTGTCATCCCTTTCTCCCCCCACCTTCAATCTTCCCCAGCATCAGGGTCTTTTCCAATGAGTCAGTTCTTTGCATCAGGTGGCCAAAGTATTGGAGTTTCAGCTTCAACATCAGTCCTTCCAATGAATATTCAGGACTTATTTTGTTTAGGATGGACTGGTTGCCTCTCCTTGTAGTCCAAGAGACTCTCAAGAGTCTTCTCAAACACCACAGTTCAAAAGCATCAGTTCTTCCATGCTCAGCTTTCTTTATAGTCCAACTCTCACATCCATACATGAACCTGGAAAATCCATAGCTTTGACTAGATTGACATTTGTTGGCAAAGTAATGTCTCTGCTTTTTAATAGGGTGTCTAGGTTGCTCATAACTTTTCTTCCAAAGAGTAAGTGTCCTTTAATTTCATGGCTGCAGTCACCATTCACAATGATTTTGGAGCCCCCCAAGAAACAAAGTTTGTCACTGTTTCCACAGTTTCCCCATTTATTTGCCATGAAGTGATGGGACCAGATGCTATGATCTTAGTTTTCTGAATGTTGAGTTTTAGCCAACTTTTCCACTCTCCTCTTTACTTTTATCAAGAGGCTCTTTAGTTCTTCTTCACTTTCTGCCATAAGGGTGGTGTCATCTGCATATCTGAGGTTATTGATATTTCTCCCAGCAATCTTTATTCCAGCTTGTGCTTCATCCAGCCCAGTGTTTCTCAAGACGTACTCTGTATATAAGTTAAATAAGCAGGGTGATAATGTCCAGCCTTGACTACTCCTTTCCAGATTCGGCACTAAGTCACATCTGACCCTTTTGTGACCCCATGGACTGTAGCCCATCAGGCTCCTTGTCCATGGGATTTCCCAGGCAAGAATCCTGGAGTGTGTTGCCATTTCCTTCTCCAGGGGATATTCCCTACATTTTAACTATGAGACTTTACTAACATTCCTCAAAATGCACATGGAAGAAAGTATGGCAGAGGTAGTATTTTTATCATATTCCTTTCAGAACAGCATTAATTATGTCCTTATAGTTATTGCTCAATAAAGTTTATTGACTTTGAATTGGATAGATGTTAGATTTAAATCAAGAAGATAACCATAGAAATACGCAAGACTTTTTCTAGTACAAGAATGAAAATATGGAGATATTTTAATTTGATATATCAATGCCAAATGAGTTTTATGTTTTTTGTGGGTTTGTGCCTAGCACATAAGAGGTATTCAATAAAAGACATTTCTCGAAAGAGTTTGTCCTGCTTAAAAGAGTCTTAACACCCTGATCTACTTAAAAATTCCTAATTTTCTAAATGGAAAATGTCTGTTGAAAAAAGAAACATGGCAGAGAGCTTTTGATTATTAGGTTGTTGGTTTATAACATATTTTCTGCACTTTTACTGTCTTAGTGTGTCAGAAAATTACTTGAAGAGCTTAGCTTTCCTGTAACTTTCCACAATAATTTTTTAAAAATTTTAATGTTGTTGACTACAACATAAACTTTGATAAACACAAAGGAAAAGAAAGTAACCTGAAACAGAATGATTCTAGAGTGTTTGTTACTGTAGAATTTCATTTGGTCTGAACATTTGATTTCTTTTCCTTGTGTTTTCTACTTGTTAAAAATATTCCTAATTATATTATAATTAATCATCACTAGATATTATAGTAAATACTAGTGAATTACAACTGGAATTTTTAAATACTGATTGTCAACACAATTTTATCTTTGCACAGTTTTCACACCAAGTGACTTCTCACTCTGGTGTACTAGAAATCAAATCTCATAAAATGGTGTTGCAGTTTAATGCAGTAACATATCCCCATGAAGAAGCATGCACAGAAGACAGCATTAAACATATTAAATGTTAATTATAATTTGGCATAAAGACCATACAACACTAGATATATAATATGAAATAAACAGAACTAACTTTGAACATTCATCTTGATACCAAAAGAGTGGCAGTTTGATCTGTCACATAGTTCTAACACAGAAATAATGAAGCATGCCAAATCAGAATAACCACATTTTAGTATACTGGGTCAGGAATAATGGCAAATTAGAAATCTCTCCCTGTCAAATACCCTCATTTAGTTACATTACTCGGCATCATGTGAGAACTACAGAAAAAATTTCAATTTAACAGCAGAGAAGTTTGATGTGCTTAAATTAATTAAAAATGAAAAGCAAGGCTTCATAAGTTATAATATGTTTCTAACAGTTTAATTTATAAAATATGGCTAACAAGAAAAGGATACACATTATTAATTAATGAAACAGTATTTTATGCACAGCCATACAATGAACATTAGTAGGCGTGGGAAGATACTCAGAATACCTAAACAAAACAAATGTCCTTATTATGGGTTGCTCTCACAGTACTGGAATACACTAAGTGGCTGTAGTTTTCATAAGTGTGAGTGTCTGAGGAGCCAAGATGTCTATATCATTGAGGGGGACAGTAGAGTTCCTTTAGTGCAATATGGGAAAAGGATTTTGAGTCAAATAAGATAATGCAGAGAGAACTGACCGCTGATGTTTGGGTTTAGAGGGTTAGAGTCAAATAGGAAGTGGGGAATGGGTTGGAAGAAGAGGACAGATAGCAAAATGGAGGGAATGTAAATTCAAAACGTTGAGCTACACAAAATTTTGCATTTTAACAATACTCAATGTTCTTGTGTAGGGATCTATACAAGAAAATAAATTTAGAGAAATAAGAATATTTATTTCACCATAGAGATAATGCTCTCACTGAATATAAAAACCATAGAAAGGAGTATTTACCCATGAGAGTGGTTAAATAAATACTGGTACACACATAGGAGATGCTATACACTTCAGTTCAGTTCAGTCCAGTTACTCAGCTGTGTCCGACTCTTTGAGACCCCATGGACTGCAGCATGCCAGGCTTCCTTGTCCATTACCAACTCCCAGAGCTTGCACAAACTCATGTCCATCTAGTCGGTGATGCCATCCAACCACCTTATATTCTATCATCCCCTTCTCCTCCTGTCTTCAATCCTTACCAGCATCAGGGTCTTTTCAAACGAGTCAGTTCTTCGCATCAGGTGGCCCAAGTATTGGAGCTTCAGCATCAGTCCTTCCAATGAATATTCAGGACTGATTTCCTTTAGGACTGACTGGTTTGTTCTTGCAGTTCAAGGGGCTCTTAGGAGACTTTTCCAATACTACCGTTCACAATCAGTTCTTTGGGGCTTAGCTTTCTTTATGGTCCAACTCTCATATCCATACATGACTGCTGGAAAAATCATAGCTTTGACTAAGTAGGCATTTGTTGGCAAAGTGATGTCTCTGCTTTTTAATATGCTGTCTAAGTTGGCCATAGCTTTTCTTCCAAGGAGCAAGCATCTTTTTATTTCATAGCTACATTCACCATCAGCGGTGATTTTGGAGCTTCTTCCCCTAAAAATAAAGTCTGTCATTATTTCCCATGAAGTGATTGGACTGGATGTCACGATCTCAGTTTTTTGAATGCTGAGTTTTAAGCCAGGTTTTTCTCTTCTCTTTCACTTTCATCAAGAAGCTTAGGCTGTTTACTATGACCAGCACATTCTCTTGGCAAAACCTCATTAACTTTTGTCCTGCTTCATTTTGACCCCAGCACCAAACTTGCCTGTTATCCCAGGTATCTCTTTACTTTTGCACTCCAGTCCCCTGTAAGGAAGAGTGCATCTCTTTTGGGTATTAGTTCTAGATCATCTTGTAGGTCTTCATAGAACTGTTCAACTTCAGTTTCTTTGGCATTAGTCATTGGTGCATGGACTTGGATTACTGTGATATTGAATGGTTTCCCTTGGAAATGAACAGAGATTATTCTGTCATTTTTGAGACTGCACCCAAGTACTGTGTTTCATACTCTTTTGTTGACTATAATGGGTATTCCATTTATTCTAAGCGATTCTTGCCCACAGTAGCAGATATAATGGTCATCTGAATTAAATTTGCCCATTCCAGTCCATTTTAGTTCACTGATTCCTAAAATGTCAATGTTTACTCTTGCCATCTCCTGTTTGAACACTTCCAATTTACCTTGATTCATGGACCTAACATTTCAGGTTCCTATGCAATATCATTCTTTACAGCAGCATTCTTCCATCACCAGTCACATCCACAACTGGGTGTTGTTTTCACTTTGGCTCCATCTCTTCATTCTTTCTGGAGTTATTTCTCCACTCTTCTCCAGTAGCATATTGGGCACCTACTGACGTGTTGAGTTCATCTTTCAGTGTCATATCTTTTTGCCTTTTCATACTGCTCATGAGGTTCTCAAGGCAAGAATAATGAAGTGGTTGTTCCATTCCCTTCTCCATGGACCCCATTTTGTCATTAAGTATGCACTTAAGTTGTTATTTGTCATGAGGTTATACACTTAATATACCCCAAGTTTCATTGCAGCACTATTTACAATAGTCAGGACATGGAAGCAATCTAAATGTCCATCAACACAGGAATGGAAAGATGTGGTACATATACACAGTGGAATATTCTGTGTGTGTGTGTGTCCTCAGTCACTCAGTTACATCTGACTCTTACTCTGCCATAAAATGGAATGAAATTTCACCATTTTCAGAGACATGCACGGACCTGGAGACTGTAACACAGAGTAAAATAAGTTGAAACAGAAAAACAAACACCATATATTAATGTGTATTTGTGGACTCTAGAAAAAGAGTATAGATGAGTGCATTCAAAAAGTAGAAATAGAGACATGGACATAGAGAACAAACATATGGATGCCAAGAGGGGAAGGAGGGTATGGGATGGATTGGGAGATTGAAACTGACATACTCATACTACTATATATAAAGTAGATAACTAATAACCACCTACTTTATGGCACAGGGAACTCTACTCAATATCCTGTAATGAGTTATATGGGAAAAGAATCTAAAGAGTGAATATATGTGTATGTATAACTGACTCACTTTGCACAGCAGAAATACACATTGCAAATCAACTATACTCCAATAAATTTTTTTATTTAATGAAAATTTTTCCCCATCATATAGCTCTACCTGGTTCAATCTGACATGACTGCTTGCCTGAGTTCCAGGTTGATGGAAAGGCAACTGAAAATTAGACCCCCTTTATAGGCTCAGTGGGTAAAGAACCTGCCTGCAGTGTAGAAGATGTGGGTTTGATCCCTGGATTGGGAAGATCCCCTTGAGGAGGGCATAGCAACCCACTCCAGTGGGTTCTCTTACCTGGAGAATTCCATTGACAGAGGAGCCTGGCAGGCTGCAGTCCATGGTATTGCAAAGAGCCAGGCATTACTGGAGCAACTAAGCACCAGAGCATGATAGAGCTCTCTGCCCTGTGTTGCCTAAACTGGCACAAATGTGTTTAAACATCACCTTAATTAATATGTTATTAAGAATACATTAATATTTTCAAATCATTGCCATTTCACATGCAGTGATGACATTATAATAAAGCATAAATACATCATGAAATACCTGAGATTAAAATGAATACTACTAGAGTTCAAAAGCTACAGGTACAGTGAGTACACTCCTTGGCTTTAAAGAAAACATAATCCGAATTGCACATTTACTTGGCTATATAATCATATTCTGTTTCATCCTCACTACAAGAAATATTTCAATTTAAGTCTCTAAAAATGTTATTTAAAACATTCAAATATAAAGGTAAAAATAGCAAAGTTTTTGTAGGTATCATTTCAAAGGTATCTAGTGAGACTTCATTATCTTCTAGCTGTGATTATTGCTTTGAAATTGGTGATAACAGATCATGAGTTTTCTAGTTTATATTCCTCTATTCACACTTGTATCAGATTAAGTCAGTCTGTTATGTCTTGAATACTAGCCTTGTGGGAACATTTTCACCAGGCATACAAACCTTATTCTCTCACTGTCATCTTTTGGCTAGTCTCTGGATGTTCACTGCAACCCACATGGTTGCTACAGCTTGACGGATTTTTCCTGACTCTAATTTAGCTATTTTTCATGACTCATTATCTAGCAGTCACCAGCACAAGAGTTATTGAGCATTCACTCTGTACGGAATCCTGTCCTCTCTAGTGAAAGGCAGGGGGTTACAAAGGAAATAAAATACTTGTTCCCTGCTGTCATTGACATTACAATCTAATGGGCTTTAAAAATCTCCACTGTCTTAGTGCTTAGCCTGGTGCCATATCAGTTTCTGTCTTAGTATTAAACACACCAGACATTCACTATAACACCTTTTACTAAGGCAGAATTTTCTTTGAAGAAGATTCATTTTGACACTAGCCCTGGTTAATAATAAATTCAAAAGACCATATTTTCAGGGATATTGAGGACAATTTCATATGCCACTTTAGAATAATACATTTATTTAAATAGCATTTTACATTTAAACTATTAAAATATGTAGTATATACAACATGTTTATTGTAGAAATATTTACATTTATTTCATTTTTATATAGGTATATACCTACGAAATACTAACAGAGAAAATGGTTGATGTTATGACAGTTTTAAAGCTGAGGAAATCTAGGCTCACAGTAGATTCTATTTCTGCTGGCAGAGTATGATTAGAAGTCAATGCCTTGTTTTCAAAACAAGAGTTTGGAATGAATCTCTGCTTTAAGAAAAGCAAACCGATAAGCATTTGCAAAGAATGTGTTTAGGTAAGAGGTCAACTGAATATTGCCACTAATTGCTGTCTACTTTGGCTAAAACATTGCTAATGCATTGCTGCCATCTGAAATATACATTATGTAAACAAAATAATTACATACATTTAGCAAATATGGTATGTATTTACAATAAACTATAGTTTTATCTGTTTTATTGAGAAAAATAACCTTATACTATCTTTTTATTTGATATGGAACTATAGAACTTATTCAACTGATGAAAATTTTTTTCTTACCTAATTATAACATGATACAACATGCACCGGTATATACAGGCATGGGTTACGTTTAAAGTTTGAAGGATGTACAATTAGCTTAAAAAATATACTGAAAAGAATCTTCAGTTGTTTAATGTCTCATCATTACACTTTGAATACGATTATTGCTCTGGCAGCCTATAGGTCTTGCTCACTAGCATCTAATCTTAAAAAGATAAAGGATGTCTAGGTTGAGCTATTCCTTAGTTTAACAACTTTTGGAGCATTTTAGAATGCCCTCTGATCATTATAGCTCATATCCTTACAGAGATCAAAATCTATACAGAGAATACCTTTGTGGTTTTATTCTTCCCACGAGGTAATTTCAAATGGCTATACTTCACTTTAGGCTGTGAAGTATATTTTTCTTCCTCTTTACATTGAGAAATAATTTTTATATAAGCAAAAAATAAGTTTACTTTCTAGTGGCAATATTTTAATCTCCTACAATCTGGTAAATTATGACCACTCTTGTTTTTTCTTCAAGAGTAGATATTTTTGAAGATTTTTATTTAGCATTCATATTTTTTCAAATGCTAGATTGACATTTTAATTTATTGATGCTAAAATTCTGGCTAACTTACAGCCACAATAGTAATTTTTTCTGTTATCAGAAACTCAATCATTTCTTTATATTATATAATTACTTTTCTGACATTTCCTATATTCTCACAATAAAAAAATATCCCTTTTAAAAATAGAACATCTTACATTATTATGAAAATACCAAGTATTTAGATCAGCCAAGATGTAGATTGTTTGACAAACAACAACAGAAGACATGTATAAAAGTGTTTATTAGAGGAATCTTAGAAAAAACAGAAACAGAATGCTTCAATTAATATTAAAATGTGGTCAGGATATTATATAGTTCAGGTATTTTGTTACCTATATATTCTACTTATATGAAGGAGTTTAAAAGATTCATGTTGGTATTACCTGGGATGAAACCATCTAAAATATCTGATTCTTTGGTTTAACCTAAATCTGTCATATTTTAAGAGAGTTGTTCATACATTTACAATTGATCTATTGATACATTTCAGGGCAAATCTGTAAGTCTTCTTAAGCCTTTATATGTAACTTATGTGACTAATTTCAGGTTTTATTGCCCTATCATTAATTGTAACTATACCTTCTATTTTAGTAAGCATGAACCATATCTACACAGTTCATGCTAGGTTTGATTAGGTCATTTATATAAGTCTTCTTAGTGACATTAGATGAGAAACAAATTAGTGACATCAACATCAAACCCAGAATACGTTGGGTTTGGTATCTGGTGGGAGAATGCGTGTCATACTCCTAATTTTAATCATCTGGTTAAGAATCTTATACTGGTTTTAAAGAGTAAGGTAGGCCAAATTTCTAGGTTGATAGAAGGAAATTATTTGCATCCTATCTGGAAATAACTAGCACATTCTCTTCTCATGAATATGACCATGTGATAGAGAGCAGAGTTATGTCAGTGTGTGTGTCTAAATTCAAATTTAGTAGTCGGTGTGTGTGGGGGGAGTCTGGTCTCCCTAACATCCTTGGACTGATGCTCTCCATGGAATCACCATGCAGATCAATGAAGTGTAAAAAATGAGAGGCAGAAAAATAGCCAATAGCTTTTTACATATACTCACTATTGGTTTTGTATAATGAGATAAAGAAAGTAGTTGATATTAAAGCAGGGATAGAAGAAGTGTGTCTGGGTCTGTGATCTTTCTACATCACAGATAAGATTTTCAGTGTTGTGTCCAAGTACGTTAAAGTCACTCTAAATGGCCCACTGACAAGAAATGGAACTTTTCATCCATTTAAAACATATTATATATTGTTTAAAAGAAAGATGTCAACTTCTGTCACCAGAAAGACCAGTTTAGTGTCAATGAGAATCCTCTTAGAGACTCTGCATTCAAAAACAGAGGATTCCCTTTCAGTTTACCTTAGACAGAAGCTGGGAAGAGTATAAAGCAAGAGTGAAAGAGAGTCAACCATTCAGAAGATATGAACTCTGAAAAACATTAATTATTCAGAAAAGGGAACTGACATTGAATGGAAATAGTTTAAGCCTCTCAGTGTGTACTCTCTCCTTGAAAGGCAAATTGAATTTTAAGTTTCTTATTGAAACATTAATGCAATGGGAAGCAATTTTATACAAGGAGTTTTATTTATTTAAAAGACATATTTAAAATCTTCCAACAACCCCCACTTTACTCAGAGCAAAAGCCAAAGTATTTAAACACGAAGGCCTTCAGAGCACTGAAAGTTCCTACCATTTGGTTCCTACCACCTTTAAAACTTCATCTCCTAGTATTTGTCCTTTTGACTCCTTTGAGTTCAAACACACGTGATCCTCTTGTTATTTGCTGAATACACTCAGCATGCTATTATATAGGTCCTTCATTTTTTTTTTTTTAATTCTTTTTGCTCCCTCTCCCAGAAATGCTCTTTATAGAGCTATTCCCTTGGGGCATTCCCTGCATCTTTCAAGTCTTTGTTCTAATCACTGTGGCTTATTGTGCTCAAACTTAACCTTGACCACAGTCTATATTTTTCAACACGTGCTATATTGTAACATACTGTATGCTTTTCCTATCATTGTGTTTTTGTGTTCCAATTTTCTTTTTATATATATTTTTATTGTCTGACTTTCTCAACTAAAGTGAAAGTCCTATGAAGGTAGGGCTTTTTCCTTTTAATTTTCCAACTGATGCATCTCTAGCATTTACAACAGCGTCCAGCAGATATTAGGCACTCCGTAAATAAATATTGAATGAAAGAGTTCTAACACAAATTTTTAAAAGAAAGCCCTGCAAAGATTGCGAATGAAGGTTTAACAATTGTATGATTAAAATGGAGCTATTTTTTCTTTTCATTGGAGAACTGAGTGTTCTTTCCTTCTTCATGCTTTGGCACAATCTAGGAGAAAGTAGTGGACAATCCTTTTCACAAACTTTCATGACTATCTTTATTCCTAACTCTCTCAGCTGCTCATCAACCCCAGGAAAGCTCATTGAAAAACCTGTCTTAATTCTTACAATTGAGAGCCCTTTGGTCTTTTCTTACTAGCCTCATCCATGTATGGGCTCCTTGTATCAACCCTTTAGATCAAGCTGCCATTTTTCAATGCTTTTCCCTTAGGGTGATGGCCTATCTCTTGTGGACAAAGTTGCTCCCCTCTTACCTTCTCTCTTTGATAAAACACCTAACCAAAAAAAAAAAAAACAGTAAGTACACATGTAAATAAAATTTGATGTCAGGATACACTTTCATGTCCTACCTGTCCTTTCAACCTTCTTTACTCTTTGAAAAGCCATGAAAGACCACACATTTCTGAGGGGCAGTTTTTTTACTGCACAGTAAAAGCGAGTTTCAAGAGGACCTAAAAAGAAAAATTCCATCTTCTGCATAAAATCATTGTAATTGACGCAAGTAGATTTAAGGTGCCTACTATATAGATACCTGCTTAATACTTCAGTGTGCAAATGTTTTCTTATGTATGGACATTCAATGGAAAAACAAGTTTGAAGAAGCCTGCAAGCACTATTAAAAACCAACAAAGCTGTTTCACTTTGCACTTGTATTTTACAGCCCAGCATTTCCAGGTGAATTTGTGAATTTGGATCAAACAGGTGGGAACTTACCTTTTTCTCCAGAAGTAGAAAGATGGAGGGAGGAATGATCCTCACTAGGACCAGTTTCTTCCAGTCTGTGATATTTTCCCTTTACCACGTGGTTCCCATACAGATGCTCTATGAATCCCATTCTGTCTTATTATGTTAGAAGAAAGCATGGAAAGAAGATGAAAATCTCCTGCCCCCGTGAAGCTTCAGAGGTAGTTAGCAGTCAGGAAGGTGTCTCTCTGTTCATTCACGACTACACCAACTGTCTCGCTGTATCTTACTGTTCGCTGAACCCAGGGTAGACAGACAAGCAGGGAAACTGGAAGAAGATGCGAGAAGCCCTAGGAACTGCAGACATTCTTCATTCATTGTGGCAAGGCAGAGTAGCTTTACTCTGTAATGACTGACACAGCAGCAGCGACGACTACGCAACTCAAGACAAAGCGACTAGACTGCAATTGACTGGACTACAAGCGTGGGTCAGGTGGGGCTTATATAGGGCATTCTGCGAGAACCGGGCTATAAAGATCTCAGCTGTTACATAACCATTATTTACAAAACGTGGGGCAAGAGCGAGAGGCCGTGGGGTGAGAGAGCCTGACCATCGCCACTTGGTCAGTTGCTCTTTCCCTATAGATGGTGATATGAGTTGATATTGCAGATATTCCTGATGTGTCCACTATTTCAGGCAGAAGAAATCTTTTAGAAATTTAATCACATTTAAAAAAAAATGCTAGGACCCTGTAACTCCATATGTAGGTGGTAGTCTATCCTAAGAATATGAACACACACACACACACACACACACACACACACACACTATATCAGAAAATTTTTCTATATTAGTTTTTCTATTTAGGTACCTAGTTGCTGATATAAATGTCATTATAAAGAAGAGAGATGGCTTTCCTATGCAGCCCATACAAATGTAAGCATGCTCTAGTGGGTAGGAATATTTAAAATGTCCCTGGCTTTATGAGAATTAAAAGTCTTCTGTGTTAGTCACTCAGTCCTGTCTGACTCTTTGCAACCCCATGGACTGTAGCCCACCAGGCTCTTCTGTCCATGGAATTCTCCAGGTAAGAATACTGGAGTGGGTTGCCATTACCTTCTGCAAGGTATCTATCTTCCTGACTAAGGGACTGAACCCTGGTCTTCCACATTGGAGGCAGATTCTTTACCATCTGAGCCATCAGAGAAACCTCTAGAAGTTTTCCGAGATGCATATTATACATGAAGAAATGCTTATGTTCTGTATGGTTTATCTTTTGGTGAGAAGGAAAGAAATATAATTGTTAAAACTTAGGTATAATTTACTAGAATAACAGAAAGTTACCAGGTAAAAGAAAGTAATAAAATAGAGAAAAATTAATCAGTCAAAAACAAGTCAGGAAAAAAGAAAAAGAAGTAAAATACAGTAAATTAAATTTCAGCATCAAGTGGCAGTGTGTGTGTACTCAGTGATTTCGGTCATGTCCAACTCTTTGTAACCCCATGGAATGTAGCCCACCAGGCTCCTCTGTCCATGGGATTTTCCAGGCAAGAATACTAGGGTGGGTAGCCATGCCCAACTCCAGGGGATCTTCCTGACTCAGGGATTGAAACTGCCTCTCCTGTCTTCTGCATTGCAGGCAGATTCTTTACACAATGGGCCACCTCGGAAGTCCCAAAGTATATCAGCAATTATATTCAATTTTTAAGCAGTATATTCTTCTCCTATAATTCATATATTAATTCTTCTAGTGTTTTTGCTATATTCTTTGTGGCTGTCTACATATACACTTGATACCTGTAGATAAAAACATTATTTCTCAAGTCAGTATGTTTACTTACTTTTCTTGCTTTATTATACTGCCTAGGACTTCCATCCATCAAGGTAAATCTAAAGTCCTTGACCTAGTTGAAAAGGCCCAGACTTGGTTTTCAATTTCACTGAATTCTGTCTCTCTTATACCAAATGAATCTTTCAGTCCCTCAAATTCCCAGGCTCTTCTCTCCTTCAAACTGTCTTCAATCGTTTTGTTCTTCTTGAAACTTTCCTTTCACCCCCTAACTTTGTCACTTAGTTAATTACAACTCATTCTTGGGCTTTAGCTCCTTTGGGAGCTAATTTTGAAATATTTCCCTATATACTCATCTTTTCTTTTTTTAATATAGTTTAAATGTTACCGTTTCACCATTGGATGGCAATATTGCTTATTATTTTCCTTTTAGTATTCTGATAAGCATTTAACTAGCGAGGAAATAAATGTTGCTTAAGAATTAGGACTCATTATTCAGTTTTATTTATTTATTTGAGTTATTTTATTTCATACTGACATATCATAATGAAAATATATGCAAAATGCTGTTCACCTCCAGGTTGTTGATGTAATCTTAATTAAGAAGTCAATAGGTCCAACATTTCTTTATTTTGGCTGGAGAAGAGGTTATCTGTCTTTTACTAAGACTGACTCTAGTCTTAATTTGCTGTTAGGGCTAAATATTCTGTACCTAGACCTTTCAGAGTTCAAAATCACAACAATTAAGAACCCTATGAAAAGATGGTCAATGATTATTTGCTGCAAATCATCAGAATCTCAACTTCCTGAAAATTGCCATTGCCCCATAAGTTTTATTAAAATGATTTGAGGGACTTCCCTGGTGGTCCAGTGGCTAAGACTTCATGCTCTCAATTCAGGACCCTGGGTTTGATCCCTGGTCTCGGAATTAGATCCCGTATACCACAACTAAAGATCCTGCCCATCCTAATGAGGATCAAAGATCCCACGTGCTGCCACTAAGACCCAGCGCAGCCAAACAAATAATACATAAAAGAAATAAAATGAGTATTGCCACTCCTGCTTTCTTTTGGTCTTTATTCGCATGGAATATCTTTTTCCAGCCTTTAACTTTCAGTCTATATGTTGTCTACAAGAGACCCACCTCAAACCTAGGGACACATATAGACTGAAAGTTAAAGGCTGGAAAAAGATATTCCATGCATATAAAGACCAAAATAAAGCAGGAGTGGCAATACTCATATCAGATAAAGTAGACTTTAAAATAAAGGCGGTGAAAAGAGATAAAGATGGACATTACATAATGATCAAAGGATCAATCCAAGAAGAAGAAATAACAATTGTAAATATTTATGCACCCAACATAGGAGCACCACAATATGTAAGGCAAATGCTAACAAGTATGAAAGGGGAAATTAACAACAACACAATAATAGTGGGAGACTTTAATACACCACTCACACCAATGGACAGATCAACTAGACAGAAAAGTAACAAGGAAACTCAAACTTTAAATGATACAATAGACCAACTAGACCTAATTGATATCTATAGGTCACTCCACCCCAAAACAAGGAATTTCACTTTTTTCTCAAGCGCACACGGGACACCTTCACGAGGATAGATCACATCCTGGGCCATAAATCTAGCCTTGGTAAATTCAAAAATATTGAAATCATCCCAAGCATCTTTTCTGACCACAATGCAGTGAGATTAGATATCAACTACAGGAGAAAACCTTTCACAACTTCCAACATATGGAGGCTCAACAACACACTGCTGAATAACCACCAAATCACAGAAGAAATAAAAAATGAAATTCATTTATGCATAGAAACCAATGAAAATGAAAACACAACAGCCCAAAACCTATGGGACACTGTGAAAGCAGTGCTAAGGGGAAAGTTCATAGCAATACAAGCTCACCTCAGGAAACAAGAAAAAAATCAAATAAATAACCTTACTTTACACCTAAAGCAACTAGAAATGGAAGAGATGCAGAAGCCCAGGTCTAGTAGAAGGAAAGAAATCTTAAAGATCAGGGCAGAAAAAAATGCAAAGGAAACAAAAGAGACCATAGCAAAAATCAACCAATCCAAAAGCTGGTTCTTTGAGAAGATAAATAAAATTGACAAACCATTAGCCAGACTCATCAAGAAACAAAGGGAGAAGATCCAAATCAACAGCATTAGAAATGAAAACGGAGAGATCACAACAGAAAACACAGAAATACAAAGGATCATAAGAGATTATTACCAGCAACTATATGCAAATAAATGGACAACCTGGATGAAATGGACAGATTCCTAGAAAAGCACAACTTTTCAAGACTAAACCAGGAAGAGATAGATAATATTAACAGACCCATCACAAGCACAGAAATTGAAACAGTAATCAGAAATCTTCCAAAAAACAAAAGCCCAGGACCAGATGGCTTCACAGCTGAATTCTACCAAAAATTTAGAGAAGAGCTAACACCTATTCTACTCAAACTCTTCCAGAAAACTGCAGAGGAAGGTAAACTTCCAAACTCATTCTATGAGGCCACCATCACCCTAATTCCAAAACCTGACAAAGATGCCACAAAAAAAGAAAACTACAGGCCAATATCACTGATGAATTTAGATGCAAAAATCCTTAACAAAATTCTAGCAAATAGAATCCAACAACACATTAAAAAAATCATACATCATGATCAAGTAGGCTTTATCCCAGGGATGCAAGGATTCTTCAATATATGCAAATCAATCAATGTAATACACCACATTAACAAATTGAAAAATAAAAATCACATGATTATCTCAATAGATGCAGAGAAAGCCTTTGACAAAATTCAACATCCATTTATGATAAAAACCATCCAAAAAGCAGGAATAGAAGGAACATTCCTCAACATAATCAAAGCTATATATGACAAACCCACAGCAAACATTATCCTCAATGGTGAAAAACTGAAAGCATTCCCCCTGAAGTCAGGAACAAGACAAGGGTGCCCACTCTCACCACTACTTTTCAACATAGTTTTGGAAGTCTTGGCCACAGCAATCAGAGCAGATAAAGAAATCAAAGGAATACAGATTGGAAAAGAAGAAGTAAAACTCTCTCTGTTTGCAGATGACATGATCCTCTATATTGAAAACCCTAAAGACTCTACTAGAAAATTACTAGAGCTAATCAGTGAATATAGCAAAGTTTCAGGATATAAAATCAACACACAGAAATCCCTGGCATTCCTATACACTAACAGTGAGAAATCAGAAAGAGAAATTAAGGAAACAATTCCATTCACCATCGAAACAAAAAGGATAAAATACTTAGGAGTATTTCTACCTAAAGAAACAAAAGACTTGTATATAGAAAACTATAAAACACTGATGAAAGAAATCAAAGACGACACAAACGGAGAAATGTGCCTTGTTCGTGGATTGGAAGAATCAATATAGTGAAAATGAGTATACTACCCAAAGCAATCTATAGATTCAATGCAATTCCTATCAAGCTACCAGAGGTCTTTTTCAAAGAATTAGAACAAATAATTTCTCAATTTGTATGGAAATACAAAAAACCTCGTATCGCCAAAGCAATCTTGAGAAAGAAGAATGGAACTGGAGGAATCAACCTACCTGACTTTAGGCTATACTACAAATCCACAGTCATTAAGACAGTATGGTACTGGCACAAAGACAGAAATATAGATCAATGGAACAAAATAGAAAGCCCAGAGATAAATCCACGCATCTATGGACACCTTATCTTTGACAAAGGAGGCATGAATATACAATGGAGAAAAGACAACCTCTTAAACAAGTGGTGCTGGGAAAAGTGGACAGCCACTTGTAAAAGAATGAAACTAGATCACTTTCTAACACCATACACAAAGATAAACTCAAAATGGATCAAAGATCTAAGCATAAGACCCGAAACTATAAAACTCCTATAGGATAACATTGGCAAAACACTCTCTGCCATAACCCAAAGCGGGATACTCTATGACCCACCTCCCAGAATATTGGAAATAAAAACAGGAATAAACAAATGGGACCTAATTAAAATTAAAAGCTTCTGGAAAACAAAGGAAACTGTAAGCAAGGTGAAAAGACAGCCTTCAGAAGGGGAGAAAATAATAGCCAATGAAGCAATGGACAAACAATTAATCTCAAAAATATACAAGCAACTCCTGCAGCTCCATTCTAGGAAAATAAATGACCCAATTAAAAAGTGGGCCAAAGAACTTAACAGACATATCTCCAAAGAAGACATAAAAATGGCTAACAAACACATGAAAAGATGCTCAATATCACTCATTGTCAGAGAAACGCAAATCAAAACCACAATGAGATATCACTTTACACCAGTGAGAATGGCTGCCATCCAAAAATCTACAAGCAATAAATGCTGGAGAGGATGTGGAGAAAAGGGAACTCTCTTACACTGCTGGTGGGATTGCAAACTAGTACAGCCACTATGGAAAACAGTGTGGAGGTTCCTTAAAAAACTGCAAATAGACCTGCCATATGACCCAGCAATCCCACTGCTGGGCATATACACCGAGGAAACCAGAATTGGGAGAGCCACGTGTACCCCAATGTTCATCGCTGCTTTGTTTACAATAGCCAGGACATGGAAGCAACCTAGATGCCCATCAACTGACGAATGGATAAGAAAGCTGTGGTACATATACACAATGGAATATTACTCAGCATTAAAAAAAAAAAAAATTCATTTGAAGCAGTTCTACTCAGATGGATGAAACTGGAGCCCATTATCCAGAGTGAAGTAAGCCAGAAGCAAAAACAACAATACAGTATATTAACGCATATATATGGAATTTAGAAAGACGGTAACGAGGATCCAGCAGGCGAGACAGCAAAAGGAACGCAGATGTATAGAATAGACTCGTGGACTCTGTGGATGAGGGAAAGGGTGGGATGATATGGGAGAATGGCATTCAAACATTGATTAGACATAATTATCATATGTCTAATCAATTGCCAGCCCAGGATTGATGCTTGGGGCTGGTGCAATGAGATTTCCCGGGGGGAGGGAAGAGGGAGGGGGGTTCTGGAGGGGGAGCATATGTAAACCCATGGTGATATCATGTCATTGTATGGCAAAACTAATTAAAAAAAAAAAGAAATAAAATGGTGTTAATCAGTAGACATAAATTTCAAAGCAGAAAACATAATGTGTTACTTCAATAACTGTAACTTATGTTCCGTTTGCTGAATCAGCTAGGACAATTCAAAGTGGTCCAGGTCTAGTTGATAATGCCAATGTTCAAGTAATTCTCATAGGAAAAGGAGTTTTTTGTTTGTTTTTTTATAGAATATTATGGGAGCCTATCATGTATAAGAAAGAGAATTACTACAAGTGAGTTAGAAACTGATGATCTTGTCCACAGTCAATGACAAAAATATATTCCTACTATGCATTTCCATTTATGGTTTATAGTTATTTGTATTCATATATATAAATAAATAAAATATTTATATTTATAATTACTGAATTATAAATAAATTTCACTGTGACTTCCAGTTTAAGGCTACTTATAATCTGCATAAAAGTATTGGTCAAGGATTATTTTAATCAAAAGAATATCTACTAGTCATATTAATGTAGTAATGTAGTCCTGCAGGTTCAATATATCTAATAATAATAGATATTTAGATATTTATTATTTCTATATTTTATATATTTTTATGTTCTGTTTAGAATATTTATGTTCTATTTAGAATATAAAGTCTAAATATATAAATATATATAAAATATATATTATATACAATCTATATTATAAATGTGTATTTATCTATTTATATATATAAATATAGTTAATATATATTTAATATCTGTAAACAGTATAAATAAATATAGATAGATAGATATTTAATCCTTCTAAATAAATTGGGTACATTTGGCCAAATTTTAAAATTTGGCATCTTTTAAAATTAAACATTGAGAATAAGATCACTTCCTAAATTGATAAATCACTTGACCTCCTGATATGTTCATAATGTAGTTTTATTTATACTAGTTTCACAGAGTCATCATATATTATAATATTTTAATAACTATAAGATTAGCTCAGTATTACCCTCACTGTGTTTACTAAAATTTGTTTCATTATGTTAGGAGTATGTGTCAGTGTTTATAGAGAAATAACACTGGATTAGTTCAGATTAGACAAGTCCCAGTGTAGAACTTGGACTGTCTTTGATTGTTACATGCCAAAAATGTCCACATTCTATAACCACCATAGTAACATTAATGGAATATCTGATGTCCTGATGCTATGTTATATAAAAATTCACTATCTTCTTATATCTAAAATTATACTGTTCACTATTCATAAATCATATTTTAAGTGTCTCCATATATGGTAGCACTATTTATATTTCTGGAATATAAAGGAAAATACATGAAATCAAGTTACTAAATATTTATACTTGAACATTAACACCTCTAGAACTTGGTCAGTTACTCTAAATATATATTCAAGACAAATAAGAATCCATACTGTTTCAAAGGTCCCAGAGTCAGACATTATGTAATAATCGTTGTTTAGGGTTTGTCCTTAGATACTAAAATAGCTTATAAATTGAGTCCATTTTCCACAATACAGCTTTCATAAAATTAGAAGTAATAATATTCTATAATATTGTTGCATTTGTTGTATTTTTGAAATACAGGTTTCTGCTTTCAATAAACACATAAAGTTTTAAAGCTTTCAATTTTTTTATACTGACAATTCAAGAGAAGACAGTCTTAATTTTACCACTGTCTGTATATTATCACCAGATTCTTCCAACTGAAATATATATTTTAATTCTTTTCTTTTCAATTAAGAGGTTGAAAAATGAGACTTTGTTATGATCATCTGATAATGTATTACATCCACATAACTTTCATATAACCATTTCTATTTTTATTTTAATGAGCAATACACTCATCATTTAGATAAGTAAAAGTGTTAGGAGTTTATATATGAAAACACAGTTATTTTAAAATATATAGGTTGGTCATCTGCTAAAATTATAGGCAGATTTCTATGAAGACTGTGACTTATGCTAAAATGATTTAACTGAAAATATTACATATTTTGTAAACCACATCTCATTCAATAAATGATAAATAACTTTCTTGAATAAAAAAAAATGAGTACAGTGGACTTGTAAAGAAAAAGAAAACCATTATTCTGGGATATATTTGAAAAATGCCATTGAAGTTACTTAAGTCCTATTTTTATGTCCATGACCTGAAAATGACAATAGAAACAGCCAGAGCAGCCTACTTTTACAGGTGGGAAGAATAATTAGATTTGTATGCAGAGATCAGCGTAGTCTTTTGAATTGAAACAGATTCTAAGGAAAATAATTATTGGATACATTGGCATGATAAGGCTCTATGCAAAGTTTCTATTTGCCCTTGTGACTTGTGGTGATCTGAAATATCCTCATGTTCTTTTGCAATTGTGATGATTTTGCTGATACCATGTTCCCTGTGTCTCATTTCACAGAAAATGCACAAGTTGATTACCTAGTGTCAATGATAATGAAAGAGGATTTTGAGAGTTAGCTATTAATGGCTCAGGAAACTATCTGCAAACACAATTAAACACTTCATTTAAAACTTTATATAAATTATTAAAAACCAACAGAATACTATGCTAACAATATACCACTCAATCAAATGACTTTGTTAAGATTAATTTCTTAAATCATAAATAAGTAAATAAAAAAAGAAATAACGGGGCTATTTGAAATGCCTAAATTTTCTGAAACTAAATAAAATCTTTTTACCTGCTTAATGATTAGATATAAATAAACCATTTTACAGCACTGATCAAATGTCTTCATTTAGAAGCCATTCACATTCAGTTGCTGAACTTTACCATAGAAACTTCAAGGAAAGTAATTACAGAGGCAATTTCAATTTAAAGCCACATAGGGAAGTAATTAAGGGTAATAATACCCATAGCCTCTAAACAAAGATATAGAAAATAGACTCTGTATCTTATTTAAATGAAAGAGGTTAAAAAGAAAATTGCAGCGAATGTGGCTTTTGGTTAAGGAAAACCACAGTGTTAACAAAATATCTATACCCAGATATACATCACTCACACAATTATGTGTGGCAAGACTGTGCTCTGGTATTTTCTAGCATATTTTAAAAATATGATATAGATACACAGAAACAGATTTCATATGCTTTCTTCTATATTGTTATAAATATTAGTTTTGGCCTTGATAGCTCCAGTCTTCTTATAATCACATTTCAAGAATTTCCCTTTAGCTCTCAAGGGAAGCTCTCTTATGTAGGCAGGCTTTAGTCTAGTGTTCAGAGAAGAAAAGGTATGGGAGTAGAAAGAAAATAAGGAAGAAGAAATAGTAAAAATGATAGTAAAAGATAATAGTAAGATGCATATAAGTAAGTTATATGGATGAAGAAACACAGCATATTAGAATGCTAAGAAATCATCATAGCAACCAGAGAGTTGTTTCAGATCACAGCGTCACAACTGTAGGAAGAATGACTTTGATGAAGTATTCAAATCACTTTTTCATTTTTAATTTGGAATAATAATATCAATTGGCTATTTTCACTCCTAATTTGAAATAATGAAACCAAATTTCATGTTTAATTGATTATCATCATACTAGAGATACTGTATTTAGAATACTTTGGGCTGAGCTTGGTATGTACTTCATATACTTCATGATTATTTATTATTATTATTCAAAGTTCTTTAACAGCCTTTTGTTAACAAATCTTCCTTTTCATTCTCACATTCTATTTTCCCCATTTCAATTCATTACGATCCAATTATTCTGGACAAGTGAGAGGTTCAGGAATCTACATGCTCTACTTTGCTTCTGTCTACCTATCTATCATTTATCTCTCTCTCTCTGTCATCTATCTTTATCTCTCTAGCTATCCAGCTTTATTTCTATCTCTCTATCTGCTGCTTCTTACTCCTAAAATTCCTATTATTCCATTTTTACACATTGAAATCTATGGATATTTCAAAAAATATTGTGTTTTCATGTTTTCATATGTCTTCATGTACCAGGAGGTATGACACAAACTTGCCCATAAGTGTCCAGGAGTCTCCAGTGGAGGCGTGGGTCGGTGGTGGCCCCCTGCAGGGTTTGGGGCATTGGGTACATTAGTGCATGCATGGGACCTTTTAAGGAGATCATCATCATCTCCATTACCTCCACTATACCTTGGTCCCAGGCAAATAGCAGGAAGGGAACACAGCTCCACCCATCAACAGAAAATTGGATTAAAGGTTTACCGAGCATGGCCCAGTAAGAAGAGGTGGCAAAAATACACAGAAGAACTATACAAAAAAATCGTCACAATCCAGATAAGCATGATGGTGTGATCACTCACCTAGAGCCAGACATCTTGGAATGTGAAGCCAAATGGGCCTTAGGAAGCATCACTATGAACAAAACTAGTGGAGGTGATGGAATTCCAGTTGAGCTATTTCAATTCCTAAAAGATGATGCTGTGAAAGTGCTGCACTCAATATGCCAGCAAATTTGGAAAACTCAGCAATGGCCACAGGACTGGAAAAGGACAGTTTTCATTCCAATCCCAAAGAAAGGCAATGCCAAAGAATGCTTGAACTACTGCATAATTGAACTCATCTCACATGCTAGTAAAGTAATGCTCAAAATTCTCCAAGCCAGGCTTCAACAATACATGGACCCTGAGCTTCCAGATGTTCAAGCTGGTTTTAGAAAAGGCAGAGGAACCAGAGATCAAATTGCCAACATCTGCTGGATCATTGAAAAAGCAAGAGAGTTCCAGAAAAATATCTATTTCTGCTTTATTGACTATGTCAAAGCCTTTGACTGTGGATCACAACAAATTGTGGAAAATTCTTCAAGAGATGGGAATACCAGACCACCTGACTTGCCTCTTGAGAAACCTGTATGCAGGTCAGGAAGCACAGTAAGAACTGGACATGGAACAACAGGCTGGTTCCAAATAGGAAAAGGAGTACATCAAGGCCATATATTGTCACCCTGCTTATTTACATTATATGCAGAGTACATCATGTGAAACACTGGGCTGGAAGAAGCACAAGCTGGAATCAAGATTGCTGGGAGAAATATCAATAATCTCAGATATGCGGATGATACCACCTTTATGGCAGGAAGACAGTAAAACGTCTGCCTACAATGCAGGAGATCAGCATTCAGTCCCTGAGTTGGGAAGATCTCCTGGAGAAGGAAATGGCAACCCACTCCAGTATTTTTGCCTGGAATATCTCGTGGACGAAGAAGCCTGGTAGACTACAGTCCATGGGGTTGCAAAGAGTCGGACATGACTGAACAACTTCACATATGGCAGAAAGTGAAGAGGAACTAAAAATCCTCTTGATGAAAGTGAAAGAAGAGAGTGAAAAAGTTGGCTTAAGGCTCAACATTAAGAAAACTAAGATCATGACATCTGGTCCTATCACTTCATGGGAAACAGATGGGGAAACAATGGAAACAGTGTCAGACTTTATTTTGGGGGGCTCCATAATCACTGTAAATGGTGATTGCAGTGATGAAATCAAAAGACGCTTACTGCTTGGAAGGAAAGTTGTGGCCAACCTAGATAGCATATTGAAAAGCAGAGACATTACTTTGCCAACAAAGGTCTGTCTAGCCAAGGCTATGGTTTTTCTAGTAGTCATTCATGGATGTGAGAGTTGGACAGTGAAAAAGGCTGAGTGCCGAAGAATTGATGCTTTTGAACTGTGGTGTTGGAGAAGACTCTTGAGAGTCCCTTGGACTGCAAGAAGATCCAACAAGTCCATCCTAAAGGAGATAAGTCCTGGGTGTTCATTGGAAGGACTGATGTTGAAGCTGAAACTCCAATACTTTGGCTACTTCATGCGAAGAGTTGACTCATTGGAAAAGACCCTGATGCTGGCAAGAATTGGGGGCACGAGGAAAAGGGGAAGACAGACAATGAGATGGCTGGATGGCATCACCGACTTGATGGACATGGGTTTGGGTAGACTCCAGGAGTTGGTGATGGACAGGGAGGCCTGGCGTGCTGCAATTCATGGGGTCGCAAAGAGTTGTACATGACTGAGTGACTGAACTGAACTGAAAACTGTCTTCAGATATTCAAAGGGATTTCATATTAGAAGAGACATTGTCTATGTTATACCAGAGAACAATGAGTCACCTGTTAAATACTTTGAGTCTAGGCTGAGGGACTATCAGAAGAAACATTTCAGCTTGGTGTAAAGAAGAATATGCTAATAAGTACAGCAAAGTAGTACTAGAAAACCCTCTTTAGCTATCTAGAGATTCTGAACAGGTCAAGGGAATACTGGACTTCCATTTGTCAAGTAAACATCTTCCCTGAAGAGATGTGAGATTCCAATAGATGGTGTGTGAGACTCGTGTAGCTGGTTTAACATATTACCACAAACTTGATTCTCATAGTTTTGAAGGACAGAAATCTGATATCAAGGAGACAGCTAGGTTGCACTCTCTCCATAGGATTCATGCCTGTCTTTCAGCTTCTGGAGGCTACTGGCGTCCCTTGGTGTTCCATGACTCAGCCACATCATTCTAATCCTGGCCTCCATTTTCACATGGTTTTCTCTATGTATCTTTCTCAAAACTTCTTTAGTTTTTCTCCTAGAAGGATACATATGATTATATTCAAGGCCCATGCAGACAATCCAGGATAAGATTCTCCTTTCAAGAGCCTTAATTTAAACATGCCTTTTGTTATATAAGGCAATATTCATGGGTTCCAGAAATTAAAACCTTTACATATAGTTTGGGGGCCTAGAAGGTTCTAAGGCCATCTTAGATTCTGTTATTCTGTGGTTCAAAAAATAACTTCATCCTTGAATAAGTACCAGGAGAAGCAAATAATCGAGTTCCAAGGAGAGTTAATAATTAATAAATTTGATGCCTTCAGTTAAAACATAATATATACTGAAGTTCAAGTTTACCGTATCAGTAGAATCAGCATATCCTGATTGCCCTGTCCACTTTCTCTCTCAGACACATAATTCAGTTCAGTTCAGTTGCTCAGTCCTGTCTAACTCTCTTTGGGACCCCATGGACTGCAGCATGCCAAGCCTCCCTGTCCATCACCAACTCCCAGAGTTTGCTCAAACTCATGTCCATTGAGTCGGTGATACCATCCAACCATCTCATCCACTGTCGTCCCCTTCTCCTCCTGCCTTCAATCTTTCCCAGCATCAGGGTCTTTTCCAATAAGTCAGTTTTGTTAATATAGGCCTTTCAGGGTATGAGCAAGGGCTTCATGGTGGCTCAGATGGTAAAGAATCCACCCACAATGCAGGAGACCTGGATCAGGAAGATCCCCTGGAGAAGAAAATGGCTACCCACTCCACAATTCTTGCCTGGAAAATTCCTTGGACAGAGGAGCTTGGGGGCCTTTAGTCTATGAGGTCACAAGAAGTGGGACTGAATGACTAATACTTTTTCAGCATATGAATAAAGATATATTACTAAGCCTACAAGTATGTGTCAATAAGATGAAGCCAGAGAAAAATGGCCCTGCTCTGAGAGGTAATGTGCAAATATATAAGCATTTAAAAATATATGTAAAAGTATTAAACTACTTCAAGCTTTGAATATATTCATAAAAATTAATATGTGAGAAAATATATGTGCTTATTTCATAAAGACTGGTATATAGATAAAGAGTAATGAAAAGTTATTTCACTAATTATTCTTTCAATATTTGTTATACATAAAACATCTTTTTTCCATATTCACTTAGGTTTATAAGAAACACTGAACCAAATATATTGGATCTTGCATTTCACTTCTCTAGAATGTTAAAGACCCTAATAGCTTTTTTTAAATGATTTATATCCTTATGTAATTTAGTATAATTTTATTCAATAATTCACCTGCATTTTTACAGAAAATTTAAGCAAGATAGATAAAAACAGTTTTATACGACTCTGTTCATTTTTGCTCTGTTCATTTTTCAAAACTGAGTTTGATAGTTCATCTCATGATTTTATCTTTTATTTTTATTCCCTAGTGAAACAAACACACAGTAAGTTCTTGGGTAATGGAGCAAATTCAATATGGAAAATTTCAAACATGTAACTATTATTTTTATTTCACACCAAATAAATATTACTTTTTTATGCATGTAAATGTATACATATAAACTATTTTGCATTTAATAATTGTTTCAATGTCTTTTGAAGAAAAAGATGATCTCTTTTTCCATTTCAATGACAGAAACTTCCAAGTACAAGTTATATATGAGAATATTTAATTTGAAATTATATTAAAATATTTGAATGCTTAGAAAAGACATGGACTTATAAAATAGATTATTATACAGACTATAACAACATGTTTATTATATTATTAATTTCAAAGACTATTTCATTCACTGATTATTTACCACATAAGGGAGCATTTTGTGATTCACAGAGTTCTTTTGACCCACCTCAAGGTCCTAAACAGAATTAAGATATTAAATAGTTTCCTGAAAGTATTCATTTTGCAAACAGATTGTAGTATCATCCATAAACATGTGTCCTTTTAGGTCAAATTCATAAATTTTTTGGATCATTTTAATTCAATTTCAGTCACACCTTAGCTAATTAATATGGTGGTTTATATAGGATAAATGAAAGAAAATACCAGACTTTAGAACACTTTCTGCCTTACAAAAATTTTCTAACAAAAAATGCAAAAGGATGTTGAGATATTGCTAAATGCAATTGACACATATCCATACATAACTCTAATAAGCTTTACCTTTATTTTCCATGAAGATGATGCTAATCTACCATCTGTAAAACTGATACCTTACTTTATTTTTCCTTTCAGAGATAAAAATTTGCCTTAATATATTTTTAGGTTCCTCCTGACAACTTTTTACCATTTACAATTTATCTTGATTAGAATTTATATAAAATAAAGAAAGGTAACTGGTTCACAAAACTAGCTCATTTTCATCTAACTTACCAGTCTTTTCATAGCACCAGCTATATCCTTCTTATTGATACTTGTTTTACATTTTATTGATTTCTAATATTTAATTTATTGTTATTTATATGGGTTGTAAAATAACAATGGAGAGAATAACTTGTTAGCTCTTTTATTGCTAGTTCTTAGAATAGTGCCTGACACATAGTAGGCTCCCAAATAATATTTGTGTAACCAGTGCATGGGCTTCCCTGGTAGCTCAACTGGTAAAGAGTCAGCCAGCAAAGCAGAAGACCCCAGTTCCATTCCTGGGTTGGGAAGATCCCCTGGAAAAAGGATAGGCTACTCACTCAAGTATTCTTGGAATTCCCTGGTGTCTCAGACAGTAGAGAATCTGCCTACAATGCAGGAAAGCCCAGTTTGATTCCTGGGTTGGGAAGATCCTCCTGGGTTGGTAGGAGGGCATGGCATCCCACTCCAGTATTCTTGCTTGGAGAATCCCCATGGACAGATGAGCCTGGTGGGCTACAGTCTATGGGATTGCAAAGAGTTGGACATGGCTGAGCAACTGAGCACAGCAAGTATGGGTTAACCTTAGATATCACTTCTTCAAGATATTTTTATTATTATCATCACACATCCGAGGTTGGATTCTGTGTCCATTTTACAATTACTGAGTGCCAACTGTGTTACTGAGAACACATTATGACTCATTTATCCAGTAGATACTAAGAAACTAATGAAAAATATTGTGTTTTCTTCAGTATATTTGTGCCAGCACCTAGCACAGTATCTAGCATTTAGTCAGAAATCTAATAGATGGTAGTTGGATAAAGAAATTAATTTTCATGAATTCACAATGCAAAGTGGATCTCTTTAAACTATAATTTTAGGGTTATCAAATTTCTTTATTACTATGATAATGTTTGGCAATCCTTCACATGCATATGATGTTCTATCTCTGAAAGATAATAAAAACTGTCATCGAAGAATAAAATGTATTTTATTTTTATGTCATCCTTAAAAAGTCAGGAGACAAGCCCTGTAAATAACTAGTACCCAATATTTTGTTTAATCGTGCCTCTAATATAGTTACATAGCATATCAGGAGTCATAGTTCACTCAAAATTATCTAATATTAAATATATATATTTTTTATTTTAAAAATGTGTCTCTATCAGGAACCAAAGACTTAGTGATTTTATGTTTATGCTATCCACAACTTTGAAGATTTATAACATTGTGCTGCCACTTCAAGTTTTGATTTTAATTTTTATTTATTTACTTATTTTGGAGTTTGGAACAGAGAAATGTTTATTACAGTGCAATGCAAAGAGATAGGTGGCTTACACTATAAGAGCCCCAAAGTTACTGAAAGCTTTCAGCAAGCTCCTTTAAGGCAAAATGTGAAGGAGGGACGTGGTTAGTTGTTGCAGACTTCTTAGTGTCAGATCTTTTGTTTTTAAAGTCAGGTCATGGTCAGGTAATGATGTTCCTATAAATCTCTACCAAATGAATGTTATTATTCTCTGTCCTGACAAGAAAGGCTAACGTACCAAAACATAACTTATACCCTCCAAGGTCAGTGGTCAAGAAATGACAGTTAGTGAGGGGATTCAGACGACTGATGAAGTGGTGGTCCTGAGGTGGAGAGTGAGGCAAGAGGTAAATCCTAGCCCTCTTCCTGATGCCCTCCAGCTCATGTTTTAATTTTTAAGAATTTTTTCTGCTGACTGCATAATCAAAGAAGGACAATATAGAGTCAGTCAAGTCTAGATTTTCATACATCTTATCCCACACAGTTTTCAGTAATTTACTTCTCTGAGCCTCAGTTTCCTTACCCTCTAAAATAGCAGTGATAATAAAATTGATACTTACTTGATAGGATTGCAATGGAGATTAAATGATATAATGCAAGTAATATTCCTAGTACATGTTACGAGTTCCTCTGTTTTCTCTAGTGAGGTGTCATATTCAAAATTGCATCCAGTTTTAAGCGCCAAACCACTGATACTTTTATTAAGCTAAAATAACAAGTCTTGTTTTTTCCTGATAGTTTCCCCAGCTATTGTTCATCATGTAAGTGGTTTCTTTTGCAACAGTATAATGTTAGGCTACTATCTTCAGAAAGCTATCTGGCTTGATTGCCTTGCAGTTGACTGAGGGTTCAGAGCACCAGTACTAAGAAGTGGCATTTCATTTACACTAGATCACTGATTTTCTCCTCAAGAGACCTGTACTGAGCATTTCATGAATCTTTAAAACTCCCAATACTATTATAGAATGTAATTTCTCTCATAAAATTCAGTAAAACACGAAACTCCTAAGTGACCCCTTTGGATTTTTAATGATTCTATAAACGCATTACTAAAATAATTTATAAGGCTAAGTGACTTGTTCAACACATCAGTGTGGGTAATTTAAATAGGTGCTTCAGCAAAATTCCAAACTGTTACAAGTCATAGACCTTACTGCTTTACTCCACTTACTGCTAAATGCCTCTCCACAACTACACCACGAACCTGACTTCTTAAATTTTGTAAACCTGATGATTCCACATTGACTCTCTAAGGTTATTAAATTATATTAAAATTATTCCCTGAATGCAGACAACTCTTTGCATTTCTTTACTAGGAGAATTTATCAGTCTTTTTTATAATTTTATTTCTGTTTATAAGCTCTTTTATTAATATTGGTTTTATTAATTAATGAAAAGAAAGACTTCAAATACATGTATTTATTGCACCTAGTGAACTAACAGTCTTTAATTACTTTTGTAAAAAAACACTGTTTTGCTTTCACAGACTTCATGGTAAAGGGGAACTTTTAGAATAAATATCTAGATTTTAATCCAGCTACAATTTTTAAAAAGCATTTTGACTATACAAGTTACATAGACTCACTTTCCTTGTGCATTAAATATTGATACAGTATGAGGTTGTCAGGAGGATTAAAAAGAGTAAAATACGTCAACATTTATTACAGGTGGTGCTAGTGGTAAAAAACCCTCCTGCCAGTGTAGGCAGATGTAACAGATGTGGGGTTTGATTCCTGGGTTGGTCGGGAAGATCCCCTGGAGAAAGAAGTGGCAACCCATTCCAGTGTTCTTGCCTGGAAAATCCCACGGAATGACAGCGTGGTGGGCTACAGTCTTTGGGGTCGCAGAAGTCGGATAGGTCAGATACAACTTAGCAACTAAACCATTATAGGAAAGGTGCCGAATAAATGTTAGTTCTCTTCTCATTTCCTTCTAATCATAGAGGTTTCTTTTACACTTTCTCACTTGATGAACATAATATTTTTAAATAGAGAAGATGACAAATCCATCTGCAATTACTTATTGTCTTTTGCTTATTTATATATCAAAAATAGTAAACATTTTCTATTATCCTCTTTTTAATAGCTTAGAATCATATTTTCTTCACCCATGATTTTACTTGCTGACTATCCTTTAAAAAAATTATATTATTTCCTCTCAGCATTGCCATTTCTTTGATTCCAATTTAGTAACAGGCATGATGTCTATTTTTGGAAATTTTACTATTTGGATTTGTATGAAGCTTCCTTTCTTTATATTTTTTTGTTAACTTTCAACATTCCTGGGTTAATTCATTAAGGAAGGCATTTTATTACCAGTCTCTCCAGACATATATGATGATAAGGATATAAGTGACATCTAATAGGCAGAAAGACAGGGAAAACCTAGACATGAGCCTATTGCCATTAATTAGCCAAAATTAGGTATTAAACACATTGTTTTAAATATCAAGATAGTTAAAAAAATCATAATTGATTTATAATTAGCCACAACTTTAATATTTGTGAATTTTCAGCGTCTCTCTCAGTATTCAAGTCTCAGGGTAAGCAAATATCATGATGCTTTTTCTGAAAGGTACACAAAATCAACACTTTTTGGGAACTCCTCCCATACTCCTTTCTTTCCCCTCTACATATATTCATTCCATAATATTTATGTAAAAGATGGACAGATTTTCATATTCCCATCATTTCTTCTTCTTTAATTATTTTCATTTTCATTATCATTTTTAGTTCTGTTAGTACAGAACTTATTTTTACACAGCAATCTTGGGTTTAAGATGCACATTCCCATCTTTTGTTGAATAAGCAAGTACATGGATTAATGATGTGTGTAGGGAAGACAAAGTGACCACATATTCTTCTATGAATAAAAAAAGATTCTGATAGGTTATAGCTTTGCCCAAGATCCCAGATCTGGGACTCCAACTTTGATTTCCCTATGTCCTTAGTTCCTTCAAATGGACTATACTTTTTAACTTTGTTTCTTCAAATCTTCCTAATATCAAGATCAGTTCTCATCCTAAAGATTTTAGTTGATTTATCAAGCCTTGGTTTTACCTTCCTCTTTATAAAAAATTAACAAACATAATTTATAACTGTAGGAAAAGTATTAGTCTCTAGAAAAGCAAAATCATTATGAGACACATATATGAATTGGCTCATGTGACTTCGGAGGCTAAGAAGCACCAAGGTCTACAGTTTGTACCTGGAGACTCAGGAGAGCCAGTGGTATAAGTTACTATCAGGAAACCACCAACTCAAGATTCAAGAGCTGATGCATCATTGTGAGTCCAAAGGCAGGAAAAAATAAAAAGACCCATGTCCCAGCTCAAAGCAGTCAGACAGGAATCCCCCTCTACTCACAGGATGGTTAGTCTTTGTTTTATTCTTTCTTTCAACTGAATGGATGAGAACCACCCATATTAGGGATGGCAATCTGCTTTACTTAGTCCACTGATTCAAATATTAATCTCATTTAAAAAATCCTCACAGACATATCCAGAATAGTTGATGAAATGGCTGGGTACCCAGTGGTCCAACCAAGCTGACACATAGAAGTAACCATCACGTCATCTCTTTTTTTCAAGTTGTGTAAGACACATCATTTATGTGGAAAGCAAAACAAATTGTTACAGCAACATGCATCACTTGGGCACTGAATAACCAATAAATCAGATGATGACAAGCTTTCTTGAAGAGGTAGTTGATTTTTTTAGGTTTTAATACTTTCTAAACATTTTCTTAATGTGATTGCAGAATCAATGGAAAATTATTTCAGTAGAAAATTTAATTACTTTCTAGGATTAAAATTTTAATTATGAGCATTCAGTTAAATCTAACATTGAGAATTATCCCAGATTTGTATGCAAATAAGTAATTTCTAATGCACAAACTGAAGATAAGGAAAGTTCATAGCAAAGGCTTTTTTGCAATTCACTAAATCAGTGTTAATTTACATTGAGAAACATTTTGTGCTTGTGATATGAAAAGTGAGAAGTCCACTATTACCTGCTGGAAAAAATTTTTTTTTACTGGAAAAAAAAATTGGTCGGTAGATACAAAATGCAGTTACAGAGAAAATTTAGGATATGGGCTATTGTTATGCAAAATTGGAAGTAATTTAACACTTTAGTAAAGAAATAAATGAAAATGAATAAAATGGATTTTCATATTTCTCTTTTGTCACCAACTCTAACTCTAAATACACCAAATGTATTTACGGTTTCATTTAATTTTAAAGTTGGAAGGGCATTATATTTTATCTAATTTAACTTTCTTAAGATTTCAGATGAAAAATGTGAGGCTAGAAGAGGTACATGACTTTGGTGAAAAACGTATTCCTAGAAAAAATTCTTTTGTCAGAATACTGTGCCAGTATAATATTCAACATCACCCATGGAGGAAGAAACACTAACTCACAGATCTGGTGACTCAATTTACTTCCAAACCTAGAAAACTAGTATGAGATATTGATCAAGTGAGTCTCTGTGCTTTTGAATCTTCCTTTCTAAAATGAGATTGTTAAAACATATAATTTCTATGATATTTTCCAACTCTAATGGGGAGGGAGGAATAGGTACTTGTAAAAAAAAAGAAAATATGATGGTCTTTTCATTGATGACTGATGATGGAATGTAATAAAGAACTTATTCATTTCCCTGGAGATTCCTCCTCTAAATGGAAAGATAATTTTTAAGCACATTGCATAAGCATATGATACTACATTAACTTTTATTATGTGATAAGATTAATATTAATCTTCTAAATAATCTTGATTGAAACTTCAAATTATCAGTATATTTCTAATTCAAATTATGAAATAAAAATTTTAATTTATCTTAATTTTATAAAGTCTGGTATTTTTATTGACTATATTTAGTTTCTCTGAAATCTAAAAGGGACTGAATTATTTGGCTAATATGTAATATCATATCTTATTGGGGATTTTGAAGAAAAAAACAAAATAAGTCATCTGTAGTAAAATTTTCTATAAGTTTTATTTTATTTGTTAAGAAATTGACACTACAATGATTCAATCTAAAACTCAAACTGAAAATAAGAATTGATAACAATATGTAATAAGGAATTTATGACATGGTATGTGTCATCTTTGTGGATTATAGTGTAGACAAAGAGCAAATATTTTGTGATAAAAGTTGAAGGAATTCATTGTCATCTGAGAATATCAACATTTGGCAGGCATTTTCCTCACTTCAGCATACATCTAAACTATCATGAAATTTGTATTCTGGTTAGTGCAAAGCATGTAACATAGGAAAGCCTTTAGAATTAAATCTACTTTTAACAATTGAAAAAAGATTTTTCCACTAATTTCTTTGTTGTTTGTAAAATACATTTTATATTCTCTGTCACTATGAAATATATCATAATATAAATATACATATATATCATATGTAAATATGAAGAATTAATAAAATATATTTGTATGTATATTTACACACACAATATTTCAACTTCCTTGAATACTTTTGACATTATTAATTTAGATAACTTTATTATCTATGTTGAACTGGTACATCTAATTGGAAATGAAAACAAAATATGTGCATTTTTTTATCATATTCCTAGAAAAAAATCCCATCCGAATACAGCTAATCATTGAGTAAAGTGAGGGTTAGGGACACTGGCCTCTGCACAAACATTTGCATACAACTTCACAACTGCTTTCCATTTCACTGTTTCTCATCTGTGGATTTAACCAACCATGGATTATGTAGTACGTCAGTCACAAGCTGGAATCGAGATTGCTGGGAGAAACAGCTCAGATATGCAGATGATAACACTCTAATGGCAGAAAGTAAAGAGGAACTAAAGAGCCTCTTGATGAGGGTGAAAGAAGAGAGTGAAACAGCTGGCCTAAAACTCAACCTTGGTTATTTCATAATTTTCTTAGATCAAATAACTAAGATCACGGCATCTGATCCCCTGACTTCATGGTAAATAGAAAGTGGGAACATGGGAATTTAGTGACAGGTTTTATTGTCTTTGGCTCCAAACTCATGGCAGACAGTGACTACAGTCATGAAATTAAAAGACACTTGCTCCTTGGAAGGAAGCTATGATTGACTTCAACAGCAAGATAAAAGGCAGAGACATCACTTTGTCGACAAATGTCCATATAGTAAAAGCTATGACTTTTCCAATGATTATGTATGGATGTAAGAGCTGGACCATAAAGAAGGCTGAACATGGAAAATCAGTTGTTTTCAAAGTATGGTGCTGGTGAAAATTCTTGAGAGCCCCTCGGACAGCAATAAGATCATATTATTCAATCCTAAAGGAAATCAACCCTGGATATTCATTGGAAGGACTGACACTGAAGCTGAAGTTCCAATATTTTGGCCACATTATGCAAAGACCAAACCCGCTGGAAAAGACTTGATACTGGGAAAGATTGAAGGCAAAATGAGAAGCGAGTGGCAGAGGATGGATCACTGACTCAATGGACATGAATTTGAGCTAATTCCTAGAGATGCTGGAGGACAGAGGAGCCTGGCATTTTGCATCCATGGAGTTGCAAAGAGTGAGACAAAATTAGTGACTGAATAACAACATTTACTGAAAACATTAATATATAAGTGAAACTATGTAGTCCACACCTGGGTTGTTCAAGGGGAAATTGTACATTATTTACTGTGGTCAGTTTAATATGATCTTTACCAACAGAAGGCTAGGCTTCAACAGTATGTGAACCAAGAACTTCCAGATGTTCAAGCTGGATTGAGAAAAGGCAGAGAATCCAGAGATCAAATTGCCATCTCTTTGGAAAGAATTTCAGAGAATAGCAAGGAGAGTTAAGAAAGCCTTCCTAAGTGCTCAAAGCAAAGAAATAGAGGGAAACAATAGAATGGGAAAGGCTAGAGATCTCTTCAAGAAAGTTAGAGATACCAAGGGAACATTTCATGCAAAAATGGGAACAATAAAGGACAGAAACAGTATGGACCTAATAGAAGCAGAAGCTATTAAGAAGAGGTGGCAAAAATATACAGATGGTGCTTGGCCAGTTCAGTATGTTTAACTCTTTGTGACCCCATGGACTGTAGCCCACTAGGCTCCTCTGTCCTTGCAATTCTCCAGGAAAGAATACTGGAGTGAGCTGCCATTTCCTCCTTTAAGAATACAGAGAAGAACTATAAAAAAGAGATCTTAATAACCCAGATGGCCATAATGGTGTGATTACTCACCTGGAGCCAGACATCCTGGAGCATGAGGTCAGGTGGGTCTTGGGAAGCATCACTATGAACAAAGCTAGTGAAGGTGATGGAATTCCATCTGAGCTATCCCAAATCCTAAAAGATGATGTTGTGAAAGTGCTGCACTCAATATATCAGTAAATTTGGAAAACTCAGTAGTGGCCACAGGACTGGAAAAGGTCAGTTTTCATTCCAATCCCAAAGAAAGGCAATGCCAAAGAATGTTCAAACTACCACACAACTGCACTCATCTCACATGCTTGCAAAATAATGCTCATAATCCTTCAAGTTAGGCTTCAAAAGTATGTGAACCATGAACTTCCAGATGCACAAGCTGGTTTTAGAAAAGGCAGAAGAACCAGAGATCAAAAATGCCAATATCTCTTGGATCATAGAAAAAGCAAAAGAATTCTAGAAAAATATCTACTTCAGATTCAATCACTACACCAAAGCCTTTGACTGTGTGGATCACAACAAACTGTTGAAAATTCAAGAGATGGGAATACCAGACCACCTGACCTGCCTCCTGAGAAATCTGGGTATGTTAGTTGCTCAGTTGTGCCTGACTCTTTGCAACCGCAAGGACTGCAACCCTCCAATCTCCTCCGTCCATGGGATTTTCCAGGCAAGGATACTGGAGTAGGTTGCCATTTCCTTTTCCAGATAAATGTGTATGCAGCTCAAGAAGCAACAGTTAGAACCAGACATGGAACAATGGTAGCTCCAAACTGGGAAAGGAGCATGTCAAGGCTGTATATTGTCACCCTGCTTATTTAACTTATATGCAGAGTACATCATGTGAAATACCAGGCTGGATGAAGCACAACCTGGAATCAAAATTGCTGGGAAAATTACCAACAATCTCAGATATGCAGATGACACCACCCTTATGGCAGAAAGCGAGGAAGAACTAAAGAGCCCCTTGATGAAAGTGAAAGAGGAGATTGAAAAAGTTGGCTTAAAACTCAACATTCAAAAAACTTAAGATCATGGCATCAGATCCCATTACTTCATGGCAAATAGAGGTGGAAAAAGTGGAAATCATGAAAGACTTTATTTTTGGGGGGCTCCAAAATCACTGCAGATGATGACTGCAGCCATGAAACTAAAAGATGCTTACTCCTTGGAAGAAAAGCTATGACAAATCTAGACAGCATATTAAAAAGCAGAGATATTACTTTGCCTACAAAGGCCCATCTAGCCAAAGCTGTGGTTTTTCCAGTAGTCATGTATGGATGTGAGAGTTGGACTATAAAGCTGAACACCGAAGAATTGATGCTTTTGAACTGTGGTGTTGGGGAAGACTTTTGAGAGTTCCTTGGACTGCAAGGAGATCCAACCAGTCAATCCTAAAGGAAATTAGTCCTGAATATTCATTGGAAGAACTGACGTTGAACCTGAAGCTCCAATACTTTGCTCACCTGATGGGGAGAGCTGACTCATTAAAAAAGACCCTGATGCTGGGAAAGATTGATGGCAGGAGGAGAAAAGGATGACACAAGATTTGATGATTGAATGGCATCGCTGACTCGATGGACCTGAGTTTGAGCAAGCTCTAGGAGTTGGTGGTAGACAGGCATGTTTCAGTCCATGGGATTGCAAAGAGTCAGTCACAACTGAGCAACTGAACTGAATTGAACTAGCAGAGATAGTCGAGGCTACTACATAGACATTCTACCATCTTATTCCACACACCCTTAAAAGAGTGTTTGAGGCAAGTGTTAAGTATTCAGCACTAAACTGTCATTTGGTAGATGAAATTCCACACCTGCAGTAGAGAAGGGTAAAGGAAGAAGGCAGAATGGAAAATAAAGGAAAGCGATGTGTTATCCTATTGGTCGTCACTGTGCATCAAATTATAGAACAAGTGCAGTCACTTGGCTAGAGACCACAGGTCATTATCAGACAGTCATCTGAGAGAAGATGTCAGAGAATAGTCCATTAAAAAAAAAGTTTATTGCTCCATTGCTCTTTCTTGTTGATCAAAGTACATCCTATGCAGCATTAGTTTTTGTCTTCTTCAGAAATTATCATAAATGCCAGAAAGTCAAGAAATGTGGCAAGTCTGATTTCCAGACCACAGTAACACATATGTTGTTTAAGTCATGTGTATTTTTGATAACTGACTGGTATCTAACTTTTGGATACATATAACTTTAATACACATAAGCAGCAGAACTGTAGAAACCTAATGACACAGCAGATTCTGATTTTTCCTCTTAAAGACCAAATAATCTACTTAAAATTAGTAGATATAAGAATTCTGAATAATTGGTATCACATTTAAAATCACATCCACTGCTGATCAGTTCAACTACTCTTATTATTTTCCCTTTAAGATAGCAAAGTGTGTAACATGAAAAGATTTAAAAATTTTCCAAGACTATCAGAAAAACATCACTTAATTTGTAAAATTGTCTTCTAAAATGTCAGGTGCAATAAATAATTTTATAAAATGTAAAATTCTTACTACTTCACCAATTTCTACAACTAAGTTTTAGTTATGTTTCAAAAAGTATAATTTTAGCAAATAATTGTATTTTTCATAGTTTATCCCCTTTGAATTTTCCTTAAGTGCAATATATGTTAATTATTTGGTGTAAGTTTACTGAGTGAAACTATCATTTGCTGTTATCATTTTGAATGAGGTGGAAACCCCAAAACAGGTGGAGAAATTTTATTCTAGAGATTTATGAAGACAGAATTATGAATTGTTCACAGTCTGCAAGTGAAACCCCTCTCATAAATTGCTTCAGGAAAATCTTGATCAAATGGGTTTTGAACAAGCTTAAATCAGTGAGACATCTGTGTCACTTTTGAAGGAATCAATGCAGCGATATACAATGTTACATACTTTACTGCATTAAGTAGATTCTATATGTCATTTTCTTAAATGGACACCAATTTTTAAGATTTTTTTCAATTATACAGTTAAATGAAATCAGTAAAAATGTATCTTCAAACTATAATACATACTTAGCTTTAAATTTATAATATGTTAAAACATCCTAAAACTATGAACTATACTGTCACAGCAAGTATATTGTAGAAAGTATATTTTTTGTGTGAAAATTAGAATTACATTTTTTGTAACTGTGATGCCTACTGGTTTAAGCAAATGTATTTCATATAGGAGAAGATTCAATATAACTTGGTGTGCCTAAGAAGTTATTAGATTTTTTTATTGCAATATCCCTTGTCATATATTAGTTTTATGCAGTTTTACATTTTTAAATGTTTGTCAATAAAATATGTACTGCATATTGAGTTTTAGACTCAATTTACATTATTGAGTATATTGCTATTCATGGCCTTAAAAAAACTTTACTTCAAATTAGTTGTTAAAATTATAGCTTAAAAGTTTTATTGTTAAGTCTTTTATCTCTAAAAATACATATTTTGTACTATTGATAAAACTGCCTCTAATATAAGTTTTGAAAATGTCAAAGCTGTGTATCCAAAACTGGTTTAATATGGGCATAGATATTGTAACTTTTCCATAAGTAAAGATTTCTTGACCAAATCAATAAGCTTTGACTTATTTTCTAGGCATGATTTATATACTTGTGTTGAGTGAATGTATGACTAATATTTTATTTCTTCACCTATAAATATGTGCTTGTCTGTGATAGATATTGTATTGCACATGGAGGAATAAGAATGTGAGATTATTGTCCTTGCTTTTAAAGGGCTTTCGGTCTAGTATTTTTTTCCTTTATGACTGCATCATAGAATTGTGTCTTTGATTAATCATAAAATTTCAGTGTATGGCCACAGAATACAGAAAACAAATCATATATGTCACTGAAGCTATAGTTTTTAACTCACTGTTGCTATTTAGTTGCTAGGTCATGTCTGACTCTTTGCCACCCCACTGACTGTAGCCTGCCAGGCTACTCTGTCCATGGGATTTCCCAGGCAAGAATACTGGAGTAGGTTGCCATTTCCTTCTCCAGGGGATCTTGTTAGTATCTTCAACACACCAAGCAGCTAAAAGTTAAGAGGTATAGGTTTAATATACATTTTCAAAATTTCAGTAATTCTTTAATATTTTAATTAAAAGGGAACTTTTGAAGTGGAGTTTTATGCATCTAAGATCAATACCCTTTTCAACTTGATTTTATAATTAATACTGTTTGATGGATAGCTGTGCTTTGGTAAAATATACACACTTAAGCATAACTAAGTGACCGAATTCACTGATTTTTGTATCTTTGTGTGTATGTTACTGATGGTATACAGGTGTACTATATATAGGTAATTTGAATAATAATGTAATCTGTAGAATTTTACACTTTATGTTTAAAGTCAATTTTAATCTGTGCTATGTAATTTAATAATACCATGCAATTTATTCTTAGATTTGTATATTATGAAATACTATAGGATTACATAATTTAATAAGACTGCTTTTTCTGATCATCTGGTTTTCAATACAATTATCTCCATGCCAATCTAGTTTAGTTTCAATAAACTATCAAAATAACATTTAGGCTTTTTTTCTTTTTCTTAGAAAGCTCCAACTCTACCATTAAAATATTATGCATAGATTAACCCTATTTTAGTGAAATATAATTATGCACAATTTAATTGAAATTTTAGATAAGCTAATATCTAAAGAGAATTTATTAGTATGACTAGATGCAAATTTAATAACAGGACTACAGATGGACAAAACAAATAGGGTAACAATGAGGGCAAGAAATTTGGCTAAATTTCTGGAAAATGTGATTAAGATTCCTTGGAGCAAATACTGCAGAGTTTTAAAAGTATGATGGACCGAAGTTCAGGAGATAACTCTCAGGATCAAGGATAGAAGATTTCAAGATAAGAGTGAGAACTAAATCAAGAGTTTCTGTGAATTTTGACAAGTGAAGATGGCTTTTAAAAAACGATATTTTGATCTAGAATCAAAGGATTTCCAAGCTGTTGTTCAAACTGAAGATCTTTCTTTCTCTATAACAGGCAGTGTGTTGACCCTGATTCTCACTCCAATCTTCAATCAGATTACTTTTAATTAACAAATAATGGAAGTTCCTCAAGTTTCTAGCTTGCCATGGCTTTTCTTTAGTCTTCTGATAGTTTTTTTTTTTTTTCTCAGTACCTGAGAAAATGTCAGAACTTTGACCTAGGAATTCTGAGGATTTGAAGTGGTCCTTCATTGCTGTGTTGCTGGTTTTCTCTACAGATGACCTTTGCCCTTCTCTCTACCATCTCTTCTTGCTTTTCAGCTTTGTCTGTGTCCTTTGTTTCTCTGTATCTTGTTATCTGCAACATTAATCTTTGACATGATGCTTTCTGTACATACTATATTTTAACAAATACAGAAGAACATCCCAGAATTGTTAAAGATAATTCAGTAGCTTGTAAGAGAATGTTTTCATTTATATCTGAGCTCAATATTTAAAAGCAGCTGATGTACTGACAGGCATTTCTAGGCTATGACTCTGAGAAAGGTTTCTACAAAGTATACTGTGTTATTTCACTTTTAATTTTTTTCTTTCCAGGATTTTCAGCATGATAACTTTTAGGTCTGCCTTTCCCTTCATAGGTTCATGGACAAATATCTTAGATAAATTGCAATTAGAGTTATTTATTCTAAATTTTTATACTACTTAAAGAATGTGAACATGTCTAGTATGAATACAGAACAAAATGTGTGAAAAGAAGAAAAATGTGAATTTCAGTGAAGTATCTGGTTCAGAAAAGGAATTACATTGGAAAACAAATAAAGGTAAGAAAATTTCCTGTGTTCTTTTTTGCAAATTAATTATGACCTTACTTACATATGCCAACTGCTAAGATGGTGGTGTAGAAGGACATGTGCTCATCTCCTGCAAGAAATCCAAAATTGCAACTACTGCTGAACAACCATTGACAGAGGAATGTTGGATCCCAGCAAAAAAAGATACCCATGTCCAAAGGCAAAGGAGAAGCCCCAACAAGATGATAAAAGGGATAAAATGTATTTAGAATAAAACCGCATTCCTGTCAGAGATGGTTGGAGGGCTCAAACAAAATCTTGTGTGCACCAGGACCCAGATGCCCCACAGAGACTGAGCCAGACCTGCCTTTGAGTGTTTGAGTGCCTCCTGTGGAGGTACAGGCCAGTAGCGGCCTGCGGAGGGACACAGGCTCTGGCCGCAGCAGACCTGGAACGCGCAGTATGTGGCATAAGCCCTCTTGGAGGAGGTTGCCTTTAGTTCAACCATAGAGCCACGGAGCAGACAACCCACAAACTGGAGATCAATTCTACCAAAGAAATCCGCACACTGTTAGGAAAGTTCTAGGACCCACATCAGATTTCCCAACCTGGGTACCTGCAAAGGGACTGAGAACCCCAAGGAAATTTGACTTTGGAGGCTAGTGTGATTTGATGACACAACTTCCATTAGACTGGGGACAGAGACTCTTGGAGGACACAAAAAAACCTTGTGTGCAGCAGGACCCAGGAGAAAGGAGCAGTGTCCCCACAAGAGACTGAGCCAGACTTGCCTGTGAGGGTCCAGGAGCCTCTGGCAGAGGTGTGGGTTGACAGTGGGCTGCTGTGGGGTCAGGAGCACCGAATACAACAGTGGGGCAGAAGTCAGCCTGAAGGACTTGTTACTGCCAAACTTCAGGGAAAGAACACAGCCCCAGTCATCAGCAGAAAATTGGATTAAAGATTTACTGAACATGGCCACACCCATCAGAGCAAAACCCAGATTCCTCTATAGCCAGTCCCTCCCCTCAGGAAGCTTCCACAAGCCTCTTATCTTTATCCATCAGAGGGCAGACAGGATGAAAACTTGACAATGACAGAAAACTAACAAATGGATCACATGGATCACAGCCTTGTCTAACTCAGTGAAACTACAAGCCTATAGTAGGAGGAAACTAATACAAAGTAAGATTCTTATTTTGTTCTAGGAGTTTAACTACAGAATGTCAGGAATGGCTTTAGTACACTAAAGGGATTTTATCATTAGAGTAACAGGCACTTTCAGTCACTAACAATAGCAGGTAGGTTTGACCTCTGTATTGCTGCTCTTGCTTGTTGAGAAAACTTAGAAATTTATAATTCTAAATAATTATAAAATTAGATTCAATAGGTGCCCATTTAGTTTACCATTACAATATCAAGATTACTATATTTATCTTTAGGAATAATGAAAATAAGGAATTAAACCATCAAATGCCATCTCAGGAAAATATTAATATTTCAAGAGAAAACATAATGTCACAGATACCACAATCTTGGTTAGCCTATGAGAGAGAGAGAGAGAGAGAAGAAAAGGAAGGAAACAAATATGCAAAGATTGGAGAGATCAGATTACTAACAAAGGTTTATGAGTGATTTCCCCCCATTTATGAAGTAGTAGAATTAAACATCAGCATGCTATTTCTGAATGGGAAATCTCCCAGGAAACTGACAAAAACTGATAAGAAGAAATGACAAGAAGATTTTTATGTGGTACATCCTTTCTTACGCATGGGAATAAGGTAATGGCTTAGCATAATTTTAAGTAGGCAATAAACACTTATGGGGCCTTTTTCTTTAAAAAAATAAAAATAAAAACTTGCCTAAGAAGTCTCTGATTTCTAGAACACATTCTGGAAAGGAAATTCTAATCAAGATATTCTATGGCCTTAGGAAATGCTAGGCTTAAACTTAAGTATGAATTCAAAATATAGTGGGCAGACTTTTCTTTTTCTTAAACTCTTCTGTTCCTCATTATTTAATTTTTTAAACTTAAATTTATTCTTAATTGGAAGATAATTGCTTTGTAATGTCATGTTGGTTTCTGCCATATATCAACATGGCCCATCTTTTCCTCTTTTCTTATAGTGGGCTCTTTGAAAAAAATTTTGTCCTTTTGTGTCCATACACAGAGGGATTTTTCACAAGAATGAGGTAATTTCTTGGTTCTTACAACTTGCTTTTATTTTCTTCCAAGACACATGATTTAGTATAATATTGTTTAAAAATAACAGAATGTTTGAAAACTATCATACTTGGTTTTGAATAATGTTTTTATAGAGAACAATAAATGCATGCATTGGTTACACACACATTTAAATAAACAAGTACTTTTCATTTTGTGATAGTAAAACCTGTTTTTCTCCTAGGAAACATAGAGGATGGAAAATATTAGCTTTGGGGAATTCTAAACATGGTGGATAGAGGCTTCTATGGAGACTCTACAGGTTATAGTCTATAATATTGATATATACAGAGAGGTAGGTGGTTTTGGATACAAGAGTGGGGTCAAATTTCTTGAGTGAGGAAAAATACTGATGTACTCTAGCTCTCCATTTTAGCAAATGTGTTTTTAAGATGATATAGGGCCTTTGTAACTTCTTGCTTTATTTGGTTAAAAGTCACTATGTAGATCTGAAAAACTCCTAAAAACTTGTCTTTAATACGTGAGAATAAAAAGATATAAATATGTGAAGGAATCTGGATTTTCATTCTGTGGTTCATAATTATGCCTCATTTGAAATAACATTTAGATTTTTCCTGCTGATTCCAAATAGAGACACAGATCATTAGACATGCAGTAGAGAGAGATGTTTACTGGCATGGTTTGAAAGACAAATTGCCTGGGTTCACTCACAGATTCTGCCTCTTATTTGTCTTATGAACTTACACAAGTCACCTTTCTGTTTCAGGTTTCTCATCTGAGAAGTATAGATAATAAAGGGATAAATACTCTTATAGATAATAAAGGGATAAATACTCTTAAGCACACAAAAAATAACTTGCATAACGAAGGCAAAATAATATTAGATTTACAGAAAACAATGAGCTCGTAGTCAGTGGTTGAAGAAGTTAGCTGATGTTTAGTAGGACCTGACAAAGAATTGCTTTATGTTTTTTTCATGCTTTTAGTGATTCAGAATTTACAAAGTGTCTTTATTTTCAACATCTTATCTACCTGGAAGGGAAAGTCTAATTGAATAAGAAGCTTGTTAATGAAAGAAAATAATCCGAAATTAAGGAAAATCAGACCACAATTCGGCTTCCTAGGTGGCATTAGTGGTAAAGAATCTGCTGCTAATGCAGGAGACTCAGATCCCTGGGATGGGAAGATCCCTTGGAAGAGGAAACGGCAACCCATTCCAATATTCTTGCCTGGGAATTCCCATGAATAGAGGAGCCTTGAGGGCTACAGTCCATGCGGTCACAGATATTTGGACACATAGTGAGTGACTAAACAAGCACACAGACCAGGATTGGATGTAGAATTTACATACCTGTATGAGTACAGTCCTTAGAGTCGCAAAGAGTTCGACAGGACTGAAGTGACTTAGCACACCCACGTGATTAGATAGAGTACTTCTTCCTCTAACAATTGTTTCTTTCTGACCTGGAAGAGGGGGAAGGGAAACAGTGATAAGTGATACAGGGAGAGGATGAGACTATAAACACAGCCTTTTAATCAATTTTCACCTTTAGAAGAAGAAATGGCTCCTTGAGAGGTGTTTGATTGATGTTTCATTCAAAAGTTTTAATTGACATATGGGGAGAAATCTGACGATATACTTTCAGTATCTATACTACAGCCATGCTCAAAAGCAGTTACCAAATTTATCAACATTCCATTTTACAGATGAGGAAAATAGAGCTCACAGAGTTCAAGCAATTAAAAAAAAAAAAGACAAATGGTAATTATCACCACTTAGTAGATGAGAAGACTGAAGTAGAAAAAAATTCAAGAATTACCATTGAAGAAAATAATTAAAATCACCAGCCAACACTTTCAGAAGCTTAGAATCATACACTTGAATAATGTAATCATCTACAAGGCCTTTTCTTTTTTTCTTCACTGGCTATAACATTTATATCCTATCATATTGAAACTTTAAATCTTTCCTAACAATTACCTTGGAATTATTCATTAAAAACAATAATTTCAAGTTTGTAAGTCATTTTATCTTTAACATATTCAAAGTTTCAAATAAACCTACCAGTTACCATTCTAACTGAAATCATTTATAGAAAAGTGCAAAACGTCTACCTTTAAAAATGATACTTTTAGTATTTTAGATATAATTTAGAATGACAGAAAAAAGGAGCTATTCCTAATTCACATTTTTAAAGAGAAAAGTATAACACAGAACTAGAAGTCTCTTGTCCTAAATTTAGAACACATACTTTTCTACTGTGTTCAAAAAATATTTAACTGCAGTTAATAATGTATTATTTACTCTAACATTATGCCTAAAGAATTGCAACCATTTGGAATATTATCTCTATTTCATCTTAAAACAACCTTTTGAAGCCATGCTGTCTACTGTATTTTTCTGCAGCTGTTAACATCAATTTAGTCTGCACAATGCTAGAAGATGATTTCCTTTGCTCTGCCACCTCTCTGCTCATGTCAGAGAATAAATGTCACAGGTTTACCTGCCAGTGGCTCTGTCTACATGTTGATCAGGTCTAATGATAGATAAATCTAGATTTTTGAATGCCTGATCAAGCCAGAGTATTTCTAAATATCAGACTATAGTGATTTGGGGGAGGGGAGAATGTGGCCTCTGCTTCTACTGCTAAGGGATTTACACAACCCCTTTCTGAAGATATGTGATGTTCTTTCATTTAGCAAAGTGCATTAAGAGGAAATATTGGATATAAAACATGTGCAGCTAGGGTAGAGACTGGATGTAAAGAAATGAGTGGCTATAGTTTCCTCGGTAAGAAAGTAAGTGAATATTGAGAGTGAGGGAGCTATAAGGAAAATGGAATCTTGTTAGCTGATCTGCAACATACCCTTACTCTATCTTTTAATGCATTAAAATACAGATTCAGAACTTAAGACTTTCTGGGTTTAAATCTGGTTATATTATTTTCTTGCTCTGTGGTCTTAGGTAATTATTAATAACAAACATTGTGGATATATATATATATATATGCTGTGCTAGTTGCTCAGCCATGTTTGACTCTTTGTGGCCACATGGCCTCTAGCTTATCAGGCTTATCTGTCCATGGGGATTCTCCAGGCAAGAACATTGGAGTGGGTTGCTATGCTCTCCACCAGGGGATCTTCCTGACCCAGGGATTGAACTTGCATCACCTACATTGGTTGTCAGGTGGATTCTTTACTGCTGAGCCGCAGTATATACATATACTTCAAGAACAGCAAAAAATACACATCCCCTACTTGACCCCCAAAATCACAATTTCTAGATGTCTGTGAGATACTTAATACATGATAATTTGCAGAATATTTAGATTTTTCTATTAAAATTATCTTTTTATATTCACTATTTCAAGTTATATTAATGTATTTAATAGAGAAATTGTCTGAATTCTTACTGGACCATTTTTTTACATTGATATTATCATGAATATAAATATTATGGGACACTTATAATCCACAAAATTGTAGATTTAAAGAAAATGACTTAGAAATACCTGTACATTCTTTTGCAAAATCACACATGGTAGGTTAGTGTTAAGTTGCACTTTCAAACTAGCATATGAAAAGATGCCATATCTACATACATGTCAAAAGTATTTGGATTGGGGTGAAGCTTCCCTCAACACAACTCAGTGATTAACATGTGCTCACTGAAAGTCCTTAGGTCATTTGTTTACTTAATTTAAAACTTAGACATTGGGCATTTACCATTATTTTGAAATTACTCAACTGGGCTTTTACAAATTGTATTCCTTGGATTAAAACCTTACAGTTTGTTTAAAGCTCTTGTGTGTGTATGTTTGAGCTCAGTCATGTCTGACTCTTTCCGACCCTGTGGACTGTAGCCCGCCAGGCTCCTCTGTCCATGGGATTCCACAGGCAAGAATCCTAGAGTGGGTTGCCATGCCCTCCTCCAAGGGATCTTCCCAATCCTGGGACTGAACTCATGTCTCTTGTGTCTCCTGCATCGGCAGGTGGGTTCTTTACCAATAGCATTGACTGGGAAGCCCAAAGCTCTTAAAGATGTATAAGTAGCACTCACCCTATTTCTGAAATCAGAGAAAATATACATATTTATTTCTAATTAAAGATAATATTTTACTTATTGAGTCTGCATAACTTTGTTCTATTCAATATAAAAATGTGTGAATTGGGAAGAAAAACAGTTTATAGCCTGCATTATAACAATGCATCATTTCAGCACCAGACTTTGTATTATCACATTTTCACTACTTGGATTTTATGTTCTTCTATTTCATAACCCTAGAAGTGAACTAATTCAAAGAATGCCTTTGTAATGCTGGTCAGATGGACATTCAAAGGAGAGTCATCAGTAGTAGTAGTCAATAACTAGCTACATTTATTATTTCACTTACCAGTGAAGGCAGGAGGAAAAGGGGATGACAGAGGATGAGATGGTTGGATGGCCTCATGGACTCAATAGACATGAATCTGAGCAAGCTCCAGGAGTTGGTGACGGACAGGGAAGCCTGGTGTGCTGCAGCCCATGGAGTCAGGAAGAGTCAGACTTAACTGAGCATCTGAACTAACTACCAGTCACTCTAAAATCCACAGTAGGCATGCTTACAATATATGCTGAACATTTATACCCCATCTATTCAAACATTTTATTCCAATTTTACCAAATGTAAATTTATTCCAAATGTACCAAAAAGAAAAATCTACCTGTAAAAATAATTTATCAGCAAAATGTTCACTATGGTATATGTATGTAAAACCATGCTAATCTATGAAAACATCTTAATGTGACCTTCTCACCTTTTAAAAATAAAAATTGCTATCTTTAACATAATTTGAACATTTTATTTGTATGAATGCATTAATGTTTTGTAAAATATCGTGGGAGTAACACTGCAGGGAAGGCCCTTAAATAAAATAGTTTCAAAACCTCTTTCTCAATCTTAACGCACACTTTTTGCTTTCAAAGGAAGTTTATATTAATATGCCTGGGGAAAAGATGAAGTGTGTACTCTAGACTGACAGATATGCTTAGCACATACCTGACATTGCAGAAAGCGTCCAAGGGAGCAAACAATATACATAATTTTTTTTTCTTTTCTTGTATTTCAAGTAAGTGGAAAACTTAAAAATCTGCTATAGAAGTTATTTTTAGGAATGACTAGCTAACTGGTCCCTAATAAAGCTTTCAAAAAATGTAATCAGTGTCATCAAGAAGTGCTAAAATCATATTGTTACTTCTCCACTCATGAAACACACTGGGAAACACACATCCTACCAAAGAGGATGAATAATAAAAAAAAAAAAATTCTTTCAAACCAGTGTATATCTACATGAGAACAGGCATACTCTTACTTGACTTTAATTGATCAGATGTAGAAAGTAACACAAAATTTACTATGACTACACAATTTCAGACACAACCAGGCTGTCCAAGAGACAACACCTTAGCAAGGCTTTCAGATCTTTCTTAACTATTCCTTCTCTTCCTTTACCTCTCTCTCCCATGAAAGTGAAAGTGAAGGTCACTCAGCCGTGTCCGACTCTTTGCAACCCCATGAACTGTCCAGTCCATGGAATTCTCCAGGCCAGAATACAGGATTGGGTAGCCTTTCACTCCTCCAGGGGATCTTCCCAACCCAGGAATTGAACTGGGGTCTCCTGCATTGCAGGCGGATTCTTTACCAGTTGAGCTATGGGGGAAGCCCTGCTTGAAGTTTTTTACATATTTTTCTCATCACGAGAGGAAAATATCCAAGACTGAGAAGAGAGGGCAGAAGTAGATGAGAGGCACAACACCCAACTCTTTCTTAGAAAAAGAAACACAGAACAAGCAGGGCAGCCGGTTCTAGAAGGCGCTGGCCTGCATCACATGGTCAGTGCGAACAGTGTCAGGGAGCCGGCCGTATTTATGCACGCTGCTCTCATATTTGCCGCCATCAGTCCACCATCAACTCAAGCAAAGAGTCAGCTGTCAGGAGCGGCATTAGTTCCCTGAAGCTGTTGACGATCGCTGTGAAAAGCATTAAAATGTTTCTGCTTCTAGAAACTTGCTGGGAAAGCATATTGTAAAATTATGAAGAGAATCCCTAAGGGAGACTTGAATACTTTAAACAACGTGTCTACTGAAAACCATTTTCATTCAACTCAAGTATGTGTGAAAATCAGGGAGAATTGAGGAACTAGTCAAACTAGAAGAGAAATAAGAATTTCCTAAGTGCTGCACTGGGATCTTTTGATATAGGGAGCTTTGACCTCTGGTTTCAATAGACCTCTGTGATAGAATTGAATCTACTCCATGTACTTGGCTGTGTGGTAAATGTGATTTAATCATGTTACTGTAGTTTAATTATTCTGAGATGTTAGCTTTGACTTTTTGAATCAGGAGGGAAAAAACATCATTCAACTGTAGAATTATTGAAAAAATTAATCAGCATTTTTAAGAACTAGGCACAAGAACTCAAGAACTTTGCTATATTAATGGTGATTTAAAGAAAAAGAAATAAAAAATTAAAACACCTACTATGAAAAAATAGCATACCAAGTTTTAAAATGTATTTGTTTTGAAAACAGCATGCATCATTACTAATTATATTCTAGTTTCTTAAAGGAAATGACATCTGTTAACCTCAGAACCTATTTTTCAATGGATAAATGATTCATTAATTTTTCTCTGTAAAGATTTATAAAGTAAAAAAAAACTTTCAAATAATGACATTCAATGCAATTTTTTGAATGAATAAATAAAAGATTAAGTATCAAGTTTGATCTGGAATACAGTAGATACTTCTCATGCACTGGCTTAGGTAAACTCTGATCTCTTATTTCAGTTGTCTTCATTCCAGCTATGACTGGGTGACTGTTTGTGTAAGGCCTTCACAATTTCATGCAGGAAAGGTACTTCATATCAGGTTTATATCATGCAGGACAGGTACTTCATATCAGGTTTATATCATGTACTCTCACCTCCCACTGAAGGCCCTTCCTGTAATGAGGTTTGGGGCATAAGAGGATACTGTTTGGTATCCATGAACACACTATCCAAAACAAGGGATTTAACATTTCACAAGATGAACTTTTGACCATTGGGACTCAGGCCTCAAAGAACTCATCATTCTATGTTAATATCACTGGATGGATTATCTGAAAATGAAGTTTCTTGGTTATTTACCATATACTTCAATATGACCAAATCACACTAGAGGTTAGCAGCAGCTTTCTCAATAACATCTTTCTAATTCTCCTTTTCACCTTTCTTCTCACTCTTTCTCCCGAGGTTTGTACTCTTTCATATAATAACATTTGTCATTACTTCACCTGCTGCAGATACCCAGAATGAAGCACGGGTGATGTTATTTGAAAATTCCAGTGCTGAATGTGAGATCCTTGGCAGGGTGTATGTGTGTGTGTGTGGGATGTGTGTGTGTGTGTGTGTGTGTGTGTGTGTGTCTGTGTCTGTGTCTGTGTGCAGCACTTTGGGTATAGTTTAGAGCCCAATATATACATACAAGGCTTCCCTCATGGCTCAGATGATACATAATCCACCTGCAACATGGGAAATCTGGATTCAATCCCTGGGTTGAGAAGATCCCCTGGAGGAGGGCATGGCAACCCACTCTAGTATTCTTGCCTGGAGAATCCTCACAAACAAGAGGAGCATGGCAGGCTACAGTTCATGGGGTTGCAAAGAGTCGGACATGATTGAGCAACTAAACACAGCAGCGAATACATAAAAAAGCAGAACTCAATCCTCTCAGCCAATTTCATACACAGTTTTTAAGAAATCTGACTACATATATTCCCACTATGAAACACTAATCTGAGTTCCTTTGACTAAAACAGATCTAGAAAAGTTTGCTTTGGCCTTGACCATATTCTTTTTATTCTTTAGTTTAAATAATATATGTTAAATATTATAACTAAAATATAATATTAATTCAGCTCAGTCATGTCTAACTCTTTGCGACCCCATGTACTGCAGCACACCAGGCTTCCCTGTCCATCACCAGCTCCTGGAGCTTGCTCAAACTCATGTCCATCAAGTCGGTGATGCCATCCAACCATCTCATCCTCTGTCGTCCCCTTCTCCTCCTGCCTTCAATTTTCCCATCATCAGGGTCTTTTCCATTGAGTCAATTCTTTGCATTAGGTGGCCAAAATATTGGAGTTTCAGCTTTAGCATCAGTCCTTCTAATGAATATTCAGGACTGGTTTCCTTTAGGATGGACTGGTTGGATCTCCTTGCAGTCCAAGGAACTCTCAAGGGCCTTCTCCAACACCATAGTTCAAAAATATATAATATTAGTTATTACAGTTAATACAATTACAATATTATACTATGAAATATAATTGTATATAAAATATATTTATATAGAACATTATCACTAAATTATAATTATATCATTATTTCTGAACTAAATTATGCAGTCCAGAAATTAAAAATAAATGTATTACAAGGTTTATTAATATAAAGTTTAAAGGTAACAATAGGCTATGTCTTCACTTAGGTGCTTCTCCTCAAAACTCTGACATTTATCAATACTTCCATGTGAAAGAAGCCCCATGAATAACTCACTCCTATTTTCTCTCTGCCCCTTTATTCAGTGGGTCCTTTTGAATGGTCCTAAAAATGCCTTTGGACTTTCCTGGTGGCTCAGTGTTAGAGAATCTGTCTGAAGTGCAGGAGATATGAGTTCACTTCTTGGGTTAAGAAGATCCCCTGGAGGAGGCAATGGTAATGCACTTCGGTATTCCTGCCTGGGAAATCCCATGGCCAGAGGAGCCTGGCGGGCCACAGTCCATAGTGTTGCAAAAGAGTTGGCCATGACTTAGTGACTAAAGAACAACAACAACAAAAATTACTTTCAACAAGTACAGAATAAAAAACAAATGCATCATGTTTTTTTTTTCTCTTCTTTCAGTGGAGTTTAAACAGTTCTGGGAGCAGGATTTCCTCCAGGCTCCCTGTCAGTTCAGTGTGAGTGGGAGCTTAATACTATGAGCCTGCTTCATTCCCATATTGTCAATGACTGGAATTGGCAAAGGGTTTTCCTGGTGGCCCACATGGTAAATAATCTGCCTGCAACTCAGTAGACCCTGGTTCAACCTGATCCTTAGGTCAGGAAGATCCCCTGGAGAAGGGAATGGTTACCCCCTCCAGTATTCTTGCCTGGAGAATTCCACGGACAGAAGAGCCTGACAGATTACATGGTTGCAAAGAGTGGGACGTGACTAAGTGACTAACACACACACATAGGGCAAAAAAGGATAAACAGTTTTTATGGACATTAATTATGACTACTAACTAATACAAAATTATGATTGTATTAATGATGCTCATGTATTATTGTAGGTTCTATTTTGCAAACATAAAAGCTAATTAATATGAACATGTTCACTCTAGAAAAAATTAAAAGATTAAAAACTGTGCAATGCTCAAAGTCCCAATGCCTGAAGTCAAAATTCCAGTTTATAATTCTTCTGCATAAAATAGTATACAACATTACACTTTAAATTGATAAAGACATTTCTCTAGAGAGTCAAGGTTTTGTGGTCAAGGTAAATTACTTTTACGAATATTATTATACATATGCTGCTGTGCTCAGTCACATTCAACTCTTTGCAACCCCATGGACTATAGCCCACTGCTTCCTCTGTCCATGGAATTCTCCAGGCAAGAATACTGAGTGGGTTGCCATTTCCTTCTCTACTGGAGATTGAACCTGTGTCTCCTGCTTGGCAAGCATTTTCTTTACTACTGCATCAACTGAGAAGCCATAGCTTAGATAATTTAGATTGATCAACAGTTGACACATGCATTAAACTGTGTCACTCAAATCTAAAGTGTCTCAAACAACCCTTGAAAATGTAAAACTATAAATATTTGATGGCTTTCCAGGATGTTAAACACATGACTCACACCTCAGTTTTTAAATGAATTTACCTGGTGGACTTACTGAAAATTGTTATTTTATATCTTGGAGAATAGCCATAACATTCAATTATTTTTAACTTAAATATAATTAATGCAATATTGCTATTTTCCCAGCAATATTTAGCCAATATAATTGTTTCTAGATAGAATAAGAATCAAAAATTATTGGTTGTTATTACTGAGGTCATGCATGCAAATCACTAAAGAGTCCTACCATTAAACATCGGTTCAGATATATAACTGTGAAAATAGCAATTTATGGAAATTCTCAAAGTTTACTATTCATAAAGATATTAAACAGAAACATTATTCTGTTACACCTTATAGTTTAAAAAAATATTTTCCTAAACGTATAGTTCTTTTACTTTATTATTTAATGGATCATTTCAAAACTATCTAATTTTTACTGTTTTATAATACAAAATTAAAAAATCTATGATCTTCCAGATTGTATACCATAATTATATATTTCAGTTTTTAATGTTTTCTTATAGTGTATTAATTTAGAGATCAATGTGAGCTTTTATGTGTACTACTTTTGTGATTAAAATAAAAGAGTATGTTAGAGAAATTATATTGCAACAATAAATGTTTCTGAGTGCTGAAATAACACAGTTGATAAAGTACATTTCTTCCAAAATTTGTTGTCTAGTGGTAGATGCATAAATAATCAAAACATTACAATGTATTCAATGAATTTACATAGTGCTATGATAAATAACTTCTATTATGGATGTGCTTGGGAAAACACCTAACTGAGACCTGGTGGTGGAGATTTTTTTGAATAAAACACTCTTTAAGCTAAGATTATATATATATATGTATATATATATATATATGTATATATATACATATATATATATATATCATTAGGGTTTCCCATATGTTTTCTTCTTCTGGTCACTTTTCATAGACATTCTAGTTGTCCTCCTCTGTGTACTTGGTTATACAACACTTCCTCACTCCAGTCCCTACTTCTTTGGGTTTAGGATCAGCTGCAGGATATATGTGAACCACTGAAAGGGAATGGCAGTGATGTCTTGAAGCACTTCTGTGCAACTCACCTAAATAAACTTTGATTGTTATAAACCGTTAAGATTTGGAGAGCTGATTGTTACTGCGACATATCTTACTCATCCTAACTGATAAATATAAGAATGATACATGGGCATCAAAGACCAGGAACAAAGGTAGAGTAATATAGACTGAGAGGAAAACTTATTCAAAACCCTAGAGGTAAACAAAATAATATCAAAATTAAACTAAATTAAATAACAATTAGAATCCAGTAACATGTAAGGGAAATCTACTCTGTGTGCGTGTGTGGAGAAGGGGCTTCTGAGCTTTGATTTTGGAGAGATAAGAAGGGCCTTTGTTCTTTGTCTTAAGAGCAAGTAGAAGTTGTTGAAAGGTTTAAGATTTGTTTGCTAATCGGGCAGATAGATTTGTGTTCTATAAAGACTGCTCATTAAAATGTGGCAGATGGCTTGAAAGCAGGCAAGACTAGAGACAAAAACTGTCACTAAGCAGATTGTTGTCGTAGGAAAAAAAATGTACGTACACTTGAATAATAGTGGTAACTATGGGTGTGAAGACAAGTAAATGAAGTTATACCATGTGTAGAATTAGAATATATAGGACTTCTTAGCTAATTTGGTGTGCTGAAGTCAAGAGCAATTTCTGGGATGAAATGGAAAGTGGACTTTCCCAGCAATTTGGTGATTAAGACACCATGCTGCCACTTAACCGGCACGAGTTCGATTTCTTGTCAGGGAACTAAGATCCCACATGCTGTGTGATGCAGCCAAAAAAAGAGAAAGCACAGAAAGAATAGGTTTTGTGAAAAGATAGTGGATTCAATTATAAGTAAACTGAATTTGAGGAGCTTCTGAGACAACCAGCTCCTGGACTTTCTAATGGAGAAGCATGATTCCCTGGGATGATGGTGATGATGGTAGATATTGACTGGTCATTAACATATCTCCCAGGGACAAAGAATATAGAAGAAAAAGAGAAGACTGTTTGGCTTTGGAAGATAATATTAAATAAGGAGATGCAAACATAAGAAATAGTGAATAAAGAGACAGAAGGGCTATCAAGATTTTTCAGAATCATGGAGGACAATCAAAGTAATTCAGAAAGAAATGAAGGCCCAACCGTACCAGGAAGTCAAACAAACTAAGGATGAAGAAGTGATTAGAGTCTTCAGTAGGAAAGTCACTACATAACTTAAGGACATTGCAGTGGAACAGCAGAGGAAGAAGTCAGATTACTTTGAATTGAGCAGTCAGTGAAAGATAGAGATGGAGGCAGTGAAATGTTTGGAGACAGAGATGAAGCAGTGGGCAACAGAAATGTGGCAATGAAATAATGCTTTTGTTTGGTTTTTTGTTTGTTTTTAAAAAAATTCAGAGTGTTTAAAGTTCATGAAAAGAGCCTAAAGAAATGGAAAGATAGGGTATAATAGCATGAATCTGTGGAGTGAAGATCTCGATGCAAACTGAGTCAACATTTTCCATTGTGATAAAAACCAAAACAAGGAGAAATGAAAGGACTTCCTTCCTCTATATGAGGGCCTTAGGTTTTATATACAAACACAAAAGTTAATTCTGTTTTTTCCTCTCTAAAGTTGGAAGTCAGGTTATCTCTCAAGGGCAAGAGGAGAGGAGATGGAACCTAAGGTTTGAAGTAAGTAAACAATGATATATTTTCTCTGGCAAATGAGATGGACGAATCTGGAGGACAATGAAGATGAATTGTTAAGCAGAACTAAGGTCTCAGTAAGAACAGAGACCTGAATATCTAGTGGCATAGACCTATAAATATCCAGAGAACACGATCCAGTGGAGCAGATGACAGTCAAGTGGCATTTGATAGGACCTTCCTCTCAACTCCCAAAACAGAGGACAAGCAGATTTTTATCCAGAGCCCTTCAAAGTTACAGTGCCTCAGCGGAGAACCGCCTCCTGTTTATGACCTCTGTCTACAGTTAGAAGACGCCACAGCTTGTATCTGTTTCAGAGAACACGATGTGGTTGCTGTTGCTGTTCAGCCAGTCAGTCGTGTCTGACTCTTTGGGATCCCATGGACTGCAGCACACCAGGCTTCCCTGTCGTTCACTATCTCCTTGAGTTTGCTCAATGGAAATAAAGATTTCGAAGGAATTAGAGCATTGAAGGGTAGCATCATGAGGATAAAACAAAAAGAACAAAGAGGAGGATATCATGGGGAAAGAGAGTTTAATAGACTGCCTTAGATATTGGATAAGAATTCAAATATCGAGGGTTTGTTTCAAATTTTCATTTGTTTCCTGACAAATAAGGGTTTAGTGGTGCAATATTTATAGCAATCAGGGGCCTTGGACAGAGGTCCTTGATAGATGTAAAGCATTTGAATATATTTTTTACTCTTTGCCCAATGGAATATCAACAATGACAACAAAAAAGCAACAATATTCCTGCTCAGTGATAATCTTTTTGTAAAAGGAATAAATTATTCCAAAATGACAACAGGACTTATCTCTGGCAAGTGTAATTATGGGATTGTTTAATTTTCTTTCAAATGATTTTCTAACTTTTAAATGTTTATAGTCACCATTTTAAAACACCTCTCCTGTTTATTTTGATTATGCCTATAATTCTGCCATTAGAGTCATTATTTGAAGCAAACTGTTACACTGGTCTCAACTTTTCAAATGCAAATCCCCTTAAAACCATCATCATTTAAACTCTCAGATATTAAAAATATAGCTTATTAGTTTGTTAGATTACTTTTTCTCTGGTAGGAATAATAAGAAATAATAAGGCAATAGTTGGGGGAGTTCCTGAAGACTGTGAAATATAAAATAGAGGAACTATTGATTAAAAATGTGTATTATTAATTCAAAAAAATCATTTGTATATTCTAACTTTTTAAGACACTTTTTGCAATTGTGTATCAGCAAGTTAGCTTTATCTACAGAAATACAAAAGATGTCCTTTGCCTGTACAGAAAGGAAAAAAAAAATAAAGAAGAGAAACAAATAAGATCTTCCCATGACATTCTTATTTATACCAATTCTATAATCCTCAATCTCCCTGCTTTCCTTTGTTTTTATTAGAGTTCAGCTTTTGCCATTAATGCTATGACATCTTTGCCATTAATGTGATGATAAGTATCTAGATGTAACCTGTTAAAGGAAAAGTTATGTTTTAATCAGATATTCCTGATTCATGGCAAAGTCATTGACTTCACTGTAATTATTCCTCGCAGTTTTGTGTTAAATATTCTAATATCTTCATAATGCTCTCCTGGTGTCTCAGCAGTAAAGAATTGCCCTGCAATGCAGGAGACACAACAGACACAGGTTCTCTCCCTGGACTGGGAAGATTCCCCACAGTAGGAAATGGCAACCCACTCCAGTATTCTTGCAAAGTTCTATGGACAGAAGAGCCTGGCGGGCTATAGCCCATGGGGTTGCAAAAGAATCGGACACATGACTGAGCTAACAACAACAAATCTTCATTCCAAATGCCTCTCAGATTGTCATACTTTTTCAGTTAAATTTTATGTCATTGACCACAGGTGCCTGTATTACATACATCATGGCATTCCTTTTTTTTACTATAAACAAGGTAATTCAAAGAGAAAACAGAAATATTTGTAGATTAGAAAGAATATTTTGAAATTTTAAAATACGATCATTTAAAGTTTACCCTAGCACACTGATTTGAGGAACATTTAAGAACATTTAAGAACCAAAGCGACGCTTAAGAGTTCATTTATCTAAAACTAAGGACCATAATTAGTTTAAGTTATGCAGTGCCCTCAATAAAATAAATGGCAGTTTTAAGCTGAAGCACATTTTTCTTACTATTTTGCTAAATCTTTGTAGAAAAAAATGATTTGAATCATTTGCAAGTTATATGAGCCATTAATGATTTTGGCCCGAGGTATTAACTGATAGTTATTTAAGTGATTTCCAAAGCCTGTTTCACAGTAGTCTAGGCATTAATCATCTGTTATATCTTTTATAAACATGGAAGTAATTAAATGAGCATTTCCAGGTTTACATATAAGACACTATCTCTGGCAATTATAGTATTAGAGAACAACTAGTGATTTAAATTTTGTTGAAGAAAAATATTCTTAACCATATTATGATGGACCTTTTTTAAATTATAAAACAAAGGAAATTAAGAAATCACAACATGAGAAATTTACAGCAATATTCATGAAACTAGAAAGAAAATACTTGCAATACGATACTAAATAAAATACAATGTCCTTTTGAAAAAGCAAAATACATAAATAATCAATTTTGGAAATAGTTTGACAGAGGGTGATTTTATAGTGTTCCTTTTGATTCTGAATAAAGGTGCCCAAGTGTTAACAGTGACTGATTACTATTTAAAAGGACAAACTTTGGGGGTGTAAATTATATGTGTATTAGGTAGCTGAAGGATTTTAAATAATTTGAAATAAAATAAATTTATAATATTCTGCAGATGGTGATTGCAGCAATGAAATTAAAAGACGCTTACTCCTTGGAAGGAACGTTATGATCAACCTAGACAGCCTATTGAAAAGCAGAGATATTACTTTGCCAACAAAGGTCCGTATAGTCAAGGCTATGGTTTTTCCAGTCGTCATGTATGGATGTGAGAGTTGGACTATAAAGAAGGCTGAGCACCAAAGAATTGATGCTTTTGAACTGTGGTGTTGGAGAAGACACTTGAGAGCCTCTTGGACTGCAAGGAGATCCAACCAGTCCATGTTAAAGGAGATCAGTCCTGGGTGTTCATTGGAAGGACTGATGTTGAAGCTGAAACTGCAATACTTTGGCCACCTGATGCAAAGAGCTGACTCAATGGAAAAGACCCTGATGCTATGAAGGATTGGGGGCAGGAGGAGAAGGGGACAACAGATGATGAGATGCCTGGATGGTATCATCAGCTCGATGGCCATGGGTTTGGGTGGACTCAGGGAGTTGGTGATGGACAGGGAGGCCTGGCCTTCATGGCGTCGCGAAGAGTCGGACACGACTGAGCGACTGAACTGAACTGAACTGTGAGTGCTCAGTCACGTCGGACTCTTTGCACCACATGCAGTAGACCACCAGGCTCCTCTGTCCATGGCATTTCCCAGGCAAGAATACTGGAATCGGTTGCCATTTTCTTCTCCAGGGGATCCTGTTGACTCAGGGATTGGGCCCGTGTCTCTTGCGTCTGTTCCACTGGCAGGTGGATTCTTTACCACTGCGCCACCTGGGAAACCCTCAATATTTACATAAAATTTTTGACATATTTTATATGTTTTTATTATCTTTTAATGGCAGAGTAAACAAACTAACGCCATCGAAAATATGTATCTAATTTGAACCCATTTGGTTTATTCATAATTTAAAAGTTATTGTTAGGTTCACTTGTGAAAACTTAGGTAGAAAATTTGTGCCTGTATACACTGAATGAGAGAAAATAGAAAAATAAATAGCAAGTTAATTTGTATGTGAGCAGGATGTAGGTTGGTCCAAGAAATGTTTCTGTAATCAGTATGGACAGAAACTATCTGAATGGTACCAACTATGAGGCTTAAATCATCACATCTTTTTTCAATTGCTGATTTATTACTATATCCAGAAAACTGAGCCAAGTATTTTACACATATCTATGTGTGTCTTTTAACTTCAGACATCATTTAAAAGAATGAAAAAAAATCATCTTTTTTATTGCTTTACACTTGACTGAAATATACTTTTCATGGTTTCAGGGCTCACAAAAAGAAAGAGAACAAACCTTGTTATTAAATGGCTACTTCAGCGGCACACACTCCAGTATTCTTGCCTGGAGAGACCCACAGACAGAGGAGTCTGGCAGGTTACAGTCCATGGGGTCGCAAAGAGTCATACACGACTGAGGGACTAATACTTTCACTTTTCATGCAAACAAAACAACTGTCAAAAAATGTCTAGTTTTTTTGATATGTCAGCAATTTTTTTAATATTGTACAGACTACAAACTTTTATTCTTTTTTCCCACTCCTTTGGCAAAAATGTATGAACACACAAGTAAAGTAAACAAGGCACTAGACTATGATACAAGAGTTAAACATAAGGAAAAGTTGATTTTTTTTTCCTTGTGATATACCAATTAAGCTTGGCTAGAAATACAACTTGTTCTCTTTGACTCAGGATGCTTAGCAATTAAAGTGAGTTTGAGTTTATTCACACTTTTATTATGGTTTGATACTGGTAATTCCAAGACTGATAAATACATAAAAATGGTTAACTGACAACTACTTTCAGAAGAGAAATTCTCCCCTTAGTTTCTCCATTTATTCCATTTTTTTTCTGGCTTATTTAATCATCCTTTTTTTCCTGCCAAATATTTGTTGAGTGCCTGCTGTGTTCAAGGCACTCTTAAGGACACTGGGAATACAGCAGTAAAAAATAATGGAGCTTCACTTCCTACTCACCTTTATGGAGCTTAATGTATGATTGGGCAGTACACTAAGAGAAGAAACACAAGTGTGATAAGGTGTTATAAATTATGAAAATACAGAATGCTATAAGAGCCTGTGGCACAGCTCATTAATATAATTTTGGGCCATATACTCAGAAAACTATTACCTTGTAGGATATAACATGATCAACTAATAGATTGTAACAGGAGATATAACTTTAAACATATATATCAGTGTAGATGGGTGAGACGATAGGTAAATGTATATAAAAAGGACACCATGTTCTGATTGATTAATAAAATACTGCAAGGGACTGAAAATCTTCAGTGAAAGCCTTGTGTTCATTGTGAAAATCCTATAAATTTTATATATACAAGGGTTTCATTTTTCTATATGTACATTTTAATTTTTAGTTTTTTGCTTTTGGTTTTAATTTAAAAATTATTATCATTTATTTTTATTGAGGTAACTGGTTTATAACATTACATAAGTTACATGAGTACAAAATTCTACTTCTGTGTACAGAACAGTATGCTCATCATCAAATATTTAGTTTTCACTGGTCCTATATGTTTGATCATTACCTCTTTTGTCTTCCCTACCTGGTTCCTTCCTCTCTGGTAATCACTATTCTCTTCTTTGCATCTACATGTTTGCTTTTGTTTGGTTTGTTTCATTCATTTATTTTGTTTTCATTATTTTGCTTTTTATAGTCCACATATAAATGAAATCATATAGTGCTTCTTTTTTTCAATTTAGTTCCTTTCATTTAGCATACACAATTTCATCTTTTGTGTGGCTGATAGTATTTTATTATATATACATATATGTATATGTATATATATTCCATATCTTCTTCATTCACTCAACTCTTGAAGGACACCAGTTATTTTCATATTAGGGCTATTGTAAATAATATTTTTACTCAAAAATAAATTCTGGGCAGAATTGGCATTACAGAACATAGAACTGCTTATGGGGAAGATAAAATCTGAGAAAACAGCAAAATTTTATAAAGCATTAAAATGACAAAACCAGAAAATGTATAGTATAAATATTTTAGAAGTCTAAATATTCTTCTAAATATTTAGAAGTCCAGTATATAGCAGTTATTTATTCCTGAAATGAGAATAAAAAAGGCACAGAAGCAAACACCACATCTATAACTGAGACTGCCTGAAGCAAACCGATACCTTTACCTTTGGATCAACTTTTGAAAAAAATATATTACTCAGATATTTTTAAAACTCACACAAAATGGACCAAAATCTCTAGGAAGTTAATATGGAGATGTTAAAATTGAAAAAGTCATGCTAAAATAAATAGTTGCAATGAAGCCAGTAATAAAAGATAAATACAGGAAAATAAATTTATCTTACATTAGAATGATAATGATGGTGAACAGTTGTCATATATTTGTTGCAGAATGAAAAAGAAATAAAAAAATTAAAATAAAAAGCTAACTGTAAAACAAGGCAAATCAAAACTTTTGAAAAGTCAAAAGTAGTTTTTGTATTTATGATTAGATAAATATGTCTCTAAAAACATTACAAAACAAATTTTTAGCTAAAGGCTGTTTGGATTAAAAACAAGGACGCATATATTCTAAATCATTTCAGAATTATACAACAGGAAAGTCATAAAAGATAAAAAATACACTATATATGGCAAAACATTATGGTTTAAATTCTGTTTACATGAAGCAAACATTTAAGATTGTATCAAAATAAGAAATTGGGAAAATAGCTGCTTCTAAAATACTAGATTAAGAGCTTAAAGCCAAAGATATACCTTACAAAATCCTACATGCAATTAAGGAACAGACACTATTAATATTAGGCAAAAATAATAGAAGAGAAGCATAATCAGTGATGAGTACCAAACTTCAGTGCACCAGATTAAGAGGCATGCATTTAAAAACAAGGTTGGCCACAGACAGAGAAACCAATAGATTTCTAATTTTATTGGCATTCTTTAACACATTACCCTTATTTCACCCTAAACATGAATGCCTGTGCTCAGTCTCTCAGTCATATCCAACTCTTTGCAATCCTTTGGACTGTAGCCCATCAGGCTCCTGTGTCCATGGGATTTCTTCAGACAAGAATATATAGTTTGCCATATATATATATATATATATATATATATATATATATCAATTTAAAAGAATTAGGTTAATCCAATCAACATAATGGAACTAACTGATATGGAAATCCTTCCTGGTGGCTCAGGGTAAAGAATCTGTTTGCAATGCAGAAGACCTGGATTTGATCCCTGGGTTGGGAAGATACTCTGGAGAAGGGAATGGCAACCCACTGCAGTGTTCTTGCCTAGGAAATCCCACAGACAGAGGAGCCTGGCTGGCTGCAGTCCATGGGATCATAGAGTGACAGGACTGAGCTATTAACACTCTCACTTTCACATGCTTTACTAACTTTTTACTCACATTTCACATCTCCACTTTTATGTTTAATGGGTTATTTATATAACTTTTTATATAAACTTTATATTTTTAAATAAATTTTAAAAGTTTATTTATTTTTCAATCATGTATGTTGAAAACCAAAAGCACCATTCTTTTCTTGTTTTTTTTTTTTTGGACCAGGAGCTTGCAGGATCTTAGTTTTTCCACCAGGGGTTCAACTTTGTCCTGACGGTGAAAGTGCCAAATCAATCCTACCATCATGGGACCTCCAGGGAATCCCCCAAAAGCACTTTCAAGTAAACTTTCTATTTGACACAGAGGACTTTTTGCATGAATAAAAAGAATATTATTTAAAATATTTATATAGAAACTATGAATAATGATGTTTCAAGAAAAAAACTGAGTAATGTAGACTGAAATGTATGGAAAATGGCTAAATCATCATTTGCAAAATTTACATTAATGTAGGCAAAGAAAGTCAAATTAGCTTTTCAAGACAGAACATAGAAAGTTAAATATCTCTTCATTAAAAATGAAGACAATAATAAAAACAGTTATAAACAGAAGTTGAAAAAGCTTCACTATATCTAAGATTTCATTTTTTAAGCCAAAAATAGGTAAAAATTAGTCCACTGAAAATATGATTAAGAATAAAAGAACAATTGTTCCTAATTCACACCCATTAGCAGCATTTTAGATGATACACGGATATCAGATATAAGGGGAAAATAGTTGAGGGGGAAATTATCATCTCAGCTTTTTTATTTTATAAAAAAAAATTAGATACTTGTGAATGCAGATAATGCTTCCTTGAAAAGAAATAGAGTTAGTTCTGAATTTTAACAAACAGTGACATTGCTGGAAAGCAACAGAAAATGCTGTATACTTTCTGAGGGATGTGTTGTATTCAACCTTTGTATATCCTGTAAATGTATTCATTTATACTTAAAGAAATTTCAGTGTGCTTTCAAATTTGGTTTGCTTAATTCTAGAAGGTTGCTTATTAAATTGTACAATAAAGTTTTAAACAGGCTTAAAAATGGAAAATAAATAGAATAGTTCCTCTCTGAATATGGTTTTGCTGTAACTAACATAATTATCATTCCAATGATTTCTATTTTGCAGTGGGATTTTCAAAATTCCATTCTTAGTTTTCTTGTTGTACATATTTTTCCTAGGCCATTATATCCAATTCATTATTCTAACACATACACTGGTAACTTCTGATCACTACTACCAACTTAGATCTATAATACATGTGAGCTCAATATTTATAGTTGGAAGTCCTCAAAATGTCTCAATTTTGATGTAGCTCAAATAGAACCTAACACTAACCCACCCACCAAACTATATTTCCTTCAGTATTATGCAAATTCAGTAAGTGCAATCACCATTCCTCTAAGACAGGAATTTGTCAACTATCTCAAATGCTCTTCTGTCTGTTATCAACCTAGCAAAGAAAATTAAATTTAGGCTTATATTTAAAAACATAACCTTATTAAGATATTTTCTATTCCATATCCCTACGGCAATTGCCATGAATTTCTAAGGGTTTTAAATTCCTATTTCCAACTTATCCTCCAGACTGCTTTCATTATTGTTATTCCTGTCCTCTAAAGTCTACTTCTAAGCTTTATAACATTTCAGACAAGTTCTTCTAATAATCCTTTACCTTTATAAACATTTCACATCTGTTGCTTTCTTGACTGTCTACTCTAGACTTAACCAGATTGTTTTTGTCCTGATATCATGTCTTTTTTTAATCTCCATGATATTGAACTTGTTCTTTCCTGAAAAATCTTCCTTATTCTTCCTTGTTATCTCTCTCTGCATTTTTCAAGCTGTGTAAGCATTCCCTATAAAGCTCCCTGTGATTTCTTATAAGCAGAATAAGTTGCGCATTCTATCTCATAAACTGCCATACTTCCTCAATTACATGTTCCTCTTCTGTGTTTGATTATATATGAATTTGCTTCTGTATAATGCTTGGCATTCAGATGTATTGAGACTTATATAGTGTATATAAATATAAATATATATAATGTTATAATTAGCCTTATATGATTGCATATACATATATATGCAATCCAAGAGGAATAATTTTAAACAGAATATTGGGATATTGGGTGTTGAGATTAGAAAAAGTTAAAATAGTCTAAGAATGAGATCTTTTCAATTTAAACCTTGAGAGAAATAAACATAACTACAATTAAGGTAAACTCAACTTAGACCTAAAGTAAGCATAGTATTCAGAAACAACAGCTACAAGTGTGTGCTTTAACATGAACTAACAATGCACAAAGCTAAGGTTATATTCAAATATATGTTTTTTTACTCCAGATCTAAACTTTCTGCACAGTATATCTCACCATACAACAGGTGTAAAAACATACATTGTTATAATAGCACCACATACAGTTTTTTCTCTGATGAAATGTTATGCAGAGAGAAAATTCCTCAATGATCTTGAATTCAGAGTACTTTAAGACTGTATTGCAAGTCATTTAAAATTGGCTCTAATTGTACAAATCAGAAAATCTTTGCAAATATTTGCATATTTTTTCCAATGAAATGCCTTTAGAGGCAAAATTGTCTTCCCTTATTTTAGTATGATTTTAGTATGATTATTCTGTTTTAGGTATCTGAAAACTATGTTGTGTTTTGTGTTAAATTTGCTTCCTTGGTTTTATAATTAAAATATTATTATTAATTCTCTAGTATAATACTTTTACCACAGATAATAATAACTGTACTCCCTGGTCTCTTAATACTCAAACAGAAGGGAAATTGTCAGGTATAAAGAGAATTTTATTTCATTTATTTTATTTTAAATTAGTTATTTTGACATTTGTCAAAAGTTCTTAAGTTGGCCTGTGGTAGGCGGTATAATGATCTTCAAGGGATGTCCATGTACTAATCCCCGAAAACTGTGATGTGATATCTCATGTACAAAAAGGGTCTTTGCTGATGTGATGCATGATCCTAAAATGGAGAAAATATTATGAATTATCTCAGTGAGCCCAAGAGAGTTACAAGGGTCATTGTGATGGAACAAGGACGGCAGACTAGTCAACCAGAAGAGGAGATGCAACAACAGAAGATGTCAGAGAGAGGGATCTGAAGACGCAAGAGGACTCTAGAAGCTGGAAACAGATTCCTTCTAGCTTACTGCCCTGTCAGCACCTTGATTTTAGAACTTCTGGCCTCTAGAACTATAAGATAATGATTTCCATTGTCCTAAGTCACTCAGTTTGTGGTACTTTGCTACTGCAGCAATAAGAATCTAGACCATGGCCAAGAACAGAAATGCCTTAGATTATAGAAATAGTTCTGTAAAACATGGGGAAGAGAACTAATATATATTCAATACATTGATGTATCAGGAATAACAGAGGCTATCCACTTTGCAAATATTATCTCATTTTATGTTCAAAATTTTGTGAGGCAGAAATCACAAACAATGGAACTGACAATCAAAAGGAGTATCCTTAGCCTTGAAATGTATTTTTCTAATGCATGTTTGACTAATTATAAATCAAAGTCACTTGTGAATATGAAAACATCTCAAAGAAAATTATCATCCTTGGTTTATTTTCATTAAAATGACTATTTTTTAATTGACTTTAGTAGACCTTTATGTATTTTTGTGATTCATAAAGGATACTATCTAAAGTGCCATGATTTGATTTTGTCCCATTTCTATTTCTGATATCATTACTTTGCAAGTTTATATTTAAAGAATTGAGATATTATCAATTTTATTTGCCATTTTTTTCAGATATGTAAAGATCAGTTTATGTTCTAATTTATTCTACTTAATTGTGGCTTTTACCTACTAACTGAATTCTTAGTTTTATAGAGTTGTTTTCATTTAACTTTTACTTTTCTTCTGATGCATTTGTTCATAAAATAGTGATCTATTGATATATCTGGCATTATCAAAGAATGATCAATGGAAGTCTTAAGTTTTCTATTAGTTTGAGTCTTCTGCTGCTCTCCTGAATCATTATTTAACATTTCAAAGTTACAAAACATTCAATGTTAGGTAAAGAGTGGTTCAGACACTTTCAGGTATCATGCAATATACCACTCAGTGCAAGAAGAATAATGGAGCCACTGGGGACTCCTACAAACAGAGGAGCAGAGAGGTTAGCATCATCCCATGCAGATATGGAGAAGGCAATGGCACCCCACTCCAGGACTCTTGCCTGGAAAATCCCATGGACCAAGGAGCCTAGTAGGCTGCAGTCCATGGGTTCGCTAAGAGTCGGACATGACTGAGCGACTTCACTTTTACTTTTCACTTTCATGCATTGGAGAAGGAAATGGCAACCCATTCCAGTGTTCTTGCCTGGAGAATCCCAGGGACAGAGGAGGCTGGTGGGCTGCCATCTATGGGGTCGCATAGAGTCGGACACGACTGAAGTGACTTAGCAGCAGCAGCAGCAGCAGCATGCAGATATATGCTTAGGATCTAGTCTACTTGGACTGAGAACACCATGGAGAGTGCTCCCAAAAAGTCTTTCCATTGCTGAAAGCTCTCTATGTTGAAGAACTTCCCAGGTGGCTCAGTGGTAAAGAATCAGTCTGTATTGCTGGAGATGTGTGTTCAGTCCCTGGGTTGGAAAGATCCCCTGGAGAAGGAAATGGCAACTCACTCTAATGTTCTTGCCTGGGAAATCCCATGGACAGAGGAGCCTGGCAGGCTACGGTTCACAGGGTTGCAAAGAGTCAGATATCACCAGACAACTAAACAACTCCTTGATTAAGGGGTTAGATCAGCAAAACTCTAAGCTCCCTAGTTAAGGAAGGGCTTTGCTAGAAAGAAGTGTTTGAAACTCAGTGGTTCAAATCACTCAGATCTTCCATTGAACTAACTCTGAGCTCTAGGAAAAATATGCTAAGCTGCTGGGAAAAAAAAGAAAAAAGAGAGAGAGACACAGAGAATGTACCAAGGTCAGATGAATTGCATCAGTGACTAGCAGAATTTGGGAACTTCTGGAAGCTTGAGGCAGTTCTCCTTTTCATCAAAGTGGTGAATGTCCAAAAACATGCAAAGTTTGCATTATAGATTCTAAAGCTTTTGTATGCAGGACAATCACCTGGAGGGCTTGTTAAATTAAAATACAGAGCTCTGAGCCCCTTCCTAATTGTTTCTCAGAGGTTCCCAGGAAATGCTGATGCTTCTGGTCCTCCAGGAAAGGCCCTATCTTTGAGAAACACTAAACTGTGTTGCAACCTATTTCATCTCTTGAGTTTTTATGTGCACTGCCTGTGGATTTGGAAGACTGTCTCTGCATTCTTCACATAAATTAACTTATGCATCTTTTCAAAATTCACCACTCTCAAGAAATCATCTTTGTCCCTGACTTTTACAGCCTGTGTTAGTCAGCCCTCATCAATGTTCTTGTCTTCTGTTCCTGTATCTATTGTAACGAGCTTTTTGTCTCCCCTCTATCTTCTAGGCATCTTTAGCACATTTAGGCTTTTTAAAATTTGCTTTGATTTTTGTTTTGCTCTGTCTTTGGTAATCTCACTCTGGTATCTAGTATGATAGCCTGATGACTTGCACTTTTTAATTATTTTTGTGTAAGTAATGATTAATAACAGGGATCCACTGATATTTAATAAGATGTAAAAAAGGAAATTTTTGAAATTTGGAGCAGTTGCATTAATTAGGCAAGATATTTTTATATTCATGTTAATCTGTTTGAAGGTTTTGTGTTGAATGAATTTGACACATGCTACAATGTTCTTATGAATGCTGGTTAATGGTCTGTATGTTTGATTGTAGAACATGGCTTGGAATATCCCTTATGGAAGCAGTTGGTGAAAGGGTAAAACATTTTTATTCTTATTTCTCAGAAAGACTGAAGAAGAGAATCAGAAATAAGTTATCTATTAACAAGTCAATGACAGAAATAAATACAGGGCCCAGGTAAGTTGGCAACATATATTCCTTTCTCCACTCAAACATTTCTTCCTTTACTTCATGCATATGTGACTTTCATTTCACTCAATATATTCCAGCCTGAAAAAGAGCTAAAGTTACCAGATATATACATATTGGCTCAGTCACGTCTGGATCTCAGTTCTACCACCCACTAATAAGCTGTTCCCTGTTGTGAAGTCAAAATGTAAAGTGTAAAACACATCAAAAAAGTGTTCTAACAGCAAATCTGAAATAAACAGAATCCTTTTTAAAAAGCAAGGATGTAGGAGTAGAAAGAGCATTTTGTATATGCTTTTAATACAAGAAATATTTTCCTGGTAAAACCGTATGTGGCTTACCAAATATATAAGAGACAACAGTGGAAAACTGTGAAGAGAGCTATGTACACATCTTGGGGTTCTGATTTAATCAGAATTGTGTGAGGTTTGGCTCCTGAGATTTTTCATCAGAATGTTGCTTTTTGAGATGAAGAATATGAATAAATTGGAATGTATATTTTAGGATATGCCAGATATATTTGATATAACATGATCATGGAATCAAACTTTCAGGTTAATCAATTAATCATTGAGCTGTCAAAAGGAAATTGTATTGGACATGTGTTAAAAATGGCAAGAAAGAATCTAGTAAAAGTTATTGCAATAGTAGTCAAGGCTATTGAGAAGAGAGATTAAACTCAACTGCACTGAAATGAAATGCAGAAGGACTTTTAAACTCTAGGTGGATGAATGGAAAAGTACTGGAGATCTTCCTTGGAAGAGTCATCTATTTCAGTAGTCTATTGATGTTTGCTCATCAGTGCTTGGGAAGATCCCCTGGAGAAGGGAAAGGCTACCCACTCCAGTACTCTGGTCTGGAGAATTCCATGGACTGTATAGTCCGTGGGTTGCAAAGTGTTGGACACAGCTGAGCGACTTTCACTTTCTCTCAGTGTTTATCAGTGAGGCTCCTACTCTTCCACAGGGAATGGGGAATGGGGGCCTTACCTTCCTAATTATTACATTTCTAAATGTAATAGATCCTAGTGAAAGACATTCTTTCACTGTAGAATATGTATATCTATCTTAAAAAGGTCAGAGAAATAACTTACAATTGAAATTTTCTATAGTAAATGCTCTAAGAAAAGGGATGTCAGGTATTTAGAGTTAGAAAGAAAAATCTAAAGTCTAGTGTACCTGAAGAGAATAGTAAGGCCCTCTGGTTACTGTATATGGTACCTATTTTTAACAACATAATTATAATAACAAACATTAAAATTATCTTGAACAAACTTTAATGTTTTCTTTAGCACTTAGAATTTACTTTAGAAATTTTATATTTCAGGGCCTTCCTTTTTTCCATCTTATAAATGTGTAAAAAAGCCAGTCAGTAAATAATTCTGTTAGAAGGATGTTGAGTTATATTTTTCTATAGTTCCAGAACATGCAGAAGAATGTTCTTCTGGTATTTTTGAAAACATGACAAAGTTTTTTTGTTCTTGCTATGAAACTGAATTTCTAACAGTTTGGAGACTTAATTCATACCATATACAGGCTTTTGTGAGGAGTACAACTATGAAATCTATCTAGTTCAAACAATAATGGTAATGATTTGCATTTCCAATATTTTTTAAATACAATATTTGGTAAAATCAATTACATAGGTTTGTAACCCTGATTAATTTTTCTGTATATATAATCAAATCAGCAATATGTTGACATGAGTAATGAAAAAAATTCTATCCAAGTTTTGTATTTTAACTTTTGCAGTTGAGACCATGAAAATTAAATATTGTTTTTAAAGAGATTGATGAGAGTAAGGAGAGTTCACTTATTTTACTTGTCTAATTGTGAAATTACTGAAACTGATAGAGACAACAAAACACTATAAAAAGAGAAACATGTTCTATGGAAATTTAGAATAACAGTACAGAATGAATAATTTTGAAGCCAACCCTCAGCACTATCTGGATACTTAATTTCCTATCTCCATAAGATTATGCCTAAAAATCAAAGGAAAAACTAACAAAAACCAAAAAACACCCATCAAGCAAAAAAAAAAAAAAAACACACAAAACTATAGGGACTTTATTTAAATTCTTCTAGCACTCAGGAGAAAAGAAAGAAAGAAAGAAAAAATCACCTCTCCAAATGCAGTGCTATTCTTGATCAACTGGAGAGGAGCAGAATTTGCCACCCTAAAATATGTATCTTTGGCATAAAGATTATTTTGGGCTGGTTATTTTTAAAACTTACAGACACAGAAGAAGCTCTGAAGACCAAGTAGAAATTACCCTTTAGTAAAAGATATTTGCATTTATTATATAAGGGAAATCTCCACTTTGTACGGATTTTTCCCTCTCTAAGCAGGGATGGGGATGACTTCTCTAGAAATATTTCAGTGGAGAATGCAAGTATTTAAATTTGCATGACAATCGCATCCTTGTTTACTGTGCTTTGCCTGATAACCTCCTATAACCTACTGTCCCCATAATAACATCTTTTTTTTGTGTTTAGCCAAAAATGGTATTTAAGGTCATGACCTGGGCCATTTCAGAGGGTTAGTTTTCCTGGGTTTCTCCCACATATACAGGAGGTATGCATGCATGCATGCTCAGTCACTCAGTCATGCTATACTCTTTGTGACCCTATGGACCGTAGCCCACCAGGCTTCTCTGTCCATGGAACTTGCCAAGCAAGAATACTGGAGTGGGTTGCATTTCTTTCTCCAAGGGATCTTCCTGATCCAGGGATCGAACCGGTGTCTCTTTCATCTCCTGCTTGGCAGGTGGATTTTTTATCACTATGTCACCTAGGAAGCCCACACATGTCATTAAATTTCTGTTCATTTTTCTCATTAATCTGTCTTTTATTACAGAGAGTCTCAGCCAAAAACCTAGAAAAGTAGAAGGAAATTTATTTTTCTTCCTCCACTCCCCTGAAATTTCTTTTCCATCAGAATAAAATTAGTCTGTGCTTTGAAAAGGGTCCAAATCATCTCTGTAGCATTTCCAAGATTCTTATGGATAAGACTGAATCAAAGCCATCAAAGGTCATTGGCGTAAATGACAATAATAGTGCTATGCTAATACTGATAATGAGCCATAAAATGAACTGGACTTCCTTTTGGAGATCCTCAGTGACCAAAAAGGGAATTGTAAATGAAGTGGAAATTTAGAGAAGATTAGTCAGGGATGATGAGAAAAGACTATTCTAAAAGGTAAAATTTCAGGTTGGTTGCAATTTGGTGTAATGAGATTCCACTCTTAAGTGAAAATCCATTAAATGACAGAAATAATTTAAACAATGAGGAATTCTATGAGATGAGACAGCAAAGTCCATATATTCAAGAGAGATGTTCCACCCTGACTTCAGTTCCTGAAAACCACAAAACCACAAGGAATCTTTCTTTATCATTAGTCCATTTAGATCAATTCAATCAATGTAAATACTCCAAATAATCCAAGAACTTTTTATTTTATTGAATTAATTTATTGTTAAACTTTTGCAGAACTGTTGTGCAAATTAACAAGTATATTATTTAAATGTATAAGCCTATAAATAATTTGCTGAACCTATTTTTTCAAGCTTGCTTCAAAAATTTTTATTTGTTTATATAGTGATGCAAGTCTATGTATCTATGTGTAGATAGGAAAATAACCATGGAACAAACTTTAGAGTGTAACAGTAATGATTCACTTATGTAAGTACTTTTTGTTCTTAGAAAAATATCCTTTATCATAAAAGCCTCTTTGAGAAAGCCACTTCATTGACAGTGTTTTGCTTTCCACTGTTAACAGTAGATAGCTAGTTCCACCATTTTTCATCTATATGAACTTCAAATAGCCTATTACCCTTTCTGAGTATCAGTTTTCTCACTGGTAAAATGGTGATAATTGCCATTCTCATAGGGTTGTTCTGAAGAGTAAATGAGTTTATTCAGATTAGGCCAATTTATGGGAATAAGAGTTAGGAGATGGATCATTTAGGGAAGCTCGCTGATGTTCATCAATGAAATATATAACTTGAAGTGACTTTCAAAAGCATTTAGCCCTTTCTGTCATTTACAGATAAGGAAATGAAATCATAGGGGATAATGATTTATAAAGGTTATAACATTGAAAACCATGGCCATATTAGAATCCAGTATTCTTAATGTCCATATCAGGGCTTAGATAGGATTTCTTTAAATATTATTCTACTAAGTAGATAGCATTAGATGTGTGTGTGTGTGTTAGTCACTCAGTTGTGTCTGACTCTGACACTTTGTGATCCCAGGACTGTAGCCCACCAGGCTCCTCTGTCCACGGAATTCTCCAGGCAAGAATACTGGAGTGGGTAGCCATTCTGTTTTCCAGGGGACATTCTCCACCCAGGGATTGAACCCAGACAATAAATTACTGCAAAATTGTTTCAACAAACACTTTTTCCTTCCACTTTTGAGTTCTCAGCATATTTATTGAGAGTTATATCAAAATTTCTAGTTCATTTCACATTTCATTTTCTATATTCTAAAAAATAAGTAAAAGTTTGAAATTAATTTCAAGAAAGCTATGTGCCTGCTTTCACTTTATAGTTTTATCATCTATCCTTTCATCAAGCAAAAAAGGAGTTAGCTGAGTAAATGTATGTATATTTCCCTGCATATAGGAAAATACTAAAATACTATATAATGCCCAGATTCTAGAAAGAAAATACATAAATCAATCACTTTCAATATTCTGGATGTGTTCCATTTATACACACACACACAAACACATAAATATACATAATTTTGTAATGAATATTTAAGTAGGCCAAACTTAACTGGTAACATTTAAGAAAAAGTTTTTAAGAGGATTCTGGGATAAGTGAAAGAGTTCTCGCTAAAAAAGGTTCCCCTATGCCTCTCTATCCAAAACTTTATTCCCTTTCTTGTCCTCCCCTTGTTCCTCCCAGGATTGGGAGTGAAAAAGAATAGGAGGGACAGGACCCTGCTGGGCCCTCTTAAATCCAAAGCCCTACCATGTGCCCCCTTTCTTGTTTGCAGAGAAAAGTTTTAGATTCCCAGGCCTGCCCTGGGTTCCAGTGAGCAGACTCCAGCAGTTAACTAAATAGGTAAATGAATGAATGTGGAAACAAAGGAAAAGCAGCCAAGGAAGAAAATGAATGGTATCTAAATAGTTCAGCAATAAAACAGAGCCCTAGTTCCTTCTCAAGGGATACACATAATCATTTGTTGCATATCTTTGAATTGTTTCGCAGAAACTAAGGTGCCCACCTGGGTGGAGGATAGTGACTACATGCTGAACACAAGCACGTAGACCCCAGATTGGTTGAAACCAGAAGGTTGATGATTAAGATTCCTGAAATATCCTGTTACCTCATCAGCAGCCAATCATAAGAAAGCCTTGCATCCTGCAACTTTCACCCCCATCATTGCCTTTAAAAATCCTTTCTTGAAAACTACTGGGGAGTTCAGTTTTCTGAGCATAAGCTGCCCCTTCTCCTTGCTGGGGACCCCACAGTAATGGTTGTAATGTCCTTCACCACAATTCTGTCAGTGGATTGACCCACTGCTAGCCAGTGAACAGATCCAAGTTCAGTTCAGTAATGTTAAGTATTAAATACTACAGTTTTATAGATTTTGCTCTCATCAGTCCTCCTTGCTCTTTTCTAACTGGGTAATTCAAGATTAATTCATAAATTTGGGCAGAATTTTTGATTGTAAGCATAGAATAGTCATTACTGTAACTCCTAATTTCAATGAGAAATACTGAATCAGAACCTGCTGTATCATCTGGTAGGATTCAAATATTTGTCTCTGGAAAGTAGTATTCTGCTAATTTTTGTGTTTTGCTTAAACAAAAATAGTTAGCACTTAATATAGTAGTTGTAATATATAAAAAATGATTACTAATTCTTTGTTATGCATTTATTTAAAATCCCTATAATCCTTTGCCTGTGTATACAATAATTAAATACCAATTACCTCATTTGAGGAAAATTTGATTTTCTGTATTGTAATTTGGATGTTTACTTATTAATATTCAATCATTTCTTAAAATTTATAATTTATAAAATATGCATTATTTTAAGATATCTAATTGTAAATACAAGTAAATAAAAATAATTGTTTTCCCTATAAGGTAATAATTGTTAATGTATTATTATCCATTTTTTGGTTGAGCTTTTGTTTCCTTTTAATGTTTTTAATAACATATTCTCATAGGCTTTCCAAGTGAAATAGCTGAGGACACTATGAGAATAAATGTTCTCAAAGGTCATTGTTATTAACAAATGTTTTCATTTAGTTAGTGAAACACAGTTATTGTTGTTGGCAGTTCAGGGTAAAGAGAGAATAAGTAGCTAAATTCTCAGCTTAAAAATGATGACTGACTCCTCAGATGCCTTACTAAAACATTACTTTGTGTGTGAATTCCTCCTGGGCCCTAGTTATTGAAAGTGTCAACAGTAATTTTGTAGAACACTTTCTCTCTCCTAACATAGACTTGTGGCCTGAATTTGGATATTTTCTTTTTATAACAACTCTTTAGTGTGGTTGAAATAAGCTGCATTCTACAGATCAGTCAATCTATAGGAAACAAAAATTTCTGTTAATCCTCATCTAAAATATAATAAGGAAGCTTAATTTTTTTCCCAATCTGCTCAAGTTACTAGCTAATGGCATAAATAATCAGAAAGGGAGTTATCTAATTGATTATTTTTGTGCATTATTTACAAAATGTGAAGTAAATCATTTCCTGAATATTGAAAGAAAATGAAAGTGGCTCAGTCAAGTCAGACTCTTTGTCACTCTACGGACTAAACAGTCCATGGAGTTCTCCAGGCAAGAATAGTGGAGTAGGTAAACTTTCTCTTCTCCAGGGGATCTTCCCAACCCAGGGATCAAACCCAGGTCTCCCACATTGCAGGCAGATTCTTTACCAGCTGAGACACAAGGGAAGCCCAAGAATACTGGAGTGGGTAGCCTATCCCTTTTCCAGTGGATCTTCCCCACACAGGAATTGAACCAGGGTCTCCTGCACTGCAGGCAGACTCTTTACCAACTGAGCTATCAGGAAAGCCCTTCCGAATATTAGTTAACGTATATATTGGTTTTCTTACTAGTCATGTAAACCGTGCTATGTATATACATCTACTGCGTATATTTATAACCCTTGTTCCATAGAAGATCATGTCCAAGAGGCTGTCAAAAGTGAAACACCATGAAGGAACCACTGTCAATCAAAATATATATCTGAATTCCTGAATAAACCTTGCTCGAATGCCCTAAAACACTAAGCTCTTCACACTTCAAGTAGTCTTCTCTAGTTATGTTCTCATTAATTTTGGACTTATAGTATGAGCTGGTCAATTGGGTCAAAGAGAGGATACTGAAAAATCAGTTGAGAACACACCAAGTCAGTCGAATAGGGCATTTCAGAACTTCGATAAGAAAATATCACTTTCACACAGAAATGAGAGGAGAAAAGTGTATACAATGCCACGTCTTAATGAATATATCTATTCTAATACTCTTCTCAATTTCTCAAAGTATTTGTGTAAATTTCCAAAGGAAAGCAATGGTATGTATCTGTGATGAGTCAGCAGGGGGCAGTAACTATCATGAAAAGATGGTTGAAGAACTGAACAGTCTTTTCCAAGGAGTTCCCTCTCTAACTCTTCTAAGAACAAATTCTTTACCAACAAACATTTGGCTGTTTCTATGTCAGTGCTTTTATACACCTGGTTTGGAAATGAGCTAATGTAAAATGGAAATGTTACAGTCAATTTCTCCAGAGTATATTTGTTGAGTGTGTTTATTTTTCAATGGGAAAACTTTAATCCATATGAATAAAAATCTATATGAATAAAAATCCTTATTGGAATATCAAGAATAATATATTTTGATTTAAATGAGCCCTTTTCTTGATTTGAACAGGTTAGAATTTTACATAGGTGGCATTCTCACCAAGGGCCCCCATTCAGTAAAGATATTTAACTGTAAATTTTAATTTTTTTATGTATTTGAGATTAAAACAATATTTAGCATATAGACTACTGTAAGGCTAAGGTTTTCTAAAATAAATCATTTAAACATTAGCAGTGCTGTAGTGTCTTAGAGTTCAGAAACTGCTTCAGTGAAAATTTTTGCTTTACTTTGTTTTGTTTTCTAAAGCCCATTTTGAAATATAGCTCTATGTGGTTACTATACGATACTGGTAGCTGATTATATGATAAAGCTGCACAATAATAATTTGCAATCTGCCATGTGTGAAATCTTGCATTGAAGCAGAGAAACCCAGGCTGCTGAAGTGTGCTCTATAGCATTGCATTGGATATAATAGCACAGATTGTATAAAACTATATAATAAAAAACACCGTGTTTCTTCTATGATTGGCAATTGGATTACTATAAATTATCATTCTGCCAAATGGTTTAAAGATGTTTTGTAAGTTTAACTGGAACTTCTTTTAATTAAAACAATTCCCCACAAAAGTAGAAAATCTATCAAGAAGAACAAACAAAGTTTGCTCTACCTAATTATTTTTCACAGTCTCAAGAATGTTTGAATAAATGCCATGTTCAATTCCACCCATTATCCTATTTCATTTTACTCTGTAACGAATATGGGAAGGATAATGAGGGGGGTTTACAAATGAGACAGCACATGACACTCACATGCTGAATAACATCATCGTGATTTTTATCTCCCAGTGAAGTTATAAAATTGAAATTGTTCTGCAGAGTGACCATCATGTAATGTATTTTTGACTTCTGCCCTGCATTTTTTCACCTAAATTATTTGTATTCTCGTTCTCATGTGAACAGCTTAGATACAACCAAACCTTTTCAGACCCTATGTGGTTCTCTACAAATTTTTTCTTTAGTGAAATAAAATCTCATGTATTATTTCCTTAAACTCCATCAGAGCTGACATATTTAAAACCTTCAAGCATGGTTGGAAAGACTCTCCACTGAGATTTAATTAGACAGTTTCACTTTAGTTGAATTAAATTTGTGACCACTGTAATATGTAACTAAGAAAGTGATCAGTAATAGAAAATCAAAATTTAAATGTTTTAACTATTTAAAGTTTTCAATAAACAGACTATAAATATGATTGCAGTCAAAAAATGGGGAGAAGTGTGATGAAAAAACAAGTAAATAAATAAATGTATATATGAATGAGGCATGGTATTGAGTTTTACCTTAAATTGTATGAAGCTAGTTGTTTCTATACAAAAAAGATCTCAATGACCAAGATATCCATGATGGTGTTATCACTCCCCTAGAGCCAGACATCATGGAGTGCAAAATCAAGCGGCCCTTAAGAAGCATCACTATGAACAAAGCTAGTAGAGGTGATGAAATTCCAGCTGAGCTATTTCAACTCCTAAAAGACAGTGCCGTTAAAGTGCTGCACTCAATATGCAGCAAATTTGGAAAACTCAGCAGTGGCCACAGGACTGGAAAAGATCAATTTGCATTCAAACCCCAGACAAGGAGAATGCCAAAGAATGTTCAAACTACTGCCCAATTGCACTTATTTCACATGCTAGCAATGTCATGCTCAAAATCCTCCAAGTGAGGCTTCAAAAGTATGTGAACCGCAAACTTCCAGATTTACAAGCTGGATTTAGAAAAGGCAGAGGAACCAGAGATCAAATTGTAAACATATGTTAGATCATCGAAAAAGCAAGAGAGTTCCAGAAAAAAACATCTACTTCTGCTTCACTGACAACATTAAAGCCTTTGACTGTGTGGATCACAACAAATTACGGAAAACTCTTAAAGAGATGGGAATACCAAATCACCTTACTTGCCTCCTGAGAAACCTGTATGCATCAAGAAGCTACAGTTAGAACTGGGCATGGAACAATGAATAGGTTCAAAACTGAAAAGGAATACATCAGGGTTGTATATTGTTACCCTGCTTATTTAACTTATATACAGAGTACATCATGCAAAATACCAGGCTGGATGAAGCACAAGTTGGAATCACCATTGTTGGGAGAAATATCAGTAACGTCAGATATGCAGATGATACTACCCTTATGGCAGAAAGTGAAGAGGAACTGAAGAGCCTCTTGATGAAAGTGATAGAGGAGAATGAAAAAGCTGGCTTAAAAGTCAACATTCAAAAAACTAAGATAACAGCATCCGGTCCCATCATGTCATGGCAAATAGATGGGGAAACAATAGAAACAGTGACAGACTATTTCCTTGGGCTCCAAGATCATGGCAGTCAGTAACTGCAGCCATGAAATTAAAAGATGCTTGCTCCTTGGAAGAAAAGCCATGGCAAACCTAGACAGCACAATAAAAAGTAGAGACATTACTTTGCCAACAAAGGTCCATATAGTCAAGGCTATGGTTTCTGCAGTAGTCATGTGTGCCGAAACATTGATGCTTTCAAATTGTGGTGTTGCAGAAGACTCGTGAGAATCTCTTGGACTGCAAGATCAAACCAGTCAATCCTAAAGAAAATCAACCCTGAATATTCATCAGAAGGACTAATGCTGAAGCTGCAGCTCCAATACTTTGGCCACCTGACGTGAAATAGCTGACTTATTAGAAAAGACCCTGATTCTGGGAGAGATTGAGGGCAAGAGACGCTGAGGGACAGAGAACCTGGCATGCTGTAGGCCACAGTGTCATAAAAAGCTGGCCATGACTGAGTGACTGAACAGCAAGTTGTTTCTGTATGTGCTGTGAAGTTTTTTCTTTTTTTTAAAATCTACCCTCATAACTCTGATAATGTGATTCCTTAAATTTTGGAACTCTTTCTCACTAACAACATTTAATTTAAGAACATAAAAAATTAGGATCTATCCACTGTGACTGTTTTGAAGCACATATGGAATTGCTTAAGCTATCGTAAATATTAAGCTTTTTATAAACTGTCAAAATATTTTATTGCTGCAATATTATTTAAGAAAATCCTTTACCCCATGATTTTACATTCTCTCCTTCTAATATGATTTGTGCATGTGTGTGTGTGTGTATGTATTTATTATGTGGCTAATAGTTAAAAGCCAATGTAGTGAATTGTTGAGAATTTTTTCATTATTGCTTTAATTTTCAGGGGAGTTTTGCTCCATGGTAAAGAATCTGCCTGCCAATCTCTTACTGGTGTAAGAGATTCAGGTTTGATCCCTGATTTGGGAGGAAGGCATGGCAACCCACTCCAGTACTCTTGCCTGGAGAATCCCATGGACATAGGAGCCATGGACACAGTCTATGGGGTCGCAAAGAATTGGACATGACTGAGCAACTGAGCACACATGAAAGGAAAGAGCTTGCTGCCATTTCTAGCATAGTCTCCTTGCTTCTGCTATGTGTTTTGAATTAGAGACATGACATGTAAGATATATACTTAAATTGTGAAATAAGCAATTTAGCATGATTTTCACTAGGACGTCTGTCATGATCAGATTTCAATGTTCTGATCATCACTTCTAAAAGTAAAGAGAAGCGGTCAAAACTTAAAAGAGAGATTGCTTTTATTAATTTAAAAAAATGTTTAATCATTGTTTTTGTCAAATAAAATCACATTAAAATATTATCAAAACTTTTACACAATTATCATGCTATGTTAGTGGATTTATAAAAGCAATAAAAAGCTTTTCTACAAATTCTATGAACTAAATATGTTATTGATGTGCCTACGTGCATGCTAAGTTGCTTCAGTTGTGTCTGACTCTTTGCAACACCATGGACTGTAGCCCTCGGGGCTCCTCTGTTCATGGGATTCTCCAAGCAAGAATAGTGGAGTGGGTTGCCATGCCATCCTCCAGAGGAGCTTCCCAACCCATGTAACAAACTCATATCTAGAGTCTTGGCAGGTAGGTTCTTTTCCACTACTGCCACCTGGGAAACCCCATATTACTGAAATTGAAAACTTGTGCTCCTAATTTACAAGTATTTAAATGGAGCAGAATCAATATTTCAATTTAAAAATGTTGTGGTTATTTTTTGTATGTTTTCATTTTCATATTTCAGATATTTTATTATGAAATAGCCACCATGAACATTTAGACAAAATAAAATGTAGAAATAACAGTTTGCTTTAGGAGAAATACAGACAACCAAAGCATAGTAATGGAACTTTATTTTAAATTTATTAAATATTTTTTGATTTATATATGAAAAGGGATTTTTTGAACCAGCTGAAATAAAAATCTTTGAGCAAATAGTGCTTCATATGGTGTTTACAAATGAGAACTTTAAAAATCTTAATAGTATGAACAATGATCATACTTACTATAGATCAGATACAAGTATAAATAATATTTTTGTGTACAGTTGACCTTTGAAAACTTGGGTTTTAACTTCCTAGGTCCACTCATTCAGATTTTCTTTCAACATTTAATGCAATACTACAGTCCTACATGATTCATGTTGGTTGAATCCAAGAATGTGGAACTGTGAATGTGGAGGACAGACTATGAAATATAACAGGATTTTTCAACTCCTTGAAGTTGAAAAAGTTGGCACCCTCTGCTCCTAACCCCCTCATTATTTAAAGGTCAACTATATTTTAATTTAACTCATAAAATAATCATCATTATCCTCATCCTAAAGGTATGAAAACTGAGGCAGAGAGAGGTAAAGTAACCCAGGGATATGCAATTAACTATCAGCAAAATATTCATTCAGAGCTTTGAGGCTTTAATTACTATTCTAGACTGATTCCTCTATTTTGCTATCATCTCAAGAATTTAGAAATGACAGATCATTTTTTACTCACCAGTCCTTATGATCTACAAGTTCATGTTAACGTGTATTACTATCATCTAGGAAAATATCTATATCTTTCTAGATACTTTGACCTCAGGGAGAAGATTTGAGTTTCTTTTCTAAGTATCCTTCTTTCCTCCTTCCCTTCCTTCCTTTCTTCTTCCCGTTTTATATGATGTAATTAAAAATAAAAACAATATCTCCATGAATTCTAAAGTCACTTCAGTATGACCCTAGACATCAGTAACAGAGCCCAGGTTAGAATCCACAGGTTTCCCCTGATCAAACATACAGAAAATTTGATGTCAACATTCAGTCAACTGACTTTTCTTCATCATCCTCAGCATTAATACTTTTGAGATATCTTAGAAAAAATAAATAAGTTTATTAGTATATTAAGATAAAAAAGACTGATCAATACAAATCTAGTTTCAGGAAAACATATCAAAATATGAAGACAGCAATGTTAATTCATTTGGCAGATTTCTTTTTGTATGCTTATTCTATGGAATATTATACTGCAGTGGCTAAGAACTTGGACTCTAGGGAAGATAGTCTTGGTTCAAATTTCCAATTTACCACTTTCTATCTGTGCAAACTTGAGCACTTTACTTAACCTTTATGCCTTAGCTTCTGTACAATAAGGCTGATATTAGGATCTATTGTAAAGGATTGCTATATCTATATATCTCTATCTTTGTCTGATTATCTATCTTGAGGAGAAGGGGACAACAGAGGAAAAGATGTTGGATCACATCACCAACTCGATGGACATGAGTTTGAACAAGCTCTGGGAGTTGATAATGGATAGGGAAACCTGGCCTGCTGCAGTCCATGGGGTCGCAAAGAGTTAGACATGATTGAGCGACTAAACTGAACTGATCGATCTCTCTACCTACAACATATCTAAACTCAGAGTCTGACACCTAGTAATAATGCAAGACTTAGCATTTGCTATACATAGGATATAATATGGGTGTTGTGCAATGATTAGTGACTAAGTCGTGTCCAACTCTTTGTGATTCCATGGACTGTAGCTCTCCAGACTCCTTTGTCCATGGGGATTCTCCAGGCAAGAATACTGGAGTAGGTTGCCATGCCCTCCTCCAAGGATCTTCTCAATCCAGGGACTGAACATAGGTCTCCGCATTGCAGGCAGATTCTTTACCATCTGAGCCACTAGGGAAGCCCAATAATACTGGAGAGCATAGCCTATCCCTACTCCAGCAGATCTTCCTGACCCAAGAATTGAATGGGGCTTTCATGCATTGCAATAAAGTGTGGAAAACTCTGAAAGAGATGGGAATACCAGACCACCTGACCTGCCTCTTGAGAAACCTGTTTGCAGGTCAGGAATAAACAGTTAGAACTGGACATGGAACAACAGACTGGTTCCAAATAGGAAAAGAAGTATGTCAAGGCTGTATATTATCACCCTGTTTATTTAACGTATATGCAGAGTACATCATGAGAAATGCTGGGTTGGATGAAGCACAAGCTGGAATCAAGAGTGCTGGGAGAAATATGAATAACCTTAGATACACAGATGACATCACTCTTATGGCAGAAAGTGAAGAATTAAAGAGCCTCTTGATGAAAGTGAAAAAGGGGAGTGAAAAGTTGGATTAAAGCTTAACATCCAGAAAACTAAGATCATGGCATCTGGTCCCATCACTTCATGACAAATAGATGGGGAAATAATGGAAACAGTGACAGATTTTATTTTCTTGGGCTTCAAAATCAATGCAGATGGTGACTGCAGCCAAGAAATTAAAAGATGTTTGTTCTTTGGAAGAAAAGCTATGACCAACCTAGACAGAACATTAAAAAGCAGAGACATTACTTTGCTGACAAAGGCCCGTCTAGTCAAAGCTATGGTTTTTCCAGTAGTCATGTATGGATGTGAGAGTTGGACTATAAAGAAAGATAAGCACCAAAGAATTTATGCTTTTGAACTGTGGTGTTGCAGAAGACTCTTGAGAGTCCCTTGGACTGCAAGGAGATCCAACCAGTCAATCCTAAAGGAGATCAGTCCTGAATACTTATTGGAAGTACTGTTGCTGAAGCTGAAACTCCAATACTTTGGCCACCTGATGCAAAGAATTGACTCATTGGAAAAGACCCTGATGCTGGGAAAGATTGAAGGCAGGAGGAGAAGGCAGTGACAAAGTTAGATGGCATCACCAACTCGATGGACATGAGTCTGAGAAAGCTTCAGGAGTTGGTGATGGACAGGGAAGCCTCGTATGCTGCAGTCCATGGGGTCGCAAAGAGTCAGACATGACTGAGCTACTGAACTGAACTGAACTGATGAAATCTTCACCACCACCAAGGCCATAAACACATCCAGTGTTGTGGCAACTAATTTTTCTCAACATAAATATTGTATCACTTTGGCTCAATAAAAAGTATTCTAATTGGAAGTGATCAACATGTTCAGAGGGTCTGAGCCCAGAACAAGTTTGAACTCTTAAACAAGTGTTCTTTAAGTTCTGGTGTTTAGGAAGTCTTAAACAATGGCACAGGGATCTAAGTTTACACAACAACGATTATCTTTTCCACGTGGAGGTTGCATTCTTCAAAATCACTGAAGTAGTAACTGGGTCAGAAGGAGAAAAAGGAGAATAAAAAAGTGAAGAGAAAACAAGGAAGGGAACATGATATGAGAACATTGACAAAGAAGCTTCAAGCTTTTACAGTCTTCGTTGGCATCAGATGAAGAAATGTTGAGTGAGGTCATGTTTAAGCTCAACTTGTATTTGGAAGCTAGCTCACGGGCAAGTGTATAGCTTGATTTCCTTTTATTTTTTTTAATCTAAAGCATCTCTCAAATAAATAATCTTATTTACATTCCAAAGTTCTTCAAAGAAACTGCTCCAAATTCAAATTGTGCTTGATGAGATTGCGCCAGTTAGAAAGAATTGCATGGTTTAAATTTGGGGTAGAAAAAAAAATTAAAAATAGGCAGGTGTTTTGCCTCAGAGAAGGGCAATTCTGACTGAGAAAACCCTTTGAGAACTACAAGGCACAAAGGATGGTGCTTGTGCAAACTTGTTTCTCTGGAACTTGGTAAAAGATCAGTTTTGCTGGGTTTGAGGCCAGATCTCAGCCAGCAATATCAGCAGTGGTTTTTAGGGATCGACAATGGCCTTTGAAAGATTTTAGAAAACAGTTTTATTACTGTACATTAAAAATATACTAGTAAATGAACTCCACTATCTAGATAATAAATATATCTACCACCTCATAAATTTTCCTCATGCTCATTTGTAATTTCTGTTTTCTGCACCCACATGGGGGTTTCCCAGGTGGGGCAGTGCTAAAGAATTTGCTTGTCAATGCAGGAGGTGCAAGAGATTCAGGTTCCATCCCTGGGTCGGGAAGATTCCCTGAAGAATGAAATGGCAACCTATGCCAGTATTCTTGCCTGGTGAATCCCACGGACAAAGAACTGGCATGTTACATTGGATGTAACTGAGCATACACACCCATACACACACACTTACACATCCTCCTTCTTCATTCTCAGGCAACCACCAATCTGATTTTATCACTATAGATTAGCAGGACTTTCTAGACTTCCATGTAACTGGAAAGATGCAGAATGCATTTCTTTTGGTCTGACTTCTTTTAGCAGCATACTTGAGAGTCATTTGTTATAGCCTGCCTCAATGGTTATATTTTTATTTCTGAATAACATGTTTGTGGCTCTACCACAATTTGTTCATTTATCTATTAATGAATGATATCAGTTTAGTTCAGTTACTCAGTCGTGTCCGCATCTTTTTTTTTTTTTTTTGGTAGTTATAAGATCATCTTTTACTTTTGATCTTCCTTCCCCATTTCCTTCTTTTTTTTTTTTTTTATTAGTTTTGCCATACAACGACATGATATCACCATGGGTTTACATATGCTCCCCCTCTAGGACCCCCCTCCCTCCTCCCTCCCCCTGGGAAATCTCGTTGCACAAGCCCCGAGCATCAATCCTGGGCTGGCGATTGATTTTACATATGGTAATTAACATGTTTCAATGCCATTCTCCCATATCATCCCACCCTTTCCCTCATCCACAGAGTCCACAAGACTATTCTATACGTCTGCGTTCCTTTTGCTGTCTCGCCTGCTGGGTTCTCGTTACCAGCTTTCTAAATTCCATATATATGCGTTAATATACTGTATTGTTGTTTTTGCTTCTGGCTTACTTCACTCTGAATAATGGGCTCCAGTTTCGTCCATCTGAGTAGAACTAATTCAAATGAATTTTTTTTTAATGCTGAGTAATATTCCATTGTGTATATGTACCACAGCTTTCTTATCCATTCGTCAGTTGATGGGCATCCAGGTTGCTTCCATGTCCTGGCTATTGTAAACAAAGTAGCGATAAACATTGGGGTACACGTGGTTCTTTCAATTCTGGTTTCCTCGGTGTATATGCCCAGCAGTGGGATTGCTGGGTCATATGGCAGGTTTATTTGCAGTTTTTTAAGGAACCTCCACACTGTTTTTCATAGTGGCTGTACTAGTTTGCAATCCCACCAACAGTGTGAGAGAGTTCCCTTTTCTCCACATCCTCTCCAGCATTTATTACTTGTAAATTTTTGGATTGCAGCCATTCTGAGTGGTGTAAAGTGATATCTCATTGTGGTTTTGATTTGCATTTCTCTGATAATGAGTGATGTTGAGCATCTTTTCATGTGTTTGTTAGCCATTTTTATGTCTTCTTTTTCAGAGAATTAGAACAAATAATTTCACAATTTGTATGGAAATACAAAAAACCTCGTATAGCCAAAGCAATCTTGAGAAAGAAGAATGGAACTGGAGGAATCAACCTACCTGACTTTAGGCTAAACTACAAATCCACAGTCTTTAAGACAGTATGGTACTGGCATAAAGACAGAAATATAGATCAATGGAACAAAATAGAAAGCCCAGAGATAAATCCATGCATCTATGGACACCTTATCTTTGACAAAGGAGGCAAGAATATACAATGGAGAAAAGACAACCTCTTTAACAAATGGTGCTGGGAAAACTGGACAGCCACTTGTAAAAGAATGAAACTAGAACACTTTCTAACACCATACACAAAGATAAACTCAAAATGGATCAAAGATCTAAGCATAAGACCAGAAACTATTTGAAGCAATTCTACTCAGATGGACGAAATTGGAGCCCATTATCCAGAGTGAAGTAAGCCAGAAGCAAAAACAACAATACAGTATATTTATGCATATATATGGAATTTAGAAAGACTGTAAGGAGAACCCAACATGCGAGACAGCAAAAGGAACGCAGATGTATAGAATAGACTCATGGACTTTGTGGATGAGGGTAAGGGTGGGATGATATGGGAGAAGGGCATTGAAACATGTTAATTATCATATGTCTAATCAATCGCCAGCCCAGGATTGATGCTCGGGGCTGGTGTAGCGAGATTTCCTGGGGGGGAGGGAGGAGAGAGGGGGATTCTGGAGGGGAAGCATATGTAAACCCATGGTGATATCATGTCATTGTATGGCAAAAACAATAATAAAAAAAAAAAAACTCCTAGAGGATAACATTGGCAAAACACTCTCTGACATAAACCAAAGCGGGATCCTACATGACCCACCTCCCAGAATATTGGAAATAAAAGCACGAATAAACAAATGGGACCTAATTAAAATTAAAAGCTTCTGCACAACAAAGGAAACTGTAAGCAAGGTGAAAAGACAGCCTTCAGAATGGGAGAAAATAATAGCCAATGAAGCAACGGACAAACAATTAATCTCAAAAATATACAAGCAACTCCTGCAGCTCCATTCTAGGAAAATAAACTACCCAATCAAAAAGTGGGCCAAAGAACTTAAAAGACATTTCTCCAAAGAAGACGTAAAAATGGCTAAGTGTCCGAATCTTTGCGACCACATGGACTGCAGCACGCCAGGCTTCCCTCTCCATCACCAACTCATGGCCATTGAGTCAATGATTCCATCCAGCCATCTCATCCTCTATTGTCTCCCTCTCCTCCTGCCTTCAATCTTTCCCAGCATCAGAATATTTTACAGTGAGTCAGTTCTATCATCAGGTGGCCAAAGTATTAGAGCTTCAGCTTCATCATAAGTCTTGCCAATGAATACTCAGGGTTCATTTCCTTTAGGATTGACTGGTTTGATCTCCTAGCAGTCCAAGGGACTCTCAAGGGTCTTCTCCAACACCACAGTTCAAAAGCATCAATTCTTTGGTGCTCAGCTTTCTTTATGGTCCAACTCTCAGATTCATACTGAATGCTATGGATTGAATGTTTGTGCTCCTCTCAAGTTTATATTTTAAGGCTTTAATCCCCAGTATGAGTATATTTTAAAATGAGGCTTCTAAATAAGTTATTAAGGTTAAATGAAGTTAACAGGCTGGGTTCCAATCTAATAGAAATAGTGGCCTTATAAGCAGAGACATCAGAGGGTCCTCTGTCCCTCTCTCCACACAGGCACAAAGAAAAGGCCAAATGATGACATAAGAGAAAGAGATCCATCTGAAACAGGAAGAGAGGCATTAGCAGGAACCAGCTTGGCTGGCACTGTGACATTGGACTTCCCAGACTTTGGAACTGTGAGAAATAAGTTTCTGTTGTTTAAGCCATTCAGTCTTTGGTATTTTGTTATGGAAGCAGGAGCAGCCTACTACAATGGATGTCTGGGTTGCTTTCAGATTTTGCTCTTAAAAATAAAGCTGTTATGAACATCACGTATCTCTTCCCTGATGGCTCAGCAGGTAAAGACTCTGCCTGCAGTGCAGGAGACACAGGGGATGCGGATTGGATTTCTGGGTTAGGAAGATCCCCTGGAGGAGGAGATGGCAACTCACTGCAATATTCTTGCCTGGAGAACCCCATGGACAGAGGAGCCTGGGGGGCTATAGTCAAAAGAGTCTTGAAGAGTCCAACATGACTGGGAATGCAGGCAGGCAGGGACATTCATGTACAAGTAGAATTATCATAATTAGTAAATAAAAATACAAGGGACCTAGTTAAATGTGAACTATTTCTAACTGCCTATGTATATGTACACTTATATAAAATAATATTACACTATACTAAAAATTATTCCTTTTTTATTTGAAATAAATTATAATAATCAAAACTATACATTTCTTTCTTTCTTTTTATTCTTCTAAATATTTCACTCTCTCTCCTTAAAAGTTTTTTTATAATTTATTTGCATTTAGAATTCCTTGAAGTTATAGTTTATGTTCCATTTTCATTGTAAGTGGTTATATACAAATTATTCTTTTTTTTTTTTGCCCATTTAACATTCAAGAGAGAAAACTCATTAAGCATTAACATTAGGAGTGGGTATACTGATTAGTCTGTCATAAAATTAACAACTCTGAAAATCAATTTTCAAATCTGATTTGTACAAACCTCACAATATCAGTGTTGTACATATCATCATCCATGCTGTAATTGTGTTACCTTCTTTAAGATTCCACTGTATGTCTTGATCAAGACTTTTTAAACTATTGCTTACTGATAAAAAAAAATAAGATTGCCATCAATTTTTATTCTTTTCTCTCCAACACCACATTTGATGATTCCTTTTGTTTCCATGCCAGAAGATTATTTTGAAGCATCCTTGTAAAAGAATCAAATTCTTTAAAGATGAAATAGAAGTGTTAGATCTTTAGCCAATTTCCTGGTTTCAGTTCTAGCAATGGAACTTATGGTAGAATCTTGAGTAAATTATCTCCTGTATCTATCTCAATTTTTTCATGTTACTTATACCTGGCATGCCTCTTCATACTAGTTATGCCTTGAAGAATTGCGATGAGAACTGAATTAAACAAAATGGGTGGAAAGTACTTACAAGCCTTTAATGTCTCTTTATTTCTGGCACAAGGGTACTTCTCTTCTTTTAAACCTCACCTTTATATTAAACAAATTTTTGTTAAATCCTAAAAAATAAAAATCCCACCCTATCTTGAGGTCATTATATTACTATTACTGTTAAGACTTCCAGGGGCATAGTTTTAAGAGGGTAGAGTGAGCAGAGCCTCTCTGAAACTTTATATGCTAAATTCAGTGCAGCATTTTGGTAAAAGAGAATCTTGGGCACAAAGACACAGAGTTCTTGCCCTTTCTCTGCCACTATGAACTGCTCTGATTTAGGTAAATTTGTTTACATGCTTCTCAACTTTACAGAGTTTCAGAAAAAAAGAGTTCCAGAAAAGCATCCACTTCTGCTTTACCGACTAAGCCAAAGCCTTTGACTGTGTGGATCACAATAAATTGTAGAAAAATTTAAAGATATGGGGATACCAGACCAAATACCTGACCTGCCTCCAGAGAAACCTTTAGGCAAGTCAAGAAGCAACCATTAGAACCAAACATGGAACAATGGACTGGTTCCAAATCAGGAAAGGAGTACGTCAAGGCTGTATATTGTCACCTTGCTTATTTAACTTGCATGCAGAGTACATCATGAGAAACACTGGGCTGGAGGAAGCACAAGCTGGAATCAAGATTGCTGGGAGAAATATCAATAACCTCAGATATTCAGATGACACCACCCTAATGGCAGAAAGTGAAGAAGAAGAACTAAAGAGCCTCTTGATGAAAGTGAAAGAGGAGAGTGAAAAAGTTGGCTTAAAACTCAACATCCAGAAAAGTAAGATCATGGCATCCAGTCCCATCACAAATAGATGGGGAAATAGTGGAAACAGTGAGAGACTTTATTTTTGGGGGCTCCCAAATCACTAGAGATGGTGACTGCAGCCGTGAATTTAAAAGACGCTTGCTCCTTGGGAAAAAAAGACTGAGCAACTTGAGTGAACTGAACTTCTCAGCTTTACACTCTCAAATATAAAGGAATTCAAAATTTCTAAACTTTTGAATGCTGAATACATTTACAAAAAAACAGATGAAATCCATTTCAAAAAATTCATGGAAAATATCATAAGAATTATTCACTTACAGTTGGAATTCCTTTTTTTCTTTATTAGTAATGCTGTCCCCTTTAAAGACAGCTTTGACACTTAAAAGGATAAATTTTTAGTTCATTCATTCTTTAACACATTCAACAAATTTTTTAAGCAATGGAGCACTTCAAGAACACAGTTTGCTTTTCTTTCAATTTGCATAATCTTTTTGCTAAAGAGATGTTGAAAACAACATACAAGAAAGTAATTGGCTTTACTCAGTGGATTATTTAAAAAGTCAACAAGAATTCTGGGGACTTTAGGAATTAAAGCATCATGTCAGTACTTCAAATAAGCAAGATTCCCTACATTTGTCAGAGAGTCAGCAGAGTTTTGAAGACAAGAGAATTTGAGAATACAGAATACCAATAACATTAAAAATATACTTGCTCAGTTCAAACAGGATAAATGAATAATATTTCTGACAATTACTTCAAAGTTAATAGAAAGCTATTTGAATATTTGAATACTATTTGAGAAGCATTATGCAGAATATCCTTGGAGGAAGACATGGCAACCAACTTGAATACTCTTGCCTGGAGAATTCCATGGACAGAGGAGCCTTGCAGGGTACAGTCCATAGGGTCGCACAGAGCTGGACATGACTGAAGTGACTTAGCATGCATATGCATGTAGAATGTAAGTTGGACACCCAACACTTTCAAGAGAATCATACATGTCTTATTTCATCTTTAAATAAACATCTTGAACCTTAATACAAGCATCCACAAAAATCTAGATTTATAGTATCTTGATCATAAACAGTATGATTTCTTTCATTAACTCTAAACTTAAGTGTCTGTAAAACATTGCTCTTGCTTCTGAAGTCTTACTTGGAAGAGATTTTACTTATAATAGACATATGAGCAAGCCTTTTCAATGACAACAGTACTACAATACCAGAAATTTTTCTGTTTTATGATTACTTGCACCCACAGTTATGCCATAATAGCAAGGAACTTTTCATTATTGCAGGGTTTTTTATTTGTTTTTGGTCCAGGAATTTGAAAATTTGCTTGCTTTTCTGAGGTTCTAATGGTTCTGGGAGAAGTATGTTCAGACAAGCATTTGGGCTAAGAGACTGCTGATGTACAGTTTGGAAGGCATTATATCTTTTGCTGTGATTATTTTATTTTCTTCATTTAAATATTTCTTAACCAAAATATTAATTTAAATCACTTGGTTTAGTACTAACTGAAAAAATTATACATTTTTTATGCTTAGCTATTGATATAAATTGATTTATATCTGACTTACCATGATGTCTGAAATTGAGTAAACTCTAATATAAAAAGAGCTTCAAAAGACATTTGTCTCTCTGTACTATTGCCTACTGTTCAGTATATTCATCAAAATGTATACTTCTGTTTTGCCACTTTGGCATTCAAAAATGTAAAAATAGAGAAAAGATAATATCAAGTATTGTGAAAGCTGAAAAAAAATCGGTTTGATGATCTCATGAACATATGAACCTGTTACTCATAATTCCTCGCTAACTGATAATAAACCAAGTTGAATTGCTGAGAGGTTTATGAATTTAAAAACTAAAAATAAATTGCAGTAGTTTTGCCATTTGAGTGATTAAGACATCAATTACTATGATGAAAAAAAAAGCTTTGACTACTTAATTTTTGTAATTTATCAAGAAAATCTAAATGCGGGATATTCAGAGTATCCTGCTAATGTTAACATAGTATACAAACCCAAATCATCTGGTACCCATGCATATATATGAGGTATCTGGCAATTTTATATTCAGATCTTTTTTCTAGACTTATGCTTTAACTTCTTTAAATGCCTGAGAGTAGGATGGCTAGGGCTTATGACAGGTATGTATTTAATGTATGTAAACTCTCAGGTTCATTTCCAAATGCGTTTTGACATTTTGCATTTCTAGCAACATTGTATGACAACTCCTGGTCCTCCAACACTGCCTCAAAACTTGATATAGTCTTTATTTTTCAGCTACACACACACACACACACACACACACACACACACATATATATATATACACATACATATATATATAGTCTTCACAGGTGGCTCTAGCTGTAAAGAATCTACCTGCCAGTGTAGGAAACATGAGATGAGGGTTTGATCCCTGGATGAAGAAGATCACATGGAAGAGGGCATAGCAACCCATTCCAGTATTCTGGCCTGGAGAATCCCATGTTCAGAAGAGCTTAATGGGCTATAATCCACAGGATAGCAGAGTTGGATACTACTAAGTGACTAACACTTTCACTTTTATATCTTTAATAGTCCTTGTTATCAGTCATAGACATTTGGAAATTATTTTCATTATTATTGTAATCTGAAGTTACCTAAAATTAATGATATTGACATCTTTCCATGTGTTTAGCATATTTGCCATTCTTATATCTCTCTAGCTCATTAAGTATCTATTCAAACAACTCACTCATTATTTTACTTGGATATTAGTTTTTTTTTTTTTAAATGAGCATATGTATACCCATGGCAGATTCATGTCAATGTATGGCAAAACCAACACAATAAAGTAAAGAAAATTAAAAAAAAGAGCATCTTAGATTCTTTATGTATCCTGAATATACGTAATTTATGTGATTCACAAATATTTTTTCTCAGTAAGTGACTCATCTTTTCTTTCCCTTAAAAATATTTTCAAAGAGCAGAAGCTTTAAATTATCAAACTACTTTGCATTCCTGGTAATGATTTTCCATGTTGGGTGTTAAATACTATTGTAGGCTTACAAATATTCTTATAAGTCTTAGCATGGAGTGCAGATCAATTACTTTAAATGGTTTAAATCTTTCTAGTCTTCCTTGCAATATTTGTTAGATGAGACCAGAGCAAAAGTCAGCCTAAAAGCAATGTTTCTTAAATATTTTTCATAATCCTATATGAAGTCATTTTATATGGGATTCCTTTCTTTTTTAAAAAAATATTTATTTATTTGTTTGGTTGTGCTAGGTCTTGGTTGAGGTTTTCTTAATCTTAGATCTTTGCTGCGGCATGTGGGGTCTTTATTTGAGGCATCCAAACACTTAGCTGTGGCAAGTGAGATCTAGTTCCACGACCAGGGATGGAACCTGGGCCACCTACATTGGGAGCATGGAGTCTTAGCCACAGGACCACCAGAGAAGTCCTATGAAGCCTTTTTAGATTTTTTTTCCCCAAATCACCCTCTTCTCATGAAATTTTAATTCCACAAATATACATCATTTCAATTTATATACTGTGGCCCTTTAGAGGTAAAGAAAATATTTTGATATCTAAGATTTTCTTGACTCTCAAGAACTGATTTTCAACCCCTTGAAAGTGATTTGTCTCTGTTGAAAATATGTGATCTGGTAATAATTATTTACACTATCGAAGTCAAGTCTTTCTCTGTTGCTCTGCCCAAGGCTTTTGAATCATAAGAATTTTCATCCATCTGTTGGGAATGGGCAATGTTCCTAGCCTGTGTCAATGCCAGCCACAGTAACCTTTTATCCTTTTGAGTTCCTTTCTTGGTTTTGAGTAGTTACTTCACACTTGGGCACTGATTTGCCCTCAGATGAATATTTATGGTGAGGGCTTTGAAGATCTCTAGAGTTATCTTTCTAGGCAGCACTTTCCTTTCCTATATCCTGCTCTACCAACTCTAGGTATTTTGCTTTTTCAGATTCTAAGATGCATCATCTCAAATGATCTACTGAGTTTTATCTGTATTTTCCCTCTTTGTTCCTCTTGAAAATTCTTTCAAGGCAGTAATGTGACACAATCATAAGATTCCCCTCATTTGTGTCTCATTACTCACGGAGTGGTATCTTTCATTGCCTGATGGAATGTCTTGAAACCATTGCTTTCTATAGTTGATGTATTTTGTTTGTTTCAAATGTGAGGGCAAATCAGGTCTCAGTTCAGTCAGTTCAGTCACTCAGTCATGTCTAAATCTTTGTGACCCCATGGACTTCAGCACACCAGGCTTCCCTATCCATCACCAACTCCCGAAGCTTGCTCAAACTCATGTCCATCGAGTCGGTGATACCATCTAACCATCTCATCCACTGTCGTCTCCTGCCTTCAATCTTTCCCAGCATCAGGGGCTTTTCCAATGAGTCAGTTCTTCACATCAGGTGGCCAAAGTAATGGAGTTTGAGCTTCAAGGTTTTGAAATGGTGATTCAAGATGAAGTGTGTAAAAAAGCAACAGTTTGAGAATTAATCTTTTAAACTCTTTCATTCCAGGAGCCAGCTAAAGAACGGACTTACCATTCCTCTGCCTACAATTACTGTGAACTCTTTTATATAAACAAATAATTCTCAAGACCTGCACATGTAGATAGTAGGAGCAGCCGTTGGAATACTCAAGATCACCTTCGCTCAAGAACAATAGAATCTGTTCAGATAACGAAATGTCTTTGGAGAAATTTATTCCTTAGAAAACAAAATAAACTCAACACTGAAGGACCTCAAGGAACAATAATGGGAGCTTGATTCAGCATGAAGCTTGCCATATAGCCATGGAGTTAACCTCACACAGGGTGAACACACAACAGACCCCAAATATTCACACAAGGAATCTCAAATATCTTTGTACAGGTTTTTATGTGGACATAGTTTTCAACTTGTTGCTTCAACAATACCTGAATCATGAACTTCCAGATGTTCAAGCTGGTTTTAGAAAAGGCAGAGGAACCAGAGATCAAATTACCAACATCTGGATCATTGAAAGAGCAAGAGAGTTCCAGAAAAACATCTACTTCTGCTTTATTGACTATGCCAAAGCCTTTGACTGCGGGGATCATAAAAAACTGTGGAAAATTCAGAAAGAGATGGGAATACCAGACCACCTGACCAGCCTCTTGAGAAATCTGTATGCAGGTCAGGAAACAACAGTTAGAACTGGACATGGAACAACAGACTGGTTCCAAATTGGAAAAGGAGTATGTCAAGGATGTATATTGTCACCCTGCTTATTTAACTTATATGCAGAGTACATCATGAGAAACACTGGGATGGAGGAAGCACAAGCTGGAATCAAGATTGCTGAGAGAAATATCAATAACCTCAGATATGAGACAACACCACCCTTATGGCAGAAATTCAAGAAGAACTAAAGATCCTCTTGATGAAAGTGAAAGAGGAGAGTGAAAACGTTGGCTTAAAGCTCAACATTCAGAAAACTAAGATCATGGCATATGGTCCCATCACTTCATGGGAAATAGATGAGAAAATAATGGAAACAGTATCAGACTTCATTTTTTTGGTCTCCAAAATCACTGCAGATGGTGACTGAAGTCATGAAATTAAAAGACCTTACTCCTTGGAAGGAAAGTTATGACCACCCTAGACAGCATATTAAAAAGCAGAGACATTACTTTGCCAACAAAGGTCCATCTAGTCAAGCCTATGGTTTTTCCAGTAGTCATGTATGGATGTGGGAATTGGACTATAAAGAAAGCCTAGCACTGAAGAACTGATGCTTTTGAACTGTGGTGTTGTAAAAGACTCTAGAGAGTCCCTTGGACTGCAAGGAGATCCAACCAGTCCCTCATAAAGGAAATAAGTTCTGAATATTCATTGGAAGGACTGATGTTGAAGCTGAAATCCCAATACTTGGGCCACCTGATGGCTGACTCATTTGAAAAGACCCTGATGCTGGGAAAGATTGAAAGTGGAAGGAGAAGGGGACAACAGAGGATGAGATGGTTGGATGGCATCACTGACTCAAGGGAAATGAGTTTGAGTAAACTCTGGGAGCTAGTGATGGACAGGGAGGCCTGGTGTGCTGTATTTCATGGTGTCACAGAGTCAGACATGACTGAGTGATTGAACTGAAATTTTCAACTGATTTGAATAAATACCAAGGAATATGATCATTGATAGTGTGGTAAGTGCTTTGTAAGAAACTGCCAATCTGTTTTCCAGTTTCCTCCTTTTTAAAATTCTCAATTTCTAAACCAAGAAGACATCATTTCACAGCTATTTGAATGTATAAAATCCAAAAGAAAAAAAATGTCAACACGAAATGCTGGCAAGGAAGTGGAGAAATACAAACTCATGCATTGCTATTAAAAATGCAAAATGGTATAGCCACATACCAGTATGAGGGCTGAGAGGGTATGTGCAAACTCTTTATAAGTTCTGCTCAATTTTTAATGTACACTGAAAACTGATAATTTTTAAAGTCTATTAAAAATATGAGGACTTCACAGGGACCTGAAAATCTACTTTGCTTTGGTAGTAGGTGACTTTCTTTTTCTATGGAATGAGTTCCAGGATAAATCAATTTTCCCACTACGAAATACTACATCAAATACTTAAACAAACTTCAAATACTGCAGTCCTATATCCTGTTTTTGAAATGCAATAATGAATATTCACACATAATTGCTATTGCCACCATAACTCATTTTCTTCTCCATTTTGAGGATTAGAAGACAAAAAATTCCAGTAAAAATAAACGAATAATTCACTCACAGAGCTCAGGCTGGAGCACAGAATATCTTCCCTCTCAGTCCAGGGCTATTACAAATATATGTATGCATATATGAATATATTATATATATGTATGTATTTATGTGTATGTATGTATATATGTATGTATGTGTATATGAATATATTACATATATATTCAGTGAGATATTCTACTATAGTAATCCTGTCTAGATCCATGGTATTCATGAGAGATACAATTTATAGGGTTTTTTTTTTCCAAATCCTAAAAATCACTGAAAACATCCTACATTTGAAAATACTGTGTAAGTTAATGAATGCCCAGAACCACCCCTCAGATATTATGATTCTGTAGGTTGAGATTTTTGCCTTGATATTTATATAGTCATGGTATTGAAACTCTGCACTAAATCCCCAAACTATCTCCATTATATTAAGAGGGATTTAACTGAGAAATTTTAGTAGTAACTTTGGCCTCAATATATTAATATGGGATTGAGACAAAGACGCTATATTTGCTTGTGAGGCAAACCTCTCAGTCCAAGTGAAGGTGATGTCTGAGGGAGTTCAGCACATGTTTGGCATGGATGAATGCAAGGCAATACACAGTACTGCAGGGGAAGAAGCTAGTGAATAGCGTCACTTTCTTCTGGGTCATCAGCATCAACCTATATACAAAAAGGAAAGAAGAGAGGTGGGAAGAGAAGGAAAACAGCTGTAACTAGAATGTGAAGGACCAGCTGAAAAGAACAACTTAAAGATCTAGGTTCAGTTTTCACAAAAACATTATCGCCGCAAGGCATCCATATAGAAGAAGAGAGGAATAGACTCTTCCTCTTGATGGTGATGGCAAGCTTCTGGAGGAGCATATGGAGTGAAAATACTAAGAGCCATTTGGAAAATACAATCTGCCTCTAAACATTAATTTTTTATATCTCTCGAGGATAAATATAGCTACTCAGGACTCAGAAGTTTTAGATATACTTTAGATCAAAATTGTTTGTACATCGAATGTTTTACTTAGTTATATGAATAGCTGCTTAGTTAAGATTCCCTAGGTATTTAAACTCTAAATTTAATACAAATCTGTTTATTCACCTTATTTTATAGAATTTATTATATTTGCAAATATCTTAAAATTTCTGTCATTTAAAACTGTTTAATGTAAGATGTAACAAGCTTGCAAAGTACTTGCCTCAGAAACTTAGTTTTTATCTGATACAAAGACAGTTATGAGGTTTTTTATTACTATTATTATTAAAATTCAATATAACATATGTAAGTTACTATTTGAATCTACTGTAGTTCCATGATAATTAAATATAATGTCTCTTAGAGCAGCAACAAAGGAGAATATAATTGGTTTGTATTTCTTTTTAGGGGACATATTATAACTGTAATGGCACTCTTCTTTGAAGTAGAAGCTTTCTGTTCGTTGGACAGGTTAATTGTGACGTTCTGTTTTGTCATTATTTTAAAAAAAATAATTGTGTGCTTTTAGTAATTCCTGAGAATTCTAGAAAAGGATAATATCTAGCTGGGCAATATTTTATGATATAATTACATGTAAGAATTTCATCAAGTTTTTGAATTGGATGTGGTTTATTAGATAAAAAATTTCTATTGAATCAAAATCATCTGAATTTTTTGTTTGTTTGTTTACAACTGATTTTCACTTCTGTCTTGAAATCAATTATATGATCATAACAATGATCAATGAAATGATCAAACTATCTACTATCTGATGATACTCTCTATAATTGAGATTTTATTATAGTCTCATATAGACCTTCTACATCTCACCAAAATGGGTTTTGTAAGATATGGCCAGCATTTAGAGTTACAAAATAATTTTTTATTATCCATTTTTCTCAAATTTTAAAAATGTAGACTTCAGCATCATATATAAATGTGATAGGACTAAATGGTGAACTTAGGATATTTAAAAAACAAGACTTGGGAATTTTTCCAAGCAGTCCAGCCTAAGTCACTGAATGAAACATGTTTACACACTACATCAAACTCCTAAATTTTCTTAGTTCAATGCTATCTAAAATACTATATGCTAGTATTAGTACATGTTAGAGTTACAGTCAGATATTGAAGTAAACAACACTAAAATTGCACCACTCCTAACTACATTAATTTTTTTTCAAAATTCATAAATGGCTTACATTTTAAAACAATTATGATCTAGGAAAATATTACAGAAATTTAATCTTTCTAATTCACTAAATCTCAATCCCTATTTTTCAAGCTAGTAAGCCAAAATTTTCAATTAATTCTTCACTACAGCCATTTGAAAATGATATTTATCTCTGTCTCTGACTTGTGTATATATACATACATATGGGCATATATTTGTGATTTGACATATTTAAAGTCACTTTTATGTGAATTTCTATTTTTCAACAAGACTATGATATCCTTAACCTCTAGACTTAAAAAAGCCTAATAGAGTAAGTAAGTAATTGTTAGTCTCTCAGTTGTGTTCAACTCTTTGTGACTCCATGAACTATAGCCCACCAGGCTCTTCTGTCTATGGGACTCTCCAGGCAAGAATACTGGAATGGGTTGCCATTCCCTTCTTCAGGGGATCTTTCTGACCCAGGGATTGAACCCAGGTCGCCTGCATTGCAGGCACATTTTTTTAGCAGCTGAGCCAAAAGTACAGGTTTAAACAGAATCATAGTTCCAGAAATTTCTGCCTAGTATCTTGTCCAAAGAGATGCTCCTCATAGTTGTCTTCTGGACTTCCAGATCAAATAATTTGATCTTAGAGCCTGTTTTATTTTTTTTGACATATAAAATCTCTATTTCTAGATGCAGAGAAAAAAGAGGTACCTTGAAAAATTAACATGGCTGCCTCTATGGAAATAAAGTCTTGGCCTGTCTTTTTTTTTTTTTCTTGGCTTAGCTATAGTTTTCACATTTTTACACAATCAAACACTAATGTTTCAGTAATAAGAAAAAAATGGGGTCCTAAGAAGAAAAAAAATGTAAAAATAAGTAATGATAATTACTACACATTTTATCTTTTAGAATCCTCTGAGTATTTTGCCTGAAATCCTCTCATTTAGTGTTAGAAATTCCCATAACAGATGGGGAACTGACCCCTCCTCTAGGAGGCACCACCAGGTCAAGGGAGAAGAAGAAGAGTTTAGGATACAGAGGTTTGTTATTGTTATTTAGCTTGTTGTTTTGTTGTTTAGTCATTGTCACTCAGTCACATCTGACTCTTGCAACCCCATGGACTGTAACCTGCCAGGCTCCTCTGTCCGTGGGATTTCCCAGTCAAGAATACTGGAGCGTGTTGCCATTCCTTCTCCATTAAAATCTAGCCTATAAAATACAACATTAAACTTGAAATTTAGCATTTTTGTTTCTTCTAAGTTAAAACTGTACTTGCTCTTAACAAGACATTAGAGAATTTTTGTTTTAAATGATTTTCTTTTCCAAAGCAAATCACCCAGTTGGCCTGTGAAGATAAAATTTTACAGGCTTGGTGTCTATATTTTTCAGAGATTTTCCAATGAGTTTGAAATGCAGTTGTGCCTTGTAATTTTGGAGAATTTAATGAAAGTTTCTTCAGTCTTTAGAAATCAGAATTTGTCTCAAGTCTGATCTATTTATTTAGGTTCTTAGAAATTCAGTATATTCACAGATGGATATTATGTAGCCATCATTTCATGGTGCTCTAACATGCAATATATATAACAAATTGCCAGCTAGGCTTTTATATGTTTAAGAGTTTTAATTGCTGTGTACTTCAAACATTTCTTACATGTGCCATCTGGCACATAGAAACGTTAATGAATTTTGAAACTTAATGGGATATGCTTTGCATTAGGAATGTCTTAAAATTAGTTGCTAACCACTGGTAAATGACAGATTTATCAATACAGACTTCACAAAATTACAAACCATTGCTTTGTGTCATTAAGGTAGCAACACATTGTTAAGTGCTAGTAAAAGTTGCTCAAACAATTGGTTGGATAGAAATAACAGTTTATAATTACAGTAGCTCTCTGCTATTTAAAGAAATTGAACCTATAATATCATAATGTTTTTCTTTAAAAGGAGTTTTAGAGAGACATTTTTGATATGAAACAGAAAAACTCACTTAAATTTTAAACTTTTTGGACATGTTGGAAAAGTCGGATAATATTTTCAAGTGTTCTTATTTTAATGGAAAGTTTCTGTTTCTCTCATTAAAAGAGAATCTCTTTTTTTGTCTTCTACATCTATTATAACTGTATTTTACATACATGAAATCTGATTATAATATAAAATGACTAGTTATCAGAACTTCTATTTTAAAATAGTATAATCTACTATACTCTTCTCCCTTAATAATCTTAGCCTCTAAAAAGGCACTAAAGAAGAGATCCCCTGAGTTACGTCAAAAAGCAGAATGCAAAGAATCAATCATGAATGCAAACAGTAAACAAAAGTCCATTCAACAGTATATAAAACACAGGAAACAGTTGAAACAATCTGTTGGGTAAATAGGGGAAAACCTCTTTAAAAAAGAAAATATATGTGAAAATTATAGATATGTATTATTATAATGTTTAGAATTATAAATGTCTATTCATAAAGTATAAAAACATGAGAAAACTACTAGTTCAGAATTTTAACATTTATTATAGAGATTTGCATAAAATTCACCTTAATATTCTCTATGAAAATATCCCATGTAGGAAATTACTAGAATGCCCACAATTACACCAATTTAACATACAAGGTTTTGTCAAGCATGGTTATGAGATACTTCATTTTATCTTTCAGTTGTATTTTGTAAATACATACATTATGAGCATAAGTGTTCACTGCTTAAATTATTCCTCTGTTACATTAATTTTAAAATTTGGAGACACCCAATATAATTCCATTAGAATGTTGATAAGAATCAAGAGAGATTTCTATTAAAAATAATTTAAAATTACTCTCCCATCAATCCTCGCCTCTCCCTGCAAACATCATCCTCCCTGAGGTTAGAGATGGTAGAAAGTGAGGTTCAGGGGGATTGCTCCTTACAGTGGGTGTCATGGAGAGAAACCACCATTACACATGCCAGCTCTTGACAAGTTGGTTATTAGTTACAAATACAACTCATCTTCCAGCCAGGGTAAATAGCCTTGTGTAAGCAGGCAAAACTGTTTCATTAGAGGGAAGTTGCTCTTCCCTAGTGGCTCAGATGGTAAAGAATCCACCTACAGTGAGGGAGACCTGGGCTCGATCCCTGGTTTGGGGAGATCACCTGGAGAAGGGCATGGCAACCCACTTCAGTATCCTTGCCCAGAGAATCCCCATGGACAGAGGAGCCTGGCAGGCTACAGTCCATGGGGCCACAAAGAGTCAGACGTGACTGAGCAACTAACCACAGCACAGCACAGAGAGAAGTTAGAAGATCAGAATGCCCAGAGAATAAAAGATCTTGGGAAATATGAGGGGTCAGAGCAGATGGAAATATGAAACAAAGGAGAAAATCAAACAAAAGCACTCCTTACCCCTGTCTCTCATAAAGCCACTTTTTATTTGAAGTAATGGTGATGTATCAGTCTCGAGTCAACCATTTTCTGCCTCCTTTCTAATCCTGATGGGTTCCGTAGTTAAATGCTATCTGCTTTTCACAACCTCAGCTGTTCCATAATCACATGTAAGACTGCCAGTAGCAGAGAAATGATCCAGGTTGTCTCCCTTCTCCCTGCTCCCACTATGTTTTTCATTTAGTCAGCACAAAATAGTCACACATTTAATTGTTTACTAATAGTATGGTGTGCAGTTAGCCTGATATCATCAGTGGGATCCTAAACCTCAGGAAGGAAGGGATCCTGTTATATTTTTTATTGTTTACAACACTAAGTTAGTTCCTAGTACATTCCCAGTAAATACTGGGATAGTGATAACATTTCCAATGACAATCCATGTTTTTCTAGTTTAGAAGGTTCTTTTTTTTTTTTTTTTTCTGCAAGCTTTTTTAGTTTCTCATTAGGTACAGGGGCCAGCTACTTTATAACTGGAAAAGACTGTTTACCTTCAGTTGTCACCAACTGAAGTGTGATATCAATCTATAATAATATATATAGATAAAAGACTATGATAGAATTGTTTAAAAATTGAACAATGAATTAATTCAAAGTGTAATTTCATACCATCCTCTGTATGAAAGACAGAGTTTCAAAGATAGAATAGGGCATAGGATTTTTTTGTGTGTATGAGTGTGTCAGATTTCTCTATCAGTTTACTAAACTGAAAACAATTGTTCAGACTTCAAAGGGTTGTTAAGAAAATTAAATGAGTTAATGTTGCATAACAAACACTTTCTAAACTTTGATCTTGGTTCCCTTGAATTTCCTGAATGTGAGAAGTGTCTTTGTCATTCACAGAGGACCCCTTGGACCACATCTGAGTTTATACTGACAAGGTAACTCATGGCAGGTTTGTGGATAGTTGGAAGATGGAATTCTAGTGTGGGGTCTTTGAGCCATGTAATATCAGCCTGACCTTTTGACTTCTTGGGAGACGCACTGCAGACTGAGTTCAATCACTTAGTGATCACTATGACTGATTGATTTAATCAAACTTTTAGAATAAAAGCTCTAGACTCCTGAGCCCAGGTGATCCCCCTAATTGGTGAGTATATACTGAGTCCCAGCAGGGTGATGTTTCCTGAGAACTGAGAGACTTCCCATTGAGTACCCCTGGTTTTTCCCCTTTAAAATAAAACTGTAATTGTGCCTTCCTAAGTTCTGTGAGGAGCTCTTAACAAAGCAAAAACTCTTTTTAGCCCCTGTCATCTTCACCTGCGAAGTCCAGGCCAACTGGAAAGGGAGGAGGGAATGTTCTCTTAAGGACAGTCTTCTTGGGTGTCATATCCAAATGGCTCGGTTTGTACCTTGCTGCATTGTTTTCCACTGGTGTTGACAGACTCCATCCTATCTGTGTTGTGTTGCCTTTCTAGGTGACAAATCTGTATGCCTTGACCTCTAACATGGTTATAGTTCTTTGCAGTTTAGGATCTTCACCACTGCTCTCATATTGTCCATACTCCCGGGTGCTGGCACAGAGGGATTGGGCCAGAGGATAATCTGGGTCAGATTCCCCTTTACCCTCCCATTCTAGCCATTACTTCTGAGATTATCTTAAATTTCTTAAGCACTTCTCTGTTCTTTATTTAGAAGTCTATTCTCAAATAATTAAACAAACAGACTTTAAGGAATGGCTCATGATATTTAGTACCATGAAAGATCCTTTTCTTTTGCATCATCCTAAATCATCTTACACATTTAACCTCTAGATGATTGTCTCCTGAAATCTCCAAATATGTTCAGACAAGTCCAAATTTGCAAAATTGGCTTTGAAGCTCCTACATAATAAGATTAAAATATACACATTTCTTAACAGCCAATTGCATTACTGAATTTTCTCTTTACATGTCAGTTTAAAGATTATTTTGAACGATTGTGTGGTGGTGACACTGCCTGATGTGGGATACCTGGAACCTCTGTGTTCCATGGAAGTGAATTCAGCTCATTGCTGTTAAGGCTGTGCAGACATCCCTGTAGTAAATGTGCAGAGCTCAGCTCCTTTCCAGTTCTACAATTATGCACTTAAAAGTTCCCCATTGCCCAAAGCTGCTACAACTGTCATTCATACATACGCATTTTTTTCAAGGAAGTTTCTAACTAATGAGATAACCAATTGTATTAAAGAGAACACCATAGAAATAATTTATACTGGAGATTCCCTGGGTGGTATCTAAAACCATCTACTCTCAGAGTGCTAGTCCCAAATTCAGATCTGATAAAATGGCTTAACTTCAACATTGTGGCTACCGCTACATTTATGTAAGCAGAAGACTGGTTCAGTCAAAGGTCTGAGTAGGGGTTACCATAATACTTATATTTCATTTCTTTTATTAGAAGTTTATAGTGAAGGAATGTCAGGGATCATAGAAACAGTCCACATGAGCATTTGAGATTTTGTAAGGGTCAGCTTGTCAGAATTTGTGTTAACAGAGTTTAAGCAAAACCCCCAAACCTATGAATGCTAGTGGTAATTCTTAAATTTGTAGTCCAGCACACCCTGTCTTTAACTTCCTCCTCCTAATCTCCCATCCCAGGATTCTGAGATGTTCCACCGATAACTCAATGGTTAGTCCCGAGAGGCCTTAAGCTTGTCTCTTAGGTCAGAAAATTCACAACTTCTTGTAGTGGTGGAATTGAGATAATGTACAAAGTAAGGCTCTGCCTTCTGATGCTATGATCTATGGTCACTGGGGAAAAACAGAGCAAAAAATAAAACACCTTATTTTTTTTTTTATTTTTGAGAAAGCAAGTGTAGCCATATGTATAGGTTCAACTTTTTTGGTGGAATTCAGCCACCACCTTGGGGTTGAATTAGGAGGAGCTCTTAGAGAAGAAAATATTAAGGTCAGATTCTCCAGGTCCTCTATCCGGGAACAGCTGACAAGAATCTATAACACTCACCTTAAAGCCTCCAACCACCTATGAGGGTTCACCTATTAGGGTTCACAAACAGGAGATGCTTTCATGAAAAATTATAAGTTTTAATATATACTTATCAGTCTGGTTATACAATGCTTTTTAAAAATTTTGACTTCTGCACATCTCAGTAGAATACATTTTATATAAAATGTGAGTTTTCCCTGAAAACTTCTTTTTTTTAAAGGAAGGGCTGTAACTATAATGTACAATAACCCTATAGATGTCCTTGGCATCGGCTTAAGCTATGTTTACTATAGGAATAACTACTGTGCTTTCTATTTCATAATTCTGAATGTCAATATCGAAAACAGTCTGCATCAGCCATGAGTACTCATGTACATCCAGACAATGGTATATTCCACAATGTTAAAAAGAAATGAGCTATTAAGACATGAAAAGACATGGAGAAATATTTAATGCATATTACTATGTAAAAAAAGCTAATCTGAAAAGATTATATACTGCTTAGATTCCAGTTAGATGACACTCTGGAATATATGACATTCTGGAAAAGGCAAAATTATGGAGACTGGTTGGTAGGGGGTAGGAGAGTTGAATAGGTAAGAATATAGAGGAATTTTATGGCAATGAAACTATTCTGTATGAAACCACAATAGAAGATACATGTCATTGTACAGTTGTCAAAACCCACAGAATGGACAACACCAAGAGTGAATCTTAATGTAAACTATGAACTTTGGGTGATAATGATGTGTCAATGTAGGTTCACTAGATGTTGACAGTGTGGGAAACTGCATATGTGGATCAGTGAGTATAGGAGAACTCCCTGAACCTTTGTTCAAGTTTGCTTTGAACCTAAAACTGCTCTAAGACATGAAGTCTGTTTAAAAATACTAAAAATGATATTTTATGATTATATAAGTGAAATACTAAAAGCTTAAAATCTCATAAGCTTAGTTTTTATTCCATTTTTTCTATGTATATATTAAAATCATTAATACCATACTGTACACATACAGAATTTATAAACATGTGTATATAATTGGGAAATCTATTTTTGCATTTCCCTTCCTAAGTGAGTCCATGTTACTCTTGATAAGTATATTTCTAATTACTTATCTATTCAGACATAATTAACATTCTAATAATTTATATAATCCTATCATTGGATATTTGGGATATTTCCAGTTGTTTACTATTATAATAATGTCCTATATGCATTTTCTATACATCGGATTTTTTAAGATATGTTAATGTATATAAAATGACAAAATATGGGCTATGAATATTATAAAAGTTTGTTTAAAACTGTGAAATGCTTTCCAAAAGATTAAATCAAAAGTTACTCTCACTAGGAGTATATGAGCATGCTTTCACATTCCATTTTCTCCATTGAATTTTATTTATAGTTTCTGATAGGTGGTAATTATTCACTCAGCTCTGTCAGTACTTTTTTAAGAGGCATTCTCCTATCTCCTCTTCCTTATCCAGAAGCATAAGCATCTGATCAAATACAGAAGGTTGAAAGTATTGCTTAAGGGCTTTTTTCACAGTCCATCTACAGTCTCATTTTGTTAGCACGGTTTGAGAGAAGCCCTACTGACATAATAACCAGATGTGGATCGTTGTTTTCAGAACCCGATGTGTGAATAAAATGGTCAGTCTTTTAATTTTGTGTGTGTGAATCAGAAACATTCAAACTCTCTTTTGAGTTCTAGTCTCTCAGATCATGTCCTTGGTAAATTGGTGAGAACTTCCTACGGTACAGTTATTTGATGCGATCCTTAGAGACTAATTACTGTTAGTATGAACATATATACTACTAAGACTTTCAACAAATTTTACCCCCAAAATCATACTGCACATTTATAACAAGCTTATAGAACCATCAATCATGTGATCTTTGAAATCCTGAAAAAGTCTCATCCCTGGAAAATTTGTCAAAGGGCATCTTGAGGAAAGACTGTGAGCTCATGAATATTTATAACTATTGCTGTAAATGTGGCAACATCCTCAGGCTTTTTGCCTTTCACCTTTTGGATGTGACATACAATGTGATGTAAATTATGCTATGAATGACTAAGAAAACTGATTAGGTGATGTGATTGCTTTGACATTTCCTTAAGCCCAATATATTATATTGCATATATATTCCCCTTTCAAGATAAGTCTTGTTTAGGCAAAATTTGCACTTTACATGCTCTAATCTGAAATATTTTCCTTACTTTAACCTTCCAAACTCATGTTAGGAACTAGTTTGCTTGCAGTTTTCAGTTATGTTGAAGGATGTGTGGTTGACAAGTTACATATGCTGGCTATAATGGGTATGTGCATTAGAAGTTGCCACTTTAATTTGCGGTACACTGAATATATTTCATATTTGTCAGACATCAGCTTTTTGCCAGCCTCTGTTAATGGTGCTTCGATTACCATTATATCTAAGCCTGACTCTGGCTCTACTCTCATGGAGGTTCTGCTTCTGGGAACAAAGCATCTGATGACCTATGAGGACAACTTCAAAAAAAGAAGTACAAGGAGGGACAAAAGCGCATACAGTGGAAACCAACCTAGAATCATAGATGGAAAAATCTTTTGTGGAAAAGTAGCATTTCACCTGAGACTGGAAGCGCAGTCAGCATTAGCTAAAAGATTTTGTAGAGGAAAGAGGAAGCAGTAGAGTGAAAACCATGAAGCATGATATACTAAAGGGCACTAGAAAAAAGACCACTGGAGCTGGAGCATGGACGATGAATGTTAAGCCCAGAAATGTAGACTGAGACTGTGTAACAAAGGGGCACATATAAACCTTGTCAAACATTTTGAACTTTATCTTGAAGGACATAAGTGAAGACTTTTAAGCAGAGGAGAGATGAAGAAAAGTATTTGTGTTTTTAAAGTATCACACGGGGTGGAGTGAAGAAAGGAAGTACACGGAGTAAAGGTAAGGCACAGAGACCTGGTAGAGGTAATGGCGGCAGGGGAGATGTGTTACTGTCAGGGCCAAGGCAGGCCACCCCACATTGTGCCTCCATGGCATGGCATATTAGTTATTTTGAATTAAAGTCACTCTAGAAACTGTCAGTGCAAGAGGGACATTTTGATCCTCCTTTGTCTCCCTGAAAGCAGGAAATACATCTCTCATGTGATAGGAACACTTTCTGTGTCTGGAGGTAGGAGGACATCCTTATCACTATAGAGAGAGAATTTGGAGCCCAGAAGCCGGTATAAACAAAACTTGTTTTTTCTTTAATTTAGTATTTTTCAAGCTCAAACTCTGGATTCTTCAGTCATTAGGCATCCAAAGCCTAAGTTTTTATGTCTTGTTAATTCCACAAAATTTTTACTTTAATTTTAATTGGAGGCTAATTACAATATTGTAGTTTTTATTTTTTGCCATACATTGACATGAATCAGCCATGAGTGTATTTTATTGTTTCTTTTTTCTAAAAAGTATGAAAGCTTCCTGCTTTGCCCACTTCTTAGGCCTCATATCTATAAGACCTCTATGCACAAAATTAAACTAGTTTATTTTTATCCTGTTAATCTGTCTTGTGTCAATTCTATTATTAGTCTAGCCACAGAATTCAAGAAGGGTAGAAGGGGAGAAATTTCTTCTTCCCTAATATTATTATACTGGATTGACTGCCAGTGTGTAAATGATGGCAAACTGGAAAACAAACTGTTTTACAGAGATATTCGGAAGAGAAAATTAATAGAGCATAGTACCTAATTCTACTTGGAGCTGAGTTAATAGATAGGTGGGAAAGGGTTAGCATTAGGACTAGAATTTGAACTTTTTGAAAGGCCTGTGGAACATTAAAGTGGAGACAGGATTTAGGCAGTTAAGTAGAGAGGTCTGAAGTACAAAAGACAGCTCTGAGCTAGAAAATAAGATTTGGGCACTATTAGAATATAGATGATGAAGCCATGAGAGAGGATTACCTATGGAATAAATTTAAATGAAAAAGTAAAGCACTGAAAACAAGACTCTAAATTCAAATGTCTGGTAAAGACAGCTGACCTCAACATTTCCCTTGGCTTGACAAGCTTCTTCCTGTCTCAGTCCTGTTCAGTTCAGTCCCTCAGTCGTGTCTGACTCTTGGCGACCCTGTGGACTGCAGCACACCAGGCCTCCCTGTCCATCAGTAACTCCCAGAGTTTACTCAAACTCATGTCCATTGAGTCGGTGATGCTATCCAACCATCTCATCCTCTGTCATCCCCTTCTCCTGTCCTCAATCTTTCTCAGCATCAGGGTCTTTTCAAGTGAGTCAGCTCTTTGCATCAGGTGGCCAAAGTACTGGAGTTTCAGCTTCAACATCAGTCCTTATAATATTCCTTTTCTTCATCCATTTAGAAAATTAGTAAAGTTATCATTGTAAATTCTTTTTTTTAACCCTTTGATATATACATTTTTTGAAAATCCTCTTGCCAGTTTTATAATCCAGGTTTGGTTTTCTCAAGGACCTAGGAGTCATTCTTTTGAAAAATAATAGATCCAGCTCCTAATTTTGTGGGAGAGGAAGAGCCTAATATTGGTGAATACCTAGTTCCAAGTTGTTAACATACCTCTTCTCATTAAAATGTTAGATTTGTACTAGGAAAACTATAAGACATTGATGAAAGATGACACAAACATATGGGAAGATAAACCTTGTTCTTCGATTGGAAGAACTGTTATTGTTTAAATGACCACTCTACACAAGACAATCTACAGATTCACTATAATCCCTTTCAAAATAACAATCGCATTTTTTCACAGAACTAGGACAAATCATTTTAAGCTGTGTACGGAACACAAAAGATCCCAAATAGCCAAAAGAGAAAGAGCATAGCTGGAGGAATCATGCTCCCTGACTTCAGACTAAACTACAAAGCTACAATGATCCAATGTACGGTACTAGCCAAAAAAAAAAAAAAAAAGACACATAGATCAATGGAATAGGATAGAAAGCCCAGAAATAAACCTATGAAATTACAGTCAATTAATTGGACAAAGGCGGCAAGAATATATAATGGAGAAGAGACAGGCTCTTCAATAAATGGTCCTGGGGAAAACTGGACAACTGCATGTAAAATATTCTAACACCATATACAAAAATAAACTCAAAATAGATTCAAGACCTACATTTAAGACTTGAAATCATAAAACTCCTGAAAGGGAACATTGGCAAAACATTATTTGACATAAATCGAAGCAATATTTTTTGGATCTGTCTCCTAAGGCAAAATAAATAAAAGCAAACACAAGCAAATGTGACCTAACTAAACCTAGAAGCTGTAGCACAAAAGAAACTGACAAAATGAAAAGAAAATATATTGAATGGGAGAAAGTATTTGCAAATGGTGTAACTGATAAAGAGTTAATATCCAAAATATATAAACAGCTCATATAACTCAACATCAAAAAATAACCTGATTAAAAAATGGGTGGAAAATCTGAATATGTATTTTTCCAAAGAGGACATGCAGATGGCCAAAAGACACATGAAAAATGCTCAGCATTGCTAATCATCAGAGACATGCAAATCAAATCCACAATGAGCTATCCCCTCACACCTGTCAGAATGGCTACATCAAAAAGAACACAAATAAAAAAATGTTGGCAAGGATGTGGAGAAAAGGGAACTCTTGTACACCAGTGGTGGGGATGCAAAGCGCTGCAGTCCCTGTAGAAAACAGTATGGAGGTTTCCCGACAGGCTAACAACAGAACCACCATACAACCCAGCAATTCCATTCCAGGGCATATATCTGAAAAAAGGAAAACACTAATTCAAAAAGATACATGTGCCCCAATGTTCACGGCAGCATTATACATAAATGCCAACATGTGGAAGCAACCTAGGTGTCCCACAACAACTGAATGAGTAAAGAAGATATGAAAAGAAGGATGAAAAAAAAGAATGAAAAATTTTCCATTTGTAACAACATGGATGGCCTTGGAGGATGTTATTCTATATGAAATAAGTCATACAGAGGAAAAAAAATACTTTATAATATCATTCATATGTGGGATCTAAAAAATACAGCAAAGTCATGAATACAACAAAAAAGAAGCAGACTCACAGACAGGTACAGAGAACAAACTAGTGATTACTACTGGGGAGAGTGAAGAAGAGCAAGGAGAAACAAAAGGGCAGGGAATTAGGAGTTATAAACAGCTATGTACAAATTAAACTACAAGGATACATTACAACACAGAGTATATGACCAATATTTTATAATAACTGTGGGCTTCCCTGATAGATAGTAAAGTGACTGCCTACAGTGCGGGAGACCAGGGTTCAATCCCTGGGTCAGGAAGAAGCCCTGGAGAAGGAAAGAGCAACTCACTCCAGTACTCTGGTCTGGAAAACCCCATGGACAGAGGAACCTGGTAGGCTGCAGCCCATGGGGTTGCAAAGAGTTGGACATGATACAGCGACTTCACTCACTCCCTGATAGCTCAGCTGGTAAAGAATCCGCCTGCAATGCAGGAGACCCCAGTTCAATTCCTGGGTCAGGAAGATCCCCTGGAGAAAGGATAGGTTACCCACTCCAGTATTCCTGGGCTTCCCTTGTGGCTCAGCTGGTAAAGAGTCCGCCTACAATGGGGGAGATGTTGGTTTGATCCCTGGGTTGGGAAGATCTCCTGGAGAAGGGAAAGGCTACCCACTCCAGTGTGCTGGCCTGGAGAATTCCATGGACTATATAGGTCATGGGGTCACAATGAGTCAGACACGACTGAGTGAGTGACTTTCACTATAAAAACTGTAAATAGAGTACAATTTCTAAAAATTGTGAATCACTGTATCACACAACTGTAACATACAATATGTAACATAAGTATACATCAGCTATACTTTTATTTAAAAAGAGAGAACAGTTCCTTTGTCAAAGATAAGGTATCCATAGATGCGTGGATTTATCTCTGGGCTTTCTATTTTGTTCCATTGATCTATATGTCTGTCTTTGTGCCAGTACCATACTGTCTTAATGACTGTGGATTTGTAGTATAGCCTAAAGTCAGGTAGGTTGATTCCTCCAGTTCCATTCTTCTTTCTCAAGATTGATTTGGCTATATGAGGTTTTTTTTATGATATGGGAGAATGGCATTGAAACATGTTAACTATCATATGTGAAATCAATCGCCAGCCCAGGGTTGATGCTCGGGGCTGGTGCACCGAGATGTCCCAGGGGGAGGGAATCGGGAGGGAGGAGGGAGGGGAGTTCTGGAGGGGGAGCATATGTAAATCCATGGCGGTTTCATGTCATTGTATGGCAAAACCAACACAATAAAGTAAAGAAAATTTAAAAAAAAGAATAAAATAAAATAAAAAGAGAGAACAATTTTTAAAATATATTAGCTTATTTTTCCTCTGGGTAAAGCCAGTTACCGAAAGCAGATGGCCTATGATCTCTTGTTCACTTCAGCTCTTCAAAAACCATACCACCTCCTGCCTTTTGTTTCACAGTTGAGTTCATACTGAAAAGATTGAATTCTGGACCCTCTTGTGTATTGAAACAGTCTTGAATAAACTTGAACACAATCTTCTCTTTCTGTTAATTTTATTTGGTGCCACATAAAACAGAATGGTCAGTGTTATAGATGGGAAAAAAACCTGGGATATTACTATGGAAGACAGGAAAAGATATAGTTGAATAAATAAGTAATGCTCATAACTATCAAAGTTTGCTAAAACCTCAAAGAAGATGAGAACTAAACAAACTGTATTGGATTAAGCATTACTTAGAGGGTGACAGAGAATGAGATGGTTGGATGGCATCACTGACTCAATGGACATGAGTTTGAGCAAACTTCAGGAGATGGTGAAGGACAGGGAAGACTGGCATGTTGTCCATGGGGCCACAAAGAGTCAGACACAACTTTGCTACTGAACAACAACAAAGCATTACTTAAGATACAGATTAACATATTGAAGTGAAAGTGTATAGAATGTGTCGGTGGAAACCAGCTCAGAGTGTGTTTAAGTAGGAAGTAAATAAATGGAAATTTTAAGGGTAGATAAAGATAAGACACATAGTCCCTTAATTGGAGGTCTTTATTAGAATCTGCCTGCATTGTGGGAGACCTGGGTTTGATCCCTGGGTTGGGAAGATCACCTGGAGAAGGGAGTGGCTACCCACTTCAGTACTCTTGCCTGGAGAATCCCATGGACAGAAGAGCCTGGCAGGCTACAGTCCATGGTGTTGGAGAGTTGGATATGACTGAATGACTTTCACTTAACTTTATTAAGCTATTATATATTTGTACAGTTAAGAAAAATCATTGCAGAGATCATTTCTACTACATACCATTTTTATAACATAATCAATTTAAGAAATCCATGTGAGAAATTCTACAACTACATTGTTGACTTTATTTGTGAGATTCAAGGACCCATTATGTTGTTACTGAAAAATGTTCTTTTAATAATTTTGGAGGTTCTATGTGAACTTGAAGGTTGTAAAAAATCTTACTAGCACAAGTATGCAGGATAAAGCCAATAAGAAACATATCATCATTCCATTTAGGTCATTTATTTTGTTTCCTTAAAGAGAAATGGAGAGTACATCATATTTGGATCATAGCTGCTTTGATTACAATGCTAAATTACTGATAAAATTTCCATCCATACATCCTCACTCAGTCACTTCACATCATGGTTCTGCTCAAAATCTCAGATGGAAATATTATGTCATTGCTTATTATTAGTACTATAGAATAGATTTCTATGACCTGATTTTGACCAGAATTATTTTTACATAAGAATTTATCCATTTTTATTGGGACAGAATGCTATAATGGGGAGCTGTAAATTCCCAATAATTGAATAGGCATTAAAACTATCCCTCCTGAAATTGAAAAAATCTCTACACTGATACAGTAGAAATCAGGGCATTGTATAATTATATGAATCTATAAGGAAAATGGCTCAAGGTCATCATAAGTGTGGCTCATGCTTTTCTAATAGAAGCTCAGTAAGGTTTTTATTCTCTTGGCCATTTCATTTTATTTAAAGTGGACTACATGTTCATAAGTATTATGCTTTTGATAGTGAAGGTGTAAAAAAGACTAGAAAAGAAATTCTCAGGCTTCCTGATGCAGTAGGAGAAGTTTCCATTTTGATACTAAGTTCAATTCCTATGCTAGGCAGGCCAACTACTCTGGGAGAACGTACAACTAGAGTTTGCAGTGATTTCTCTGCTTCCAGGAAAAAATAAAAATGAGCTGCTTTTTCCCAATACATAGTTTCTTTTGGCAGCAAAGCCAATAGAAAGTACTGATGATGCACTACAGATATTAAGCTGTGTGATTTGTTGCACATAATGGCCTGACCACGCTTAGGTAATAACCAGAAGACTCCAGAAGTGAATTCAACCACTCTGTTACAACTCAAATTCTTCCTTAGCCTAAATCTATTCTTTGCCAGGAGGGCAACTCAAAGCAAGTTCCTCCCCAGTTCTTCCCCCAGGTTGAGCTAAAAAGCTCCTAATCGCTCTTTATTTCATTTACATGATATTTTTCTCATGCTAATGTTATTAGCTTGAAGGTTCTATTGCCAGGACCACAGGGAGTGGCATTCACCCAACTTCAGTCTTGATATAGAGCTGAAGTCATCAATCAGATGCCCTCTGTTTTGTCTACTTAAATATTTTGGTGATCAATAAGAATCCAGATCATTTCACAATTTGGTGAAATTGCTTTTTAGCCTTGCTTTTATATCTCCTTAATTATCTGGCTGATTTGTATAATTTTCCTTGAATTTATTACCTTAACTCAAAAGCATAAAACGTCTTTTTAACTAAAGGGTTATCATAATTCCAAGCTCTTTGAGGCTCACATTCTTGTAAAGAATTGACAGTGTGATTTAATTCTCTTAAATTTACCATATAATTTCATTTATTTTTAAAAGTAAATGCTTCGTTTCTTTTTTTATTATATAATAGATTCCCTTTTAAAAATTTTTTTAAATTGTAACAAATTCAAGAAAGACTTTTTTCTTTACAATATTGTGTTGGTTTTGCCGTACACTGGGATGAATCCGCCATGGGTGTACATGTGTTCCCCTTTCAGAACCCCCCTCCCACCTCCCTCCCAATTCCATCCCTCTGGGTCATCCTGGTGCACCAGCCCTGAGCACCCTGTATCAAGTATCAAACCTGGGCTGGCGATTCATTTCACATATGATAATTTACATCTTTCAATGCCATTCTCCCATATCATCCCACCCTCACCCTCTCCCATAGAGTCCAAAAGAGACGCAGATGTATAGACTCCCTGTTTAATCAAGACTACCCACCCAAAATGTCTCTTTCCAAATATTTATATATCCCTAAAAGCACATCTGTTAATCATTTAATATTTAAAATTTCTGTTTTCTTCTTTCATTTTATTTCTTTATTACAGATTACACTGACAAAGGATAATGATTCCCCATTTATGGAACCAACCTTAACAACATCCCAGATCTGGTTACATCTGCCTTTTAAACCCAGCCACTTTCCTTGCTTTGGGACTTAAAAGGGACAGTGTTTTGCATTGGTTGGTCACGAAGGGATAAGTGCTGTCCCTCTTGCTTCAACTCTTAGTACACACAGACCAACTTGGCCTCCCAGGTGTGCAGCCTGTGGTGTAGCAGGTTTTCCATCATGCCTCCCAGGCAAGGTTCCGTGCAATCCAAGCAGAGTCCAATTGGACAAGACTTCTATAAGCTTCAGCTGTCCTTTCCTCCCCCAGGTCTTTCATGAGACAGTGATTTTATGTATCTTCTACAGAGATCTTCACAAATTCCCTATCCATCATCTTGGAAAATCTGTGTTTCTTTTCCTTCTCTCCTTACTTCACCCTCCTGGGACAGCAGGTCTCAACTTTAACCAGTTAACTTTGAGTCACACTCTGTTTTCTAAACTCCACTATCACTTTCATTATCATTCTTTGCTAGCTACTGTTATATAGATTTCCACAGCCTCGATTTCTCCTGTAGAGTGGTGTCCTCATAATGGACACTGGTGCTGTATTCAGGAAAAATGGCATTGCAATACTTCAGAAAATTCTAATCAATTCCATGGTTCCTTTTGCTTCCTTGGTGGCTCAGATGGTAAAAAATCCACCTACAGTGCATTAGACCTGGGTTCAATCCCTGGGTTGGAAAGATCCCTTGGAGGAGGGCATGGCAAATGACTACAGTATTCTTGCTGGAGAATTCCCATGGACAGAGGAGCCTGGAAGGCTACAGTTTGTAGGGTAGAGGAGTCAGACATGACTGAGCAGCTAAACACAGCGCAGCACTGCCATGTTATCAAACACTATAATTGCTGTACATTGCTACTCATAATTTTTCATGGCTCTCGCAATAAACACCAAAGTATTGCATGAGTTCCTCTTATGCCATAACCACAGTGTTTCTTCCACCCTGTGCCACTCTAATTTAACTTTTGTAGGCCAAAAGTCTTCCATGATGCATTTTGCATGGTCCATGTTCTTGAGTGCAACCAGAGGAGTTTCTCAGGGCCTCTTCTCTACTTTCCAATATAAAATTTAGAAAAACTTCCTTTTCCTCCAAATGAACATAAGACATAATTCCATATTTCTGATAACTGCACTTAGAGCCAGATCATATCTTACATGTCCTTCTCTTCAAGCACAGTCCTTTTAGTCCAGAATTGGGGCTCAGATAGTCTGGCAAAAGCCAGAGTGACCATCCAAAGCACTAACATTGACCCAAATGGGATTTTCAAAGTTTTGCAGGCTGAATGACCAAAGTAGAAGATTGTAAAATAGTTTGATACTAAGAAAACAGGAATGCCCAAAATCATCATCATCATCATCATCATCATTCATATTTGTCCATTAGCAGGACTCTCTTCAGGTTGGCCTATTTGTCCTCTTTAGTAATTTCAAATAAAATCTGAGAGCATTCTTGCTTTCTTTGAACAACATATTTCAGATTCAATATATTTATTATTTTCTTTGTTGGCTCCAGATGTAAAATCAGCTATTCTCTGGAAGCCAAGGATGCACACTGATAAGTAGAAGAAAGAATAAAGATTAGTCCTTTTAGATGAAAAAATAGGTTTTTTTTTCTTACATCATAAATCAACATTGGTAATTAAATTTACTCCTTAGTTTCTAAATTTCATATTTTATTTTACTTGCATTTCAAATTGCCCATTTCATTTTTTGTTTTGGTCCTTTGGACTGATTCCTTTTTTGGAATCCTAAAAGGGAGTCCAAATCACGCAGTTCCAAGAAGTACCTATTTTCAGCATCGTTAGGACACTAACCATTTGAAGAGTAAAGTAATCCCCCAAAACCCTGAAATACGGTATCAAAAACAGAGACCCAATCCATTCACAAGACACAATGATTTTAAAAAAGACAAATGCTTACAGATGGTTACTAGAATTATCATTGTGATCATTTCATAGTGTACAAAATTAATGAATCACTATGCTGTACACTTGAAAGTAATATAATATTGCATCTCAATTATAAGTCAATATAAATAATATATTTTTAAATGTTGTTTTTCAAAGTTTGGCTTACCATCTTTTAACCTTTTGTGTTTGGACCCCACTAACTATATTTCTTTACCCTTTATATTGTTGCTTTAATAGTGTCATTTGATTTATTGCATATGCTTTTAAGTCCTTGTGTACAGTATCACAAGGGTCCCTCTATATTCTTGTTATCATCATATTGCTTTATTTCAAGTCCTCAAATTAAATAAATGATTTTATAAAAACCCACCAGAATTAACATCTATAATTAGTAAAGTCAGATATGGAAGAACAAATGTGAATGTCACAACTCAGAAAATTAGTGTATTTTAGCTCTGTAAATTCACATTCTCTCCCTAATACTAAGCAATATTTTAGAATATAAGAGTGTTCTTAAGACTAGTAGATAAATGATAGATAGATGATAAATAGGTAGATGGATAAATCACAGATATAGATTTTATTGTTGTTGTATGGTCGCTAAGTCGTGTTTGATTCTTTTGTGACCCCCATGGACTGTAGTTCATCAGTCTTTTCTGTCCATGAAATTTCCCAGGCAAGAATATTGGAGTGGGTTGCCATTTCCTTCTCCAGGGGATCTTCTTGAACCAGTGATTGAACTCCTGTTTCCTGAATTGGCAGGTGAATTCTGAGCCACCAGGGAAGCCCAGATAGGTAGACAAATAGATGGCTAGATGGACAGATAGATAGATGATAGATGGACAGACAGATACATTAGATAGATAACAGATGAATAAGAAGGACAAACAAACAGGTTTGGGTTTACTCTAACTGCAATATATTTTCTCCATTCCTTGCTGGTCAGTAGCCCTTCTCCTGTTCCCAGCAGCAGTGGTAAAGTCACTTTGTGTTTCTTTGTTGACAATCTGGTCTCTCTCTACTATTCTACATTTTCTGTGACACAATGGAAAACATATTGGGTTATATCTTTTTAGTTTATCAACATATGAGCTTACAAATTTAATTCATTTTCTAATGATATATTAACTGAATACAATGTTGTTCAAATAAAATTATCCTATTTTCCCATTATTTTTAAACTCATTATAAGAATTTGGGTACAATATTTACATAACCCATCAAATTTAAATTCTCTCTTTAAGTCCATTTGAATGCAAATATCAAGTTATAGCCCCAATCTCACAATGCACAGTATACACAAATGCTGGCATCTCTTTCAGTTCCCTTGATAGACATGCAAATTTTATGGATGAGATTTTGGAGCCTCTTGTTGAAAATTTAGCTGTAACAGCAAGAGAAGTGACTGCACTCATCTACAATGAATGCCACTAAAATTACACCTCATGGAGAAATATAAAGACAGTGTTTATTCCTGTAAAATTGGAGGAACACCTGCAAACATAGATGGAGATGAAGGTCAAGAGCATCATAAAGCACCTGGTACAGGGAGTATTTTTAATCATTCATCTCTTGGAAAAGAAACAGTGCTAAATCTCTCCCTCAATTGAACTAACTCATTACTGGCAAATCCTTGCCAAGTTTCTGTTGTAGGATTTTTTTCTATTCACCCGAGGTAGCCTATTTATCCAAGAGAAATTCAATCCTTGCCTAGACCATATCTTTTCACGTGAACTATCAGTATCACTGCATTCCTATGTCCTGAATAAAAGCAACCACTGGTCATCTGTGTTAGATTTCATTTTACCTAAGAGAAACAGTCTGTCTATGTTGTCTCTTGTATTTCTTCTTTACTTTGATATTGCCACTAGGTTTATAATGAAAACAAATATTTCAATCTTAGAAGAGTAGAAAATGTAATATTATATGCAGTGTAAATTTATGGGAAATTGTCATTAAATGACTGATTCAAAGGAATTCACATGCCATATATTTTTTGTAACCTCCACAAGAGTCTTTTAGTTTTTCTAAAGACATGAAAATTTGCACAATGTTAAAGCAGAAAACATTGTAACAGTTTGAAAAGATTTAGGAGGTATTCTGGAAATATTAGCCTAGGAAATGTACTTTGACTGTAACCAGGAGAATTTCAAGATTATAGAGCAGCTGTATTTGTGGGCATGTAGTCATGAACAATAGTTCATGGAAGAAAGATTGCATTTATAACAAAATAAGTTATTGCGCAGCTTGAGGCAAGATATACATTGGATGCTATTTTCCCCATGCTCACTGAAGACTTCAGAAAATTTAAAAATAAAAAAGCAAAACTTATAATATCATTAAAGCTAACATTTTATACATTTACATACAATTTCATGGGGCTGCTCTTGTGTTAATGCTAAGATGCTCTCATGTCTCTTTGAATGAATGTCTACACTGGGGCAAGAACTTAAGGTTAACCTTATCCTATGTGTACTGCAGCTAGATGGTGCTAGCCATTCCATATTAATAATATTAATTAATAATCTGATGGACAAGCAAAAGCTGGTTCAATATTTATACATAATTATGAAATCCACTGTCCACAGCACTGTTGGTGTCAACTGAGCAAGGGAGGCATCCTATTTAATTCTAAATTCCTTAGATTGTTATAGTAATCCTTAAAAGTGGGACTAGAGTGAGAGATGCCCAGTGGACAATTGCAGGATGGCATGACATTTTTAGCATTTCTTCATTCTAATCTTGAGAAATTTTAGAAATCTTTTCCACATTTTTCTTCCCTATTAAAGTAAAAATATCTGCAAATTCAGAATTCTGTCCTTTGGTGGTGTTTCATGTTATTGTATTCCTGCAAGTCTGATTTTTTTTTTTTGAAACTGGGTCACTTGATCACTTTACATTTCACTTGCAGAAATGCAAGTAAAAAATATCTACGTAAGCAATTTTTCTCTTCCTTTTCCCCTTCATTTCATATTCTGCCTGTCCTCTGAGGAACACTGTAGCAATGGAAATGCAAAATCTCTGTTCAGCGACTTTAGTGTTTAATAGAATGACAAGAGTAAGCCAGTTGAGCTAAACAAATCTCCCATTTCTTCTTTGGATTTTGTATTTGTTTCATTGCTTCAAAGCTATGGGCAGGAAATAACTAATATTTGCTATTTTTATATGAATTTGACTAATTTTACCAGACAAGAAGACAAAAGGAGAAAATAAAGTTTTATCTGGCTCTTTCTAACCATTTTAGCAATATAAATGTCTTACTTGTAAATTTTAGAAGACAGTGAGGATAATAGGATAATACTTAATGAATACCTCATATTGAGCATCATTTTTAGTGTTAGCAAAATATATGGCTTCTCTTGACTACCAGGTAAAGAAGTTCAGATGAGAAAGACCCATCATTTTCTTCCAGCTAGGAATGTATTTTTTTGCACAACTAATGAAGACTAGAAAGTAGAGTAAAATTCTGAGGGATTGCACATACACATAATCCCCTCACATGTCATAAATATAATCATAGAAGAAAAAAAATAAGAGGGGATATCTGATGGAAAACATGAACCACCTGTTTGAACAATAGTTGTTTCTCTACTCTGTCCATCATGATTTTCTATGATCATGCCAGGATATTCTAAACACCGTCAACATCTCTCAAGTAGAAAACTGCTGCCAAAATTATATACTTACTTAGAGCACTTAAAACAAAGCTGTATATAACAAAATGTGCACAAAGTTTAAGTAAATGTGAACATAAAAGGCTTTACATTTTAATGAATTTTTGTTACTCCAAGAAATCTCTCTTGCTACTAAATCAAGTAGAATGTATCTAATCTAAACTGAAAAAGTACAAAAGTATTTGATCTCCCAAGGAAATGAAAATAAAGAGTGAATTTCCTAATACTCAATAAATAGTGAATGATGGAAACTATTTCCTTAGAAAACTGTCTTATGGATAAACATGTGAGAGTCACTGAAAATGTTTCCAGGTTTTAACGCAAAATTAATGACGTTTCATCTTAAAATAAAGCAAAAGCATTTTGTTAAAGCTTAAAAACTACCCAAAAGTCATCTCTCAATAATTATGTTAACAATATTGGTCACACTTTAATACAATTGATGTGACTATTTAATATGAAAGTGAAAGCGTTAGTCACTCAGTGGTGTCCAACTCTTTGGGACCCATGAACTGTAGCCTGCCAGGTTCCTCTTGCCATAGAATTCTCTAGGCAAGAATACTGGAGTGGGTAGCATTCCCACTATTTAAAAATCTTAAAAGATGATGCTATCAAAGTGCTACACTCAATATGTCAGCAAATCTGGAAAACCTAGCAGTGGCCACAGGAATGGAAAAGGTCAATCCTCATCCAATTCCTAAGAAGGGCAGTACTAAATAATGTTCAAAGTACTGGACAATTGCACTCATCTCTCATGCTAGTAAGGTTATGCTCAAAATCCTGAATGCCAGGCTTCAGTATTACATGAACCAAGAACTTCTAGATGTCCAAGCTGGGTTTAGAAAAGGCAGAGAAACCAGAGATCAAATTGCAGCATTCGTTGGATCATAGAGAAAGCAAGGGGATTACAGAAAAACACCTACTTGTTTCACTGACTATGTTAAAGCCTTTGACTGTGTGGATCATAACGAACAGGACTGAGAAAGGAGTTCTGCAAAGCTGTTTATTGTCACCCTGTTTATTTAAGTTATATGCAGAGCACATCATGAGAAATGCTGGGCTGGATGAGTTACAAGCTGGAATCAAGATTTCCAGGAGAAATATCAACAACCTCAGCTATGCGTATGATACCACTCTAAAGTCAGAAAGTGAAGAGGAACTAAAGAATCTCTTGATGAGAGTGAAGGAGGAGAGTGAAAAACTCAGCTTAAGACTAAATATTAAAAACAAACAAACAAAAAAAAAAACTAACGTCATGGCAGGCCCAATCATTTCATGGCAAATAGAAGGGGGAAAAGTGAAAGCAGTGACAGATTTCCTCTTGTTGGACTGTAAAATCACCATTAATGGTGACTGCAGCAATTAAATTAGAAGACAATCGCTGCTTGAGAGAAAAACTATGACAAACCTAGACAGTGTATTAAAAAGCAAAGATGTCACTTTGCCAACAGAGGTCCTTATAGTCAAGGCTATGGTCTTTCCAATAGTCATGTACAGTTGTGAGAGCTGAACTATAAAAAAGTCAGAATGCTGAAGGCTTGATGCTTTCGGACTGCGGTGCTGGAGTAGACTCTTAAAAGTCCCTTGGACAGCAAGGAGATCAAACCAGTTATTCTTAAAGGAAATTAACCCTGAGTACTCACTGGAAAGACCTGATGCTGAAGCTTCAATAATTCCGGCATTTGATGCAAATAGCCAATTGATTGGGAAAGACTCTAGGAAAATTGAAAGCAGAAGGAGAAGAGGGCAACAGAGCATGGGGTGGTTGGATGGCATTGTTGATGCAATGGACATGAACTTGAACAAACTCCAGGAGATGGCGAGGGACAGGGAAGTCTGATGTGCTGCAGTCCTTGGGGTTGTGGAGTCAGACATGATTTGGCAACTGAACAATGAACAACAGCCATTCACTTCTCCAAGGGATCTTCCCAACCTAGGTCGAACCCAAGCATCTGTATTACAGTCATATTCTTTAGTGTCTGACCAACCAGGGAAGCCCATACTTATATATAATTTCTACTTTTGCTTTGCACAAATGAACCAGTCCATTACTGTATATGTGCATGCTAAGTCGCTTCTGTTATGACCAACTCTTTGCAACTCTATGGACTGTAGACCACCAGGCTTCTTGCCCACAGGATTCTCCAAGAAAGAATACTGGAGTGGGTTGCCATACCCTCCTCAGGGACCATTATTGTATAGTGCTACCTAATTTGAGTTCTTCTATATAGCTATGATGATTTGTCTGAATTATGAAACAAGATGTTTTTATACTCTCAGTATTTTTTTTTCTTAACCGACAAATCTCTCTTTATTAACACTGAAAATTTGCTATGGCTAAAATTTCATAATTAAACAGGGAAAAATAAGGGAAACATGGAACAAACTTTAATATCTATAATTTTAAAGGACTTCTAGAAATCAGTAAGACAAAAGTAAAGTACCCAATATAGATGGGCAAAGGATATTTGGAAGAAGACAAAATGATCTTTGTTCATTTAATTAACCATACATATAGTACATATTTTGAATGCCATTTCTTTAAGTTTTCTAACTTTCTTACAAGAGATAAATGAAACAAGTCTGACTAATGTCTCCTCTTTCAGTTGGAGAACTGGCATATTGGAATAAACTGGCACACAGTAGGAGCAAACATTCCTATACCACTTCTCCCTCAAGTCCTCCCACTGTGGAGGCTGGAGCTCCAGACTTTTCCGATTTTCTATACTTTCTATAGGCTCATGGTGACACCCAGGTCAAAACAAGGAAATCTCATGGAAAGCTTGCTGACATGCTGCTTGCCTGATAAAAGGACAATATGATACTATTTTTTTTTCACCTTCCTTTCTGCCTCAAAAGAATTATGAGATCTGGAACAGAGATAGACTTCCTGTAACTCTGAAGTACAAACATAAGTCAAAAATGCCAACACACTGAGAATAAAAGAACAGATATAAAGAGAGAATAGGTCCTTGAGTCTAAACAAATTGATTACTACTTAGAATTGTTTCATGAAAAAAAAAAAGCAAACAAAATGCTCTTTTTACAATTAACATGCTACTACTTGAGTTTTCTGTTGCTTGAAGATGCAAATATTCCTAACTGCATCACATTTTATTTATATTTTTTAAATTTGTAAATAAAATAGTTTTTATATTACATTTGGCTATGAGGGAAAGAAGACTCTAAATTGCAAAAATCCTAATATTTCCTCCTCATTTCTGTCTTCCCCCAATGACAAGCTCTTTCAAGAATACTATGGAATCTTAAACTTTTTTAAAATAAAGGTTATATGAAACTAGGAAACCTTTTTCTTTTACTAGTGTATTATTATAAATATATAACAACATTATGCATTATTCTAAATACAATAAAATGCTAGTTTAAAATAAAATCTAAACTGCCAATTTTGACTCAATGCTTTCGAAGGACTAGCCCTTTCCTAATCTGTAAACTTCTAAGCCTCTCCATGCAAATATAGTAAAAGGCCATGTGATACATATATATTCTTGAATATGGCAGGTAGAGATCATTACAAAAAATGCATAATTTTTGAAATTCTCTGATAGAGAAAGTTTCACAATAGATTAGCTTTAAAAATACTGAAGAAAGTAGGTTCCTTGTCAAGAAATCATGAGTGCTTCGTGTTAGTCAGGTGTACACGAAAGTGATTCAGTTATACATAACATATATTCACTCCTTTTTTTAGATTTTTTTCCCATATAGGTCAAAACAGAACATTAAGTAGAGTTCCTCAGCAACTCCAATCTTCATTACAAACTGCTGGTGTTTGGCATCTTCAATATTGTCATCATTATTGTTTTAAGAATAAAAATTTTATATGCTTGAATATTCATGTTTGTTTCTCAAGTTTATTGGACCCTCTTTAAAATTTTTCATTTTTAAGTTTTTAAAGCAATAGCAAATAGGAAAAATTTCACCAATTCAGTCATTTGTAATGATTTATATAATACTGTCATTCCTCAAAATTAAGATTAAAAAAATCAGATTTATATACAAGAAGTCAACAATTTTATATGTACAACTAGATAATTTTGACAAATCCAAGTACAGTTATGCAATGACCATAATAATCATGACATAAAAAAATCTTAGTTCATTAAAAGTTTCTTCATGAGTCTTGTCAGTTAGTTACTCCACCAGTGTCAAGTCTCTGAAAACCACTGACTTATCCTGGGCACAATAGTTTTTGTCTCTTCTAAAATTTCATACAAAGGGCATCATGAAATATGTATTCTTTTGTTTATGTCTTTTTACTTATATATTTTAAATAAACCCATATTGTTGAATGTACCTGTAGTTTATAATGCTGAATACTGTGCCTTTGCATGATTATTCTACAATCTTTTAATCTATTTTTTCAGTTGACAGACAATTGGGTTATCTCATTTTTAATCATTATTTTAAAATCTGCAGGGAAGATTTGAGGAAAATATTTTATATGTCTATCTATATGTTTTAATGTCTCCTGTGTAAATACCTAGGAGTGGATATGTTGGGTTTTATGCTAACTATATCTCTTAACTTTATAAGAAATTTTTATTTGTATGATATCAGATTATCTATGACTATAGTGATGGGCAGACCCAAGCCATAAAGCTTTTGCAGACTGGTGGTTATATGGTGGCATCATGTTTAACAGCTAAATCAATTTCTTAATGACAGTTGAGAATTTCTGTCTCTTCTTGAGGCAGTTTGTATGGTATATGATTCCAAACAATTTCTTTTTATATAAAATTTTAAAATTTATTATGAAGTTATTTATAGTGTTCTTTTATCCATTTTAATCTCTGTTGTTCTAAATTAAGATCCCTCTTTCAAACTTTTATTTTCTTACTCATTCTTGCCCAAATTGTGTGTATATTTTTTCTAAGAGCCATTATTTTCTTTATTATTCCCCTCTTCTATATCTTTTAAGTATTTTGCATTTAATAACATATTTATGATTAAACTATTTTAACTTTCTCTTTTTGGTTTAAGTATTTGTTCATTTTCTCACTTCTTCAATGCATGCTTAGGTTGTTATTTATCAGTTGTTCTGATATTCTAATAACAGTAAGTAAATTTACTTCATTTCTAAATATTGCTTAAGATGTATGTCATTTTTATATAATAGTATTTTCAAATTTGTTCAGATGTATATGTTTATTAATTTTTCTTTATGCCTGAAATATTTAGAAGTGCATTCTCTAATTTCACTCACCATTTACATTAGTATTTTGATTATTTGATTGTAAATTTTTTGTAAATTGATTGTAACAAAAAGTAGTGTCTGTAGAATATTATTATATTTTTTAAAGTTTGCTGAAATTTTATTTGCAACCTAATATATTGTCAAATTATTCATGTCACTTATGTGCTTTAAAACATCATAGATTCTGTTAGCATTAAACTCAGGTTTTTGTGTATACACAAGTTGGTTATCACTTTAAGTAATTAATTATGATGATAATTTCTTTGAACACTTAACATTTTTGTTTATGTTTTATTTACTGGGATAGAAATGTTAAATTATTTTGTAGCTCTTCATTATGGATTTTTCACTCTCTCCTTGTATATAAATCTATTTCTGCTTTATATATAAATCAAAGCAACTTTAATTGATGTATACATAAGTTCAGTTTAACCCATTTGGTAAACTGCTTTTCCACCCTAATAAAATCTATTTGTTTCTAGGATTAATATAAGTACACAAATTCTTAATATTCTCCTAATAAATCTATTAGGTTTATTTTTTCTTACTATTTTTGTGTCAATCAAATATCTAGATTGTTTTAAGTTTCCTTTTGTTATTTTGGATAGTTAAGATTTTGCATATTCATTCATAGTTCTTGGTATGCTGTGTGTTTAAAATGTTTAGTATATATTTTCCAACATGTTTATTGGTTTCACAAAAGAAGTTTTGTTTTTTTAGGGTATTTAATACCCATATTCCCCCAAGCTGTGCTCTCAAACCCATCTTCCTATTGGAGCAAAAGTGAGTTAAAACATAAAAGATGTTGAACATATATGCTTAATATCCTTATATGGCTTCTTCTTGTTTTTGTTTTTTTACCAAATTATACGGAATGTAAGAATATGGGACTGGACTGCTTATTTTTCAGCATCAGCTATTGTCAGTCTTATGTTATTTTTTAATTCCAAACAAGGTACATATTTTTTACACTGTCAGAATCATTATATTCTATCTGGACTCTGAGTTTTCATACACTGTTTTTTAGGCTAACAACACTTTGTTACCTCTGTGAGAAAGCAATCCCAGACTGTCCATAGGTTGAATGCCTTTCTTAAGTACTTCCAAAATATCTGACACTTTTTCTACTTTCGTATTTCTTTCTAGGATTATACTATTCCTTTCTTATGTCTATCTTCCATTAGACTATACTATTTGAGGACAAATTTGACCATTTTTACTTACTGCTGTTATTTCTAGAGGCTGATCCTATATTCTATACATACTTATTAACAAATGAGTATAAGATATTTCAAAATGGGTCAACATTTGGTCAGATTTATGCTGGAATTACTTTTCCTCTGCATTACAAAAAGTAAGACATCTAACTTAAATGAGAAGACATCTAACTGCTTTAAAGTTCAAATGTTCTCTGTTATAATTGTAGGAACTTTCTGCTATTTGAAAAATAAGAGTGCGACCAGGTATAAATATCTCCATTTAATCTATCATATAGTTCTATTAGAGTGTGTGTTTGTATGTGTGTGTATGCATGTGTGTGTCTGTGTGTGTGTGTGTGTGTGTGTGTGTGTGTGTGTGTGTGTGTGACCCCAAGTCCTTTAAGGAGTAGATACCAATAAACAATGACATATGCAAAACATTTATTGGAGGAATGTCTATGAAGCACAAAGAGGGGAGAGATCAGAGGCAGGTGGGAAGAACATTCAAACCACAAACCGACTTTGTAAAGTTTCATACCATAAATAGGATACCATAATGCTTCTTGTCTTTTTCTTGGCCAAGTGTAAACAATCATGCAACCAGTCCACAGAGATAAAGATAAAGCTTTTCCAGTCCAATAAACTAAATCTTGCACATTTTTCTAACCTAATATTCCATTTGAGTAACCCTCTGCCCAACACCATAACCCATAGAGTAGCTGATATTCTGTGACTATATAAGCACCATCCTTTGTAGACATTTCTTGGTCACTTGTGTAATCATTTCTAGTTACTGGAGTCCTTCCTTTCTAGATATTTGTATATGTATCCATCACTGAGCTATGACCTACTGAAAGGTGTGGTCCAGTCTAACTCACTTTGGAGACCTTCAACCACTGGAGATAATTTTTCATATGAAAACAGAAGTAAGAAAGTTGCTTTTGTTTCATTTAGGTAGCAATATAAGCAATTTCATGCTAGAAACATGACCTACTATTAAGACCCTATAAGATCTAAAAGTAAACACATATTTTAGTCTCTAGTTTTTAAATGCTCACATTTCATCTTCTAAAAGAGTCTGGTAAATATACCTAATCAGAACATTCCACTCTCTGATACTCAGCATTTAATCTTCTGAAATTGGAGCTAACACTACTGAAATCTATTTTAACTGTCAGACGCAGCTTTGCAGTTTAACGAGTTGGAGAGAATGTAAAAGCAAAAGTGGCAATTGGTAATAATTTTCTGAATGAGGGAAAAGTTCTTCAGCAACTCGGAGTGTTGTGCATGTAATTATTGTCTTTAACATGATTTTGAACGTGTTTTTTGTGATTTAAGTCTGAGATAAGTACACAGTCTTTTTCTAGATTAACACAAATAGGTTGGTAGATGTATTAAGAGGACTGTCAGTGTTCTACTTGAACTTCTGCCATCTCTTTTGCACTTAATAATCACTGCCTCTTGACTTGCTAATACCTAGACAGCCAAGTACAGCACATGTGCTACTTGACATGATTTTGTTTTCAATTCAAGACTAAACAAGATATTAACATTTTAATGTACTTAAACTTCTTAAAAAGCATTTGATAATGCAACAGAGGCAGCACCCGGCTTTTGAAAACATCCAAATGAAATATCTATTGTTCAACTTTCATTTCTTTGTAAATTTAAAAGTATGTAAAATAAAGAACAATTAGTCCCACGGAGAATTTAAAGTCATACAGTTATAATAATTAGAGTCTGTGGACTCTAATTTTTGGCTTTTTATATACATTTGATATTATTTGCTATATTGTAAAAAAATGCACTTGAAATCATCTTTAAGTCAAAGTGTCATCCTGTTATGAGTAACTACTGACACCTTAAAGAAAATGGTTTATCCCATTCTTTGACCTTTCCTCAGTGTTTCTTTGGGAAGACTACTCTCTATTAAATCGTATGTTTCATGATGAAGAAATCAGTCTATATAGCTACTGTTTAGCCCTGAATATTAATAGTACTTGGCACATTTCTTGTAGGTACTCAATAATTACTCATTTAGTAGATTCAATGAGTAATTATTTTTACACCTAAACTTATTTTAGGCTTGTCTCCTCATATAGCTAACGCCTTTCCATAAATACACTGAATGCATCTCCTGAATTTTTAAAGGTGAATAATCACCCCCATATATGAAAGCTGAAAACAAAAATAATCGCTTTCTATCTCTAATGCTTTTGTGGCTCTGGAATTTAGAAAGAGACTTACTAGGTATCTTAATAACATAGGCCGGGTGGCTTACAAACAACAGAAATTTATTTCTTACAGTTCTGGAGGCTGGAAGTCCAAGATCAAACCATTGGTAGATTAAGTGTCTGGTGAGATCTCACTTCCTAAATGGCTATCTTTTATCTGTAATCTCATATAGCAGACAGAGCAAGTGGTCTCTCTGGGGTCTCTTTCATAAGGGTGCTATTCATACTCATGAGGTTTCTGTCCTCATGATCTAATTACCTCCCTGAAGTCTCACCTCCTAATATTACCACTTCGGGGGTTAGGATTTTAATATGTACATTTAGAGACAACATACGCAGCAAGTTGAAAGCTGCATCATTTTTTCATGTTCAAGCTCAGAACTCATCTAGTTTCAGTTATAGGACACTATATTTATTTTAAAAGTCACAAACATCTAATCCTGCTGCAAGGAAAGATGATGAAGCCCTTGCCACTCACTGTGAGAAATGTCAAAGAATTTTTACACACATTTTAAAACTACCAAAGAAGACTAAGCTAAGGTTTGTAAAGATATTAAGATATTTTGGCCATAATCAGTATCTATTATTCATCTGATAATATATGGCTAATTGAATTAAATGAGGAATGTTCATTCTAATAAAACCTGTGTTCATCTAGAAATGAATAATCAGTCAAAATAATACAAATAAATCCAATGACCCACTGATCGCAAACTTAAAGTATAAACTCATTAAGTATCTGTGTATGGGCTGGGGACAATAGTTTTTTTTTTTTTACTATTAGACATGTGTGTGATTATATATTTTTATATTAAAGTTCAGGTTTGAATAGAGTTTCACATATACATTGAATTAGAATCAGATTGTAATAGAGAAGAAAGTACTGAAAAAAAGGGCTAGTTACTGGTTTTGTATCTGTGAGGTCCTAGACTTCCCTGTCTTTATATTATTTCCTTATTTGATCATATTATTTAAAGGAATAAAGAACTACTAATATACCTCAATTCCAATACTATTATTTCCAATGAATGGAATTACTGGCAAACTTTGATTTCAGTAATTCCATTCTCAATAAAAATGCAGGCTTGGAAGTTAATTCCAAGGTTAAAGAAGGTTATTTCCAAGTGACTGCTTTTCATTTCTCAAATTAGTAAGAATTACATGCAGATTTTCTTCTTGCGCAGGCCAATTCCTTCTAGCAATTCTTTTTCTGTTGTTCAAATTCCTAGCCAGCAGTTATGCTGGGATTTTTTTTAAGATCAAATTGAATAAATCAAATAAATAAATAAATAAAATCTCCTAAATCTGTCCTGTCCTAAAACTGTCTTGTCTTGAAACCTTCTGACGCAAGCCATCCTTCAAGGGCAGCCTTGAAAACATACTATAAAAAGTCACTTGCTGTTTAGATTGACACATTCTATCACACAAGCGACCAAGAGCAGGAAATAATCATCTCTGAAGTCAACCCCCTAGGGTTGCTTCTCATATGAGTTGCTAGTACACTAGAAATAATGTATATAGGACTGCATTTTTTTTCTTTAAAATAATATAAAAGAAACAAATGGCATGAAAGTAATTTGATGACTTTATTGTATTAACCCTTCTTGTTGAACCTGTACATGGGCTGAGAAGCAAGTGATTACATGAAAGAAGTCCTTGCAAACTGAAGATGAGAATAGGAACAATAACTTGTGATAAACCCATTATCTATTTATAATAACAGCATAGGGTGAGATGGTGGAGTTGGCATCTTAGCTTTCATGTGAGAGGCTTTAAATGATGTTGATAGGAATAAAATCAGGCAAAGAAACCCCCAAAACAATATTTCCTTATTTCTGTAATTTTATAGAAGCACTCATACTCCCAATGGCACTGATACCATTAAATATTTGCTTATGTTTTTCTAAAAGATTATCTAAAAATATCTAAAGATATTATCTGAAGATATACCAGTGAAGGCATTTAAGATAGATATAGTTATACAGATACAGAATTATAGATATATCTATATATTAATATATATATATCAATAATTAAAATTACAAACAGCTCAATAAACTATGATTATTTAGCATTATTTAAGAAGAACAAACCTGGGGCCTGGAGACTACTATTCAGCATATTGGTTTGGTATTGTGGAGAAAATCTTAATCTCTCTTAGAAGACAAGATGAAATTGCTACATATGTGTTTTCAAGAACAGAAAACTGGAGTTTTATGGAGTACCCAAAAGAAGTAGGCAATTCTGAGTCATACTTTATATGTTGGTTTTTTTGAGAAATTAGGAAAACAGAAGTCCTCAGATCTGGCCCCAGATAGTTACCAGCGCTTTTCTTAGTGTGAAGGGAATATGTAGCAGCCCTGTAATAGATTTGCTCTGTATTTAAACTGAACAATTAGAAAGAATAAAGGACCGCAAGTAAATCTTCTTATAAACTAACATGCTAATGTGTTGACAATCCCCCTTTCTTACAGACCTTCTAATGGAAGCATCAATATTAGTTACTAGTGAAAAAGAAGCAGAGTTGCTATTTATGAAATAGTTTTAGCAAGATTTACCAGATATGATTACATACTTTATTTGTAAATAAATCAGGAATGTATGGTTGGTTGGAGAATGGGAGCTAGTTATGTAACCTGTGCAATTAATGAGTTATATAAGAGGAATGTTCCAAAATCTAAAGAGCTTCCTCCATAAGACCAACATCTCTGCATATATCAGTACATGCTGCTCAAAAAGAAATATGTCTCTTAAGTCTGAAAGCAATATATGTGTGAATCTGGGATTTATTTATTTATTTATTTTTAATTTTTAAGAACTGCATTTACTAGCCTAAGACTTCTCAAAGAAAAGAATGTTTCTGCTGACCCAAGTTATTGTGTCTTTTGAATTATTAGTAAACCTTAGTATGACCTATGACTCCTTTGAACCCAATTTACAAATAAACCACTTGTCAATAATGTATAAAGAGATAAACATTTATCCAGCAATGTGACTCTTGAACTAAGTCTGTTGCACACAGTGTTGATGTTAGCAGACAAAGGTAGGAAAAGAATCTGCATCAGTTGTTTAGTGAACAAACTTTGAAACCTGACTTCAATGCAGAATATAAGTCTTATTTTAAAAATTAACCTAAAATTACAGTTGATATGTTTACATAATATTAACTTATGTAGAAATATTATTTTATAAAACTTTCAGCAATACAATTAATCTTCCTTCTTGCAATAGTTAACTACTTTAATGAAACATTAAGATTCGGAAGGGACCTATTTTAGCCAAAACAGAAGGTCAAGATAAGTGAAGTAATTGATTTGGCCCCTCTAACATAAAATTTTGCTGTCTTCAGATCTATATTAAAAACATTTGCATTTTGTCTTTTGGTCCTTATTCCTTCAGATACAAAAATACTTATTGAAGATAAAATAAACTATTCAGTAGAAGCTTTAGTTGATCCATACAAGATATACTACTATTATTTTTTTTCTTTGTAGAGTATGTTCCATGATTATAATCCATTTTCTCCCAAATTTAATAATCTTTGGCACAGAATCATACTGGTAATTGAATCTAAAAAAAACCCAAAGTAATTTAATCTGCTTAAGATAAAAATTAAAGAAACATTTTCCCTGCTTTTTTGACATTGTAATCTATTTATTGAATCCTTAAAGCTGATTGCTTTAAATCCTTAAAACTCTGTTCAAGGCTTTGAGGATACAGCTATAAAATAATTAGGCACTGGATCTCCCACTTATGGTCCAATGGAGATATATAATAAAAATTAAAATTGATACAGGAAAAAAACTAAAAGTATGTATATATGTGTCCATGTGTGTGTATATGTTGTGTGTGTGTTCAGTCATGTTCAGTTCAGTTCAGTTGCTTAGTCATGTCCGACTCTGCGACTCCATGAACTGCAGCATGCCAGGCCTCCCTGTCCATCACCAACCCCCAGAGTCTACCCAAACCCATGTCCATCAAATTGGTAATGCCATCCAGCCATCTCATTCTCTGTCGTCCCCTTCTCCTCCTGCCCCCAGTCCTTCCCAGCATTAGGGTCTTTTCCAATGGTCAACTCTTCGCATGAGGTGGCCAAAGGATTGGAGTTCAGTTTCAACATCAGTCCTTCCAATAAACACTCAGGACTGATCTCCTTTAAGATGGACTGGTTGGATCTCCTTGCAGTCCAAGGGACTCTCAAGAGTCTTCTCCAACACCACAGTTCAAAAGCATCGATTCTTTGGCACCCAGCTTTCTTCACCGTCCAACTCTCACATCCATACATGACCACTGGTAAAACCATAGCCTTGACTAGATGGACCTTTGTTGGCAAAGTAATGTCTCTGCTTTTCAATATGCTATCCAGGTTGTTCATAACTTTACTTCCAAAGAGTAAGTGTCTTTTAATTTCATTGTTGCAATCAACATCTGCAGTGCTTTTGGATTCCCCCAAAATAAAGTCTGACACTGTTTCTCCATCTATTTCCCACAGAGTGTAGCCATGTCTAATTCTTTGCAACCCTATGGACTGTAGCCTGCCAGTCTCCTCTGTCGATAGGATTTCCTAGGCAAGAATACTGGAGTGGGTTGCCATTTCTTTCTCCAGGAGATCTTCCCCACCCAGGATTAAACCTGCATCTCTGGTATCTGCTACATTGGTAGGTGGATTTTTCATCGCTGAGCCACTTGGGAAGCTTGTACATACACACACACACACACACACACACAAACACACACACATATATATATAAGACAGGTAATTTAATTAGGTGGTATAAAAGGAAAGAAAAAGGCATATCTATGAAACAGATTGAAGTAGACATTTCATCTGCTTTATTTAATCTTTTTAGGGAAAATCCTAAAAAATTAAGAAAATGTTAAAAAGTTAAGATTTAAAGTATGAGTAGAAGGCATGTTTATTTTTATTCAAAATTGAGTTGCTTTCGCTGTACGTGGAATCTCTGTAACAGCTTAAGAAATCACTCAAAAATGTATCCAAAGGATCTGAATAAAACATATTTGTAAGAAGCCTCAAATAGATTATACTCACTGTTTAATTTTCATTTGTCTATGGTAGGGACTATATCTTACTCATTTTTTTTTTCCTCTCTGACATCAGCTTAGTGTGAATTCTGAATATGGAATCATAGAGGGCATTTCTAACAATAGAAGTAATCAGCAAGTCCTTATTAGCATCTTACTCTAATAAAATTTTTGCATACTATTTTAAATATAGCTGATATTTTTCTACTTTAGATGAATATAATCATTCAAGTAGCATAAGCTACTTCAGTATATGAGAAAGTTAAACAGATTTTAAAATCATATTAACCCTTTTGAGTATGCTCCTTTAATAATCCACCATTTAGTGCAGTCATCCACGTCCCAAGAAGAATTAAAATAATTTAGTCAGTAAGGACTGCACTACCTAGTAGAAAAATTGTTTAAATAATAGTTCTCTCTACCATACAAAACAGAAAGCCAGAATTCTTGAGGCAAAATTGGCCTCCTTCTCACTTAAAAATCTCTTGTATTGGTATACACTGGTTTCAACATCTAAATTTGAATTTTGGTAACCCAGAAAAAACTTACACATTTTAACAAAATTGTACACAACAATAGTTGCAAACAGCACCTAATTCTCCTCTATATGTTTAAATTTGGTTATGATACATTGAAGAAAAATTAATAATTTTTCATATTTTTGAATTAAAAATGAGGACCAATCAGTACAAAATTTTAATGCATGAGATTTCACTACCTTTTCTCCTCTGTCTTCTAAAAAAGGACTCTGTGATTGCTTATTAAATTTGTGTTATCAGGTTTGTAACTGATGTAATGTATTCTGTTGTTGATGGTGAAGAAAAAAATGAGAATAGATCTAGACAAGTTGATTTATATAAAAAAAGAGATTGAGATGCTACAGATAGAAATGTTATCAAGGGTTAGCAAGACAGAGAGTAGAGTTATGGGAATGCATATGACAAAAATGGGCCTTTGGGAAGGTGATGGACACGGAGGCTTGGCGTGCTGCGGTTCATGTGGTCGCAAAGAGTCGGACACGACTGAGCGACTGAACTGAACAGCTGATGTGACTGTTGTTCAGTTGCTAAGTTGTGTCTGAGTCTGTCACCCCATGGATTGCAGCATGTCAGTCTTCCCTGTCCTTCACCATCTCCCAGAGTTGGCTCAAACTTACGTCCGTTGAGTCGGTGATGCCATCCAACCATCTTATTTTCTGTCATCCCCTTCTCCCCCTGCCTTCAATCTTTCCCAGCATCACGGTCTTTCCCAATGAGTCTGCTCTTCACATCAGCAGACAAAATACTGGAGCTTCAGCTTCAGCATCAGTCCTTCCAATGAGTATTCAGGGTTGATTTCCTCTAGGATTAACTGATTTGATCTCACTGCAGTCCAGGCGACTCTCAAGAGTCTTCTCCAGCATCACAGTTTGAAGCCATCAATTCTTAGGCACTCAGTCTTTTCATTTAAGTAACTAAATTTCACTGGGTCACAGAGGGTTGGATATGACTGAGCAGCTAACACCTCACTTCATTTCACTTTGGTCTGGAAGTCCCTAGCCAGCCTGTCTTCTTTTCCTAACTTTTCAGAGTCCCTTTATGTTCATTTTATTATATAATACTCAGGGATTTTACTTTTAATCACTAGTAGAAATAGGAAAAATGTCTACTTCATATTTCTTATATAGATTTCAGCAGTTTCTTTTTCTTCTTAAACATTTCTGCTATCAAATCTCACTATTCATAGGTTTAAAGGCACCTCTCTTTCCCCATACTGGACTGGTGTCAGTAGAGGCATAGCAGAGAGCAGTGAACAGGAGCTCCTTCCTTTTCTAACCAAAGTTGTATCAAAGCAGGCCTTCTGGAGAGTTTGAACTCCCAGGTCAGCACAATGGACATGAGAAATGCCTTACCTAAGTTATCAATAAAGGCTAGTGGGGAAACTGAACTTTCATCCCCATGGGTCAGTTACTGTCAGCTAAATTGTTATCAGTTATACATAATTTATAAGTAAAGAGAAACAGCTTCCTTCTATATCCAGAAATAAAACATTAAACATCAACAGTATTCTAAACACAAACCACAATCATTGCTCACCAATTTATTTGGTCCTGTATCATTGATTCTCACCTCACTGCTCTTGGGTGAGCAGTCTCATGAACCTGCCTGCTTCTAGATTAGCATTCTGAATTTCCTGACTCAGTCCACATGGATAACCTCAACTCAAAGTTGATGCAGTGTTGTCCTCTGGAGGCTGTGGCCAAAAGCACCTGGCACAGACCTATCCCATAGGCTATGCAACAGTCCATCTTTACTGACAATAAAGTCCAGTGGCCTGAGTTGATGGCAGGAGCCTTCAGGGGAGAATCAGAGCAAAACGAAACAAAAACATATCTGTTGAGGACAGAACATTTAATATTGAAGGTTGGATGTCCATGTCCATGATGTGCTCATACAAAGTTGGTTATTTTTTGTAGTTAATTAGATAAAGCAATCAAAAAATAAATCAGAATTGTTATTGTTCCTCCAGAATTCTGTCTTGAGTGCCACTTCTTTCTTATGCATGCTTGTACTGACAACCAGCAGATAACGGCGGCAGCAAAGCCCAGGGTTCTCTAGCGCTTGAATTTATTAGAATAGCCTATTCTTAATATATCAGAATCTTGAGGAAACATTTGTAGCACATGCTGAGATACAGTAGTGAATAAAGGGCCATGGGATCTTTTGAGAGTTATCTTTCCATTTTGCAGAGACCATGAAACTATCCTCTCTCCCATTAACCAAACAAAGGAAACAACAATCAAAATCACCCTCTGAGCTCCCAAAGCCAATGACTGACTGTGTATTCTTTCCTTACTCTGATACACAGGAGCCTGTCAACTCATTTTACTGGTCATAATTGGTAAATTGGTTTTACTATTCTGCACCCTCTTCAGAAATGATAAGGAAATAATGGTTTCCATTGGAATACTGAGTATCTTTTTAGCATATCGCAACTAAAATGTATGTTTGGCATGATTTTATATATGTATGCATGCTTATAGATATATACATTCATATACGTATTTTTTTGTGTGTGGACAGATGTCTTTAGTTAAAAAATCATACCTTTTTTCTTTAAGTAATTTGGTCTTTTGGTAAATTCTCCTCTGCAGGAACTCAGCCAAGATATTCTGCAAGAAAAGCCAGTTTCCAAGCTGTCTTTAATTTAATAAAATATAAGTCTCTAATTTAATGTCTTTGAGATAGCCCCTCCAGATGAACACAATGGATTAATAATAATCAATTTAAATTAATACTATTCTTATTAAATTATAGGATAGCTCATAAGATTGTATAGTTACAAGCAGACTTTAGTAGATGAATCACAGCTTATTGTATTTCACTAGTCTATTTTGTGGTTTGAAACAATTAATTTTAAAAGAATCTTCATGATAAAAATAATGTACTATTCTGTCTTATGCACGCAAATGTATTGGTAAACATCTATGGAGATTATAAATTGATGGGGAAAAGGTTAGGCCAAAAAACACTTTCTTATTTAAAAATATAGCTAGAAATCAAAACAGTCAGAATATTTGGAACAGATTTCTTAAATATTCTCCCAGTTGTTACAAATATTCTGACCTCAAAGCCAGACAGTTTTGGATGGAAATATGGCTGATAAGTGTGGGTAAACAAAGGTCCCATAATTGACTCTGTGCTATCCCGCATACTGTCATCCACAATATGGGGCAAGCAGAAGTGAATACATTCTTCATGTGGACTAATCCAATCCAATTAAATTCTGAAACTTAGGGCTATGCAGATAGTACAGATATCGTCATAGATTCATTTAAGGGAGAGCATTAAAACAGACCATTGGATCAGCTGACAGCATAAATATTTAAGATGAGTTCAGAGAAAGTTAAAGACAATTGTTTTAAACAATACTTAAATAATTTGCATTTTTAGTAGAGATGGAACATGTTTTGATAGTCCTAACAATTTGTTTGAACAATCTTTAGGAACTCCTTCGTGTAGTTTTAAGAGTCCTTTATATTTTTAATCTCATAGATTCAAATTTTGAGATATTTTCAACATTCGTCTGGTCCCAGGTCACAATGGGTAGGATCCATCTCCTCATTTTTTCCTTCCACTGAAGATTCTAGCAACTAGAGTAATTCTGGGATGCAAATAATTTTACCAGTGGCTAAAATTAGGGATAAAATAAAAGGAAATCCCAGAAATATAGTTCTTACAGATTGAATGATATATTTCACTTTAGTGGTCTGAAAACTGCTTTAGTTTGGAAAGGCAAAAATTTTCTTTCTCACTCATGTAAACCTCCACTGAGGATTGGCTCATCTTTCTCTCCACATTGACTTTACGTGGGGGCTTAGACTGACTGAAAACTATGTCTATGAAATTTTTTTTTTTTTTTTGGATCTGGAATAGTCTTTATTTATTTTTTTATTTTTTTATTGTTTTTGCCATACAATGACATGACATCACCATGGGTTTACACATGCCTCCCCTCCAGAACCCCCCTCCCTCCTCCCTCCCCCCCGGGAAATCTAGCTGCACCACCCCCGAGCATCAATCCCGGGCTGGCGATTGATTAGAAATATGGTAATTAACATGTTTCAATGCCATTCTCCCATATTATCCCACCCTTATCCTCATCCACAAAGTCCACGAGTCTATTCTATACATCTGCCTTCCTTTTTCTGTCTCGCATGTTGGGTTCTCGTTACTGTCTTTCTAAATTCCATATATATGCGTTAATATACTGTATTGTTGTTTTTGCTTCTGGCTTACTTCACTCTGGATAATGGGCTCCAGTTTCGTCCATCTGAGTAGAATTGCTTCAAATGAATTTTTTTTAATGCTGAGTAATATTCCATTGTGTATATGTATCACAGCTCTCTTATCCATTCGTCAGTTGATGGGCATCTAGGTTGCTTCCATGTCTTGGCTATTGTAAACAATGCAGCGATGAACATTGGGGTACACGTGGCTCTCCCAATTCTGGTTTCCTCGGTGTATATGCCCAGCAGTGGGATTGCTGGGTCATATGGCAGGTCTATTTGCAGCTTTTTAAGGAACCTCCACACTGTTTTCCATAGTGGCTGTACTAGTTTGCATTCCCACCAACAGTGTAAGAGAGTTCCCATTTCTCCACATCCTCTCCAGCATTTATTGCTTGTAGACTTTTGGGTAGCACCCATTCTGACTGGTGTAAAGTGGTACCTCATTGTGGTTTTGATTTGCATTTCTCTGATAATGAGTGATGTTGAACATCTTTTCATGTGTTAGTTAGCCATTTTTATATCTTCTTTGGAGAAATGTCTGTTAAGTTCTTTGACCCAATTTTTAATTGGGTTGTTTATTTTTCTAGAATGGAGCTGCAGGAGTTGCTTGTATATTTTTGAGATTAATTGTTTGTCTGTTGCTTCATTGGCTATTATTTTCTCCCATTCTGAAGGCTGTCTTTTCACCTTGCTTATAGTTTCCTTTGTTGTGCAAAAGCTTTTAATTTTAATTAGGTCCCATTTGTTTATTCGTGTTTTTATTTCCAATATTCTGGGAGGTGGGTCATGGAGTATCCCGCTTTGGATTATAGCAGAGAGTGTTTTGCCTATGTTATCCTCTAGGAGTTTTATAGTTTCTGGTCTTATGCTTAGATCTTTGATCCATTTTGAGTTTATCATTGTGTATGGTGTTAGAAAGTGATCTAGTTTCATTCTTTTACAAGTGGCTGTCCAGTTTTCCCAGCACCACTTGTTAAGGAGGTTGTCTTTTCTCCATTGTATATTCTTGCCTCCTTTGTCAAAGATAAGGTGTCCATAGATGTGTGGATTTATCTATGGGCTTTCTATTCTGTTCCATTGATCTATATTTCTGTCTTTGTGCCAGTACCATACTGTCTTAATGACTGTGGATTTGTAGTATAGCCTAAAGTCAGGTAGGTTGATTCCTCCAGTTCCATTCTTCTTTCTCAAGATTGCTTTGGCTATACGAGGTTTTTTGTACTTCCATACAAATTGAGAAATTATTTGTTCTAATTCTTTGAAAAAGACCTCTGGTAGGTTGATAGGAATTGCATTGAATCTATAGATTGCTTTGGGTAGTATACTCATTTTCACTATATTGATTCTTCCAATCCACGAACAAGGCACATTTCTCCATCTGTTTGTGTCCTACTTGATTTCTTTCATCAGTGTTTTATAGTTTTCTATATACAAGTCTTTTGTTTCTTTAGGTAGAAATACTCCTAAGTATTTTATTCTTTTTGTTTCGATAGTGAATGGAATTGTTTCCTTAATTTCTCTTTCTGATTTCTCACTGTTAGTGTACAGGAATGCCAGGGATTTCTGTGTGTTGATTTTGTATCCTGAAACTTTGCTATATTCACTGATTAGCTCTAGTAATTTTCTCGTAGGGTCTTTAGGGTTTTCAATATAGAGCATCATGTCATCTGCAAACAGAAAGAGTTTTACTTCTTCTTTTCCAATCTGGATTCCTTTGATTTCTTTATCTACTGTGATTGCTGTGGCCAAGACTTCCAAAACTATGTTGAAAAGTAGTGGTGAGAGTGGGCACCCTTGTCTTGTTCCTGATTTCAGGGGGAATGCTTCCAGCTTTTCACCATTGAGGATAATGTTTGCTGTGGGTTTGTCATATATAGCTTTTATTATGTTGAGGTATGTTCCTTCTATTCCTACTTTTTGGAGGGTTTTTATCATAAATGGATGTTGAATTTTGTCAAAGGCTTTCTCTGCATCTAATGAGATAATCTTGTGATTTTTATTTTTCAATTTGTTAATGTGGTGTATTACATTGATTGATATGCGAATATTGAAGAATCCTTGCATCCCTGGGATAAAGCCTACTTGATCATGATGTATGATCTTTTTGATGTGTTGTTGGATTCTATTTGCTAGAATTTTGTTGAGGATTTTTGCATCTAAGTTCATCAGTGATATTGGCCTGTAGTTTTCTTTTTTTGTGGCATCTTTGTCTGGTTTTGGAATTAGGGTGATGGTGGCCTCATAGAATGAGTTTGGAAGTTTACCTTCCTCTGCAATTTTCTGGAAGAGTTTGAGTAGAATAGGTGTTAGCTCTTCTCTAAATTTTTGGTAGAATTCAGCTGTGAAGCCATCTGGTCCTGGGCTTTTGTTTTTTGGAAGATTTCTGATTACGGTTTCAATTTCCGTGCTTGTGATGGGTCTATTAATATTATCTATCTCTTCCTGGTTTAGTCTTGGAAAGTTGTACTTTTCTAGGAATTTGTCCATTTCATCCAAATTGTCCAGTTTATTTGCATATAGTTGCTGATAATAGTCTCTTATGATCTTTTGTATTTCTGTGTTTTCTGTTGTGATCTCTCCATTTTCATTTCTAATTCTGTTGATTTGGTTCTTCTCCCTTTGTTTCTTGATGAGTATGGCTAATGGTTTGTCAATTTTATTTGTCTTCTCAAAGAACCAGCTTTTGGCTTGGTTGATTTTTGCTATGGTCACTTTTGTTTCCTTTGCATTTATTTCTGCCCTGATCTTTAAGATTTCTTTCCTTCTACTAGACCTGGGCTTCTGCATCTCTTCCATTTCTAGTTGCTTTAGGTGTAAAGTAAGGTCATTTGTTTGATTTTTTTCTTGTTTCCTGAGGTGAGCTTGTATTGCTATGAACTTTCCCCTTAGCATTGCTTACACAGTGTCCCATAGGTTTTGGGCTGTTGTGTTTTCATTTTCCTTCGTTTCCATGAATAACTGAATTTCATTTTTGATTTCTTCTGTGATTTGTTGGTTATTCAGCAGTGTGTTGTTGAGCCTCCATATGTTGGAAGTTTTGAAAGGTTTTCTCCTGTAGTTGATATCTAATCTCACTGCATTGTGGTCAGAAAAGATGCTTGGGATGATTTCAATATTTTTGAATTTATCAAGGTTAGATTTATGGCCCAGGATGTGATCTATCCTGGAGAAGGTCCCGTGTGCACTTGAGAAAAAGGTGAAATTCCTTGTTTTGGGGTGGAATGACCTATAGATATCAATTAGGTCTAGTTGGTCTATT
>ML662445.1:24765153-24886659 GCA_007570785.1 Antilocapra americana
GATATGAGTATTGCCACTCCTGCTTTCTTTTGGTCTTTATTTGCATGGAATATCTTTTTCCAGCCTTTAACTTTCAGTGTATATGTGTCCCTAGGTTTGAGGTGGGTCTCTTGTAGACAACATATATAGGGGTCTTGTTTCTGTATCCAATCGGCCAATCTTTGTCTTTTGGTTGGGGCATTCAGCCCATTTACATTTAAGGTAATTATTGATAAGTATGATCCCGTTGCCATTTATTTTATTGTTTTGGGTTCCAGATTATCTATCCCATCCGTGTTTCCTATCTAGGCAAGTTCCTTTAGCATTCGTTGGAGGGCTGGTTTGGTGTTGCTGAATTCTCTCAGTTTCTGCTTGTCTGAGAAAATTTTGAATTCTCCTTCAAATTTGAATGAGATCTTTGCTGGGTACAGTAATCGGGGTTGTAGATTGTTTTCTTCCATGACTTTAAGTATGTTTTGCCATTCCCTTCTGGCCTGAAGTGTTTCTATTGAGAGATCAGCTGTTATCCTTATGGGATTCCCCTTGTGAGTTATTTTTTGTTTCTCCTTTGCTGCTTTTAAAATTTGCTCTTTATATTGATATTTGTTAATTTGATTAATATGTGTCTTGGGGTGTTCCGCTTGGGGTTCATTCTATTTGGGACTCTCTGTGTTTCTTGGACCTGAGTGGCTATTTGCTTTCCCAATTTAGGGAAGTTTTCATCAATTATCTCTTCAAGAATTTTCTGATGGTCTTTCTTTTTGTCTTCTTCTTCTGGGACTCCTATGATTCGAATATTGGTGCGTTTAATATTGTCCCAGAGGTCTCTAAGATTGTCCTCATTTCTTTTAATTCTTTCTTCATTTTTCCTTTCTGTTTCATTTATTTCTGCCATTCTGTCTTCTACCTCACTTATCCTGTCTTCTATCTCTGTTATTCTACTGTTGGTTCCCTCCAGGGTGTTTTTGATCTCATTTATTGCATTATTTATTGTATTTTGACTCTTTTTCATTTCTTCTAAGTCCTTGTTAAAGCTTACCTGCATCTTCTCAATCCTTGCCTGCAGGTTATTGAGCTGCAACTCCAACTTATTTTCCAGGTTTTGGATCATTTTCACTATCATTATTCGGAATTCTTTGTCAGGTAGACTTCCTATCTCTTCGTCTTTTGTTTGGTCTAGGGGGTATTTATCCTGTTCCTTTACTTGCTGGGTATTTCTCTGCCTTTTCATCTTGTTTATCTTGCTGTTGTCCCTTTATTGTGGGGGTTCCTCTCTGTGGGAGGGGTTGGATGTGTGGTGTGTGGAAGTTTCCTGGATGGGAAAGCTTGTGTGGTTTTCTGGTGGGTGGGTCTAGGTTTCCTCACTGTTACTAGCAAGAGATAAGAATGGGGAGAAAGCAGTCAAGCCAATGATCTCACTCCCAGGTAACAATGGGTACTGGAGCTTGGATCCTAAAAGGTACAAAGTTGATACCAAGTACTAATGAGCAAAGATTAAAAATCTAGAGTAAAGACTGGATTCTCAAAAATACTTTAAAAAAAAAGAAAAGAAAAAAAAGAAAGAAATAAAGCTAAAGGAGAAAAAAGAAAAAAAATTAAAAAAATCAATTAAAAAAATAAAATAAATACAGGGGGAAAAAGTGGAGATATAAAAGGTAAGAGAAGAAATAGGATGGAGAATACAATAAGGGAGAAAGAGGAGATTTAAAAAGAAACGGAAAATAAAAATAAAGAGAAAGAAAGAAGAAAGAAAAAAAATAGCAAGGTCATAGGGGACTTAAAAATTTCTAAAAAAAAAAAAAAGAAAAAAAATATATATAAAAGTTTTAAAAATTTAAAAGATGTTCCTAGTACAGTTATAATCAAGGTTTTCTCTGGTGCTGATGCGTACAGCGAAGGGTCTGTAGATTTTCAGATGATTCCTTGGTCCGGCTTCCCTTCTCACAGTCTATAGACTCCTTTCTATGCAGTCTGCTCCACCTGCAGGGATTTAATCTGCTACTCCTGTCAGTTTCAAAGCTGTTGGCTCTGCTTGCTTTAGCGTCTTCTGTCTGCTGGTCTTTTAAGTGTCTATTCAGCGCTTTGGAGTTTGCCCTGCTCCTGGTGAGAGGCCTTCCCCCGCCCCCTCTGCTCAAGCTCTCTGTCGTCCGCCCAGCACAGTTGAGGAGTGCGGCTTCTCCCCTCCCCCGGCCCAGCCGCTCGGTTTTCTCAGCATGCAGCTGAGCAGGTCTTCTAGTTCAGGCTTGTAGTTCTCACGGTGTATAGTCTCCTTTCTATGCAGTCTGTGCCACCGGCAGGGATTTAATCTGCTACTCCTGTCAGTTCCAAATCTGTTGGCTCTGCTTGCTTTAGCGTCTTCTGTTTGCTGGTCTTTTAAGTGTCTATTCAGCCCCTTGGAGTTTGCCCTGCTCCTGGTGAGAGGGCTTCCCCCGGCCCCTCTGCTCAGGCTCTCTGTCGTCCGCCCAGCACAGTTGGGGAGTGGGGCTTCAGCACAGTTCGGGAGTGGGCCTTCTCCCCTCCCTCGGCCCCACCGCTCGGTTTTCTCCGCATGCAGCTGAGCACGCCTTCTAAGGTGTGTACAGCACCTATCCGTCCAGAATCCCCAGAAGTCTTGGTTAGCCTCCCCGGGGCTGGGTTACGCCCACTGCTCTCGGGTGGGGGCTGGGCCGGTCCGCAGCCCACAGCTGCCCAGCTCCACCCGGCCAGCTGCCTCTCTGTTGACTCCGCACTGCCCTTTGTTCTGTGCGCGGGCCTGGGGGGGTGCTTTTCCTGGGAGGTTAGGTCCCTCGGGCTGCTCCATTCCCTGAGCACTTGGCCCGCCCCTCCCTGAGCAGGAGCAGTCCGCTTCGGCTAGTGGGGGGTGGGGCGCCCGTGCTGCCGCTCGGCTGTGCCTTGTAGCCAGAGACGTACCTTGCAGGGCTTAACTATTAATATGCTTTTATTCCCATCTATATTGCTCTCCAAGATTCACCGCAGATCTGCCAGAGAGAATGCTCCCTAGTATTTGGAAACCTTTCTCCTCTTTTTTTTTTTTTCTCTTTATTCCAGACTCCCCTTCCGGGACGGAACCTGTCCCCAGCTCTTTGTGTCTCCCTTTACTTTTTTTTTTTTCTTTCTTTTGTCCTACCTCCTCACGTCGGCAATGGGTCGCCCCTCCAGATGCCCGATGTCCTCTGCCAGCATTCAGATCCTGTTTTATGGAGTTTGCTCGGCCTTTAAAAGTTCTTTTGGTATATTTATTGGGGAGAAAGTGTTCTCCCCATCCTATTCCTCTGCCATCTTAGTTCCCTCCCTGTTTATGAAATTTTGGAAGAGGAAAAAGAAAAAAGTCAAAATATGCCCTGGATCTTAAGGTTTCTTTTTTAAAGGAAAACAAATCACTTCCACACAAACTTCACTGGATAAAACAAGTTCAATGACAAGTAGAAGTCCAATGGGATGACAGTAAAATATGAATATGTATTTATATCTTATTCTCTTATGTTAAATTGACATAAATGTGACCACAAACATAGGTTTCACATAGAAGGAAGCCACGCTACAGTTCTATCTCTAGAGCCCAAACAACTTTGAAGTAACTCTTAACCAGTCAGCTTATGTTCACCACCGCTGCTAGGCTTAGAGACACATTAGATTGGAAGTTGAAGGGAGGGTGAAGAACAATAGTCTGGTTGCCATATTCTAAGAATGGCTATTGAAAAATGACTTTTTTTTTTCCTGGTGAAGTATTTTTAAAGGGAATAATAATTATTAAAACTCTTTTACCATACATTTACATGAAATGTATGGCAAAACCAACACAATAATGTAAAGAAAAATTATTTCTTGAATTTGTTACAATAAAAATAAATAAATAAAAATAAAACTGAAAAAAAAAACCCTTTTAAACAAGAGGATATTTACACGGACATCATTCATTCAAAAATAATAAGCCAAGAACTTGGTGGTTACATGTTAAAAGAGCTTATCCTAAAAATATTTTCTATTGTATTCTCTCTAAATTTTGGGAATTAATGCTAATCATTACTAAGAAATATGTGTGTTGAAAAGAATGCATTTTATTATATTTTAGGGTGTTAAAAAAGACACAAAAAAGTAAATGGTAATCATATACATTTCATTTTCAAGATGTTAGAAAACAAAATCAAAACATGGTACTTTATATTAAGTTCTTTATTCTGCTTTGATCTGGAATTCTTATGTACATGGCAATGGTAGAATTGTTTTGGCTTAATGCTTATTTAGTATCTACTAGAATTATATTTTAGAGCAAACACTAGATTAATAATAAAAAAATCACAATTGAAATGCTATCAAAGCCTTCTCTAAAATTTACTTGGAATGAAGGGTTAAGAAACAGACTTCAAAATAATTGTACTGATATTGCTTTTATATTGTAAATGACTGATACATATGGTAAAGTTTTTAAAATGATGGCTGATGAAATGTTTGAATTATTAAAAGCCTGCAAGTCTTACATGCCTCCCAACAGTGAAATTTAATGACAACTTGTCTGTTGAATTAGCTTGTTCAGTGAACAAATCCAAAATGCAACAATTATGCAAAAGTAATATGGGAAATACACTGACATTTTCATAAACAAGTTCCTACTGTGATAAAATTTTTCTATTATTATTTTTGATGTTTCAGAGTCAATCAACCTGGAACACTCAATTTTGTAAGGTTAAGTTTTGCATGACTTCCTTTCTCATAATTGTACCAACCTGACTCTACAATAGTCATATGGGAACTGCTTATGCCTTGAAGCTTGTTCTTTTTTTTTAAGGAAAAAAAAACTTTATCTACTTTTTATTGAAGGATAATTGCTTTATAGAATTTTGCTGTTTTCTGTCAAACCTCAACATGAATCGGTGATAGGTATAAATATATCCCCTCCCTTTTGAAACTGGTTCTCATCTCCCTCCCCCTGATACAGGGCCCCTGTTTTAAGTTTCCTGAGCCACACAGCAAATTCCCATTGGCAATCTACTTTACACATGGTAATGTAAGTTTCCATGTTACTCTTTTCATACATCTCACCCTCTCCTCCCCACTCCCCATGTCCATAAGTCTGTTCTCTATCTCTGTTTCTCCATTGTTGCCCTCTAAATAAATTCTTCAGTACCATTTTTCTAGATTCCATATATATGTGTTAGAATATAGTCTTTATCTTTCTCTTTCAGACTCACTTCACTCAGTATAATAGGTTCTAGGTTCATTCACCTCAGTAGAACTGACTCAAATGCATTCCGTTTTATGGCTGATTAATATTCCATTGTGTATATGTACCACAATTTCTTTATCAATTCATCTGTTGGTGGACATCTAGGTTGCTTCCATGTTCTAGCTATTGTAAACAGTGCTGCAAAGAACAATGAGATACATATGTCTCTTTCAATTTTGGTTTCCTCAGTGGGATTGCTGAGTCATATGGTGGTTTTATTTCTAGTTTTTTAATGAATCTCCATAACATTTTCCATAATGGCCATATCAAATTACATTCCAACCAAGAGTTCAAGAGCGTTCCCTTTTGTCCACAACCTCTCCAGCATTTATTGCTCGTAGACTTTTGATGAGGGCCATTCTGACTGGTGTGAGGTGACATATCACTGTAGTTTTGATTTGCATTTCTCTAATAATGAGTGATGTTGAGCATCTTTTCATGTGTTTGTTAGCCATCTGTATGTCTTCTTTGGAGAAAGGTCTTTTCCCCACTTTTTGATTGGATTGTTTGTTTTTCTGGTTTTGAGTTGTATGAGCTGTTTGTATATTTTGGAATTTAATCCTCTGTCAATTGTTTCAATTGCTATTATTTTCTCCCATTCTGAGGGTGGTCTTTTCACCTTGCTTATAGTTTCCTTTGCTGTGCAAAAGCTTTTAAGTTTAATCAGGTCCCACTTATTTACTTTTGTTTTTGTTTTCATTACTCTAGGAGGTGGGTCATAGAGGATCTTGCTTTGATTTAAATCATCGAGTGTTCTGCCTATGTTTTCCTCTATGGGTTTTATAGTTTCTGGTCTTACATTTAGGTCTTTAATCTATTTTGAGTTTATCTTTGTGTATGGTGTTAGGCAGTGTTCTAATTTCATTCTTCTACATGTAGCTGTCCAGTTTTCCCAGCACCATTTACTGAAGGTGCTGTCTTTGCCCCACTATATATTTTTTCCTCCTTTGTCAAAAATAAGTTACCCATAGGTGAATGGGTTTATTTCTGGGCTTTCTATCTTGTTCCATTGGTCTATATTTCTGTTTTTGTGCCAGTACCATACTATCTTGATGACTGTAGCTGTGTAGTATAATCTGAAGCCAGGAAGGTTGATTGCTCCAGCTCCATTCTTGACTGCTTTGGCTACTCAGGGTCTTTTGTGTTTCCATATGAATAATGAATTTTTCTTCCTAGTTCTGTGAAAAATGCCATTAGTAATTTGATAGGGATCACATTAAATCTGTAGATTGCATTTGGTAGTATAATCATTTTCACAATATTGATTCTTCCTAATTAGGAACATGGAATATCTCTCCATCTGTTTATGCCATCTTTGATTTCTTTCATTAGTGTCATAATTTTCTGCATTGAATTCTTTTGTCTACTTAGGTAAGTTTATTTTTGTTGCAATGGTGAATGGTATTGATAGTTTAATTTCTTTTTCTTATTTTTCTTTGTTAGTATATAGAAATGCAAATGACTTCTGTGTATTGATTTTATATCTTGCAACTTTTCTAAATTCACTGATTAGCTCTAGTAATTTTCTGATACTTTCTTTAGGGTTTTCTGTGTACAGTAGCATGCCATCTGCAAACAGTGAGAGCTTTACTTCTTTTTCTATCTGGATTCCTTTTATTTCTTTCTTTTTATTCTCTGATTGCTGTAGCTAGGACTTCCAGAACTATGCTAAATAATTGTGATGAAAGTCGATACCCTTTCTTGTTCCTGGTCTTAGGGGGAATGCTTAAAGTTTTTCACCATTGAGAATAATGTTTGCTGTATCTTAACATATGTGGCATTTACTATGTTGGTAGGTTCCTTATATGCCCACTTTTTGAAGAGTTTTAATCATAAAAGGGCACTTAATTTTGTCAAAGGCTTTTTCTGAATCTGTTGAGATGATCATATGGTTTTTACCTTTCAATTTGTTAATATGGTGTATCACATTGTTTGATTTGCATATATTGAAGAATCCTTGAATCCCTGGAAAAAACCGAACTTGATCTTGGTGTTATGAGTCTTTTGTTGTGTTGCTGAATTCTGTTTGCTAAAATTCTGTTGAGGACTTTTGGATCTATGTTCATCAGTAATATTGGCCTGTGGTTTTCTTTTTTTGTGTTGTCTTTGTCTGGTTTTGGTATCAGGGTGATGGTGGCCTCATAGAATTAATTTGGAAGTGTTCCTTCCTCTGCAACTTTTTGAAAGCATTTTAGAAGGATAGGCATTAGCTCTTCTCTAAATGTTTTCTCCTGTGAATTTCTGAATCCTCCTGTGAAGCCATCTGGTCCTGGACTTTTGTTTTTCAGGGAGGTTTTTGATCAAAGCTTCAATTTCACTGCTAGTAATTGGGTTGTTCATACTTTCTATTTCTTCTTGACTCATTCTTGGAAGATTGAACTTTTCTAAGAATCTGTCCATTTCTATCTATTTTATTGCCATATCGTTTTTCATAATAATCTCTTATAATCCTTTGTATTTATGCATTGTCTGTTGTAACTGCTCCTTTTTCATTTCTAATTTTGTTGATTTGATTCTTCTCTTTTTCTTGATGAGTCTGGCTAAAGGTTTGTCAGGTTTTTGTTTTGTTTTGTTTTTTGTTTTAGCTTTTTAAAGAAACAGCTTTCAGTTTTATTAATATTTACTATTGATTCTTTCATTTCTTTTTCATTTATTTCTCCTCAGCTTTTTATGGTTTCTTTCCTTCTAGTAATTTTGGGTTGGTTTTTGTTGTTGTTCTTCTTTTCCCAGTTGTTTTAGGTGTAAAGTTATATTGTCTATTGAATGTTTTTCTTGTTTCTTGAGGTAAGATTGCACTGCTATAAACTCTCCTCTTAGAACTGCTTTTGCTGCATCGCTTAGGTTTTGAGTTGTGTTTTCATTGTCATCTGTTTCTAGATATTTTTCAATTTTCTTTTTGATTTCTTCAGTAACAAGTTGTTTATTTAGAAATGTGTTGTTTAGTATGCATGTGTTTGTACAGTAGTTTGAGCATTCCATGGCACTGCCTTTCTTAGGGATTGGAATGAAAACTGACCTTTTCCACTCCTGTGGCCATTGCTGAGTTTTCCAAAATGGCTGGCATACTGAGTGCAGCACTTTCACAGCATCCAATATTTGAGACAGCTCAATTGGAATTCCATCAGCTCCACTAACTTAGTTTGTAGTGATGCTTCCTAAAGCCCACTTGACTTCACATTCCAGGATGTCTGGCTCTAGGTGAGTGATTACACCATTGTGATGATCTGGGTTGTGAAGATGTTTTATGTATAGTTCTTCTGTGAATTCTTGTCACCTCTTCTTAATATCTTCTGCTCTGTTAGTTCCATACCACTTCTATCCTTTATCAAGCCCATCTTTGCATGAAATGTTCCCTTGGTATCTCTAATTTTCTTGAAGAGATCTCTAGTCTTTCCCATTCTATTGTTTTCCTCTGTTTCTTTGCATTGATCACTGAGAAAGGCTTTCTTATCTCTCCTTGCTGTTCTTTGGAACTCTGCATTCAGATGGGTATATCTTTCCTTTTCTCCTTTGCTTTTTGCTGCTCTTCTTTTCATAGCTATTTGTAAGGCCTTCTCAGACAGCCATTTTGCTTTTTTGCATTTCTTTTTCTTGTTGAGTGCATTACAATTGTTGTGTCTTCCTCTTGGATTGATCCCTTCATCATTATGTAGTGTCCTTCCTTATCTTTTGCAATCTTCTTTATTTTAACATCTATTTTGTCTTATATGAAGATTGCTACTCCAGCTTTCTTTTGCTTCCCATTTGCATGGAATATATTTTTTCATCCTCTCACTTTCAGGCTTTGTGTCTTGAGATCTGAAGTGGGTTTCTTGTAGATAGAATATATATGGGTCTTGTTTTTGTATCCATTCAGCCAGTCTGTGTCTTTTGGTTGGAGCATTAATCCATTTACATTGAAAGTAATTATTGATATATATGTTGCTATTTTATTAATTTTGGAGGTTGATTTTGCAGATATTTTTTCCTCTATTGTATTTCTTGACTACATAAGCCCCTTTAACATTTGTTGTAAAGCTAGTTTGGTGGTATTGAATTCTCTTAACTTTTGCTTATCTGAAAAGCTTTTTATTTCTCCATTAATTTTGAAAGAGATGCTTTCTGGTACAGTAATCTGTAGAAAATCTGTAGATTTTTCCCTTTCAGTATTTTAAGTATATCCTGCCATTCCCCTCCAAGCTTCAGAGTTTCTGCTGAAAGATCAGCTGTTAAACAAATGGGGTTTCCCTTGTATGTTACTTATTGCTTCTTCCTTGCTGCTTTTAATATTCTTTCTTTGTATTTAGTTTTTGTTAGTTTGATTAATATGTATCTTGGCATGTTTTCCTTGGGCTTATCCAATATGGGACTCTTTATGCCTCTTGGTCTTGATTGACTAATTCCTTTCCTTGTTGGGGAAATTTTTAACTATAGTCTCTTCAAAAATTTTCTCATATCCTTTCTTTATCTCTTCTTCTTCTGGGACCCCTATAATTCATATGTTGATGTGTTTGATATGGTCCCAGAGGTCTCTGAGACTGTCATTCTTTCATTCTTTCTATTTCATTCTGCTTGTTGTAAGTTATTTCCAACATTTTATCTTCCAGATAACTGATTTGTTCTTCTGTTTCAGATTTTCTACTATTGATTCCTTCTAAAGTATTTTTAATTTCAGTAATTGTGTTGTTTGCCTCAGTATGTTTATTCCTTAATTATTCTAGATCTTTGTTAATTGATTCTTACATTTTCTCCATCTTGTTTTCAAGGTTTTTGATCATCTTAATACCATTATTTTGGGGGGGGCTCCAAAAATCACTGCAGATGGTGATTGCAGCCATGAAATCAAAAGACGCCTACTCCTTGGGAGGAAAGTTATGGCCAACCTGGATAGCATATTGGAAAGTGGAGATATTACTTTGCCAACAAAGGTCCATCTAGTCAAGGCTATGGTTTTTCTAGTAGTCATGTATGGATGTGAGAGTTGGACAGTGAAAAAGGCTGAGCACCGAAGAATTGATGCTTTTGAACTGTGGTGTTGGAGATGACTCTTCAGTGTCCCTTGGACTGCAAGGAGATCCAACAAGTCCATCCTAAAGGAGATCAGTCCTGGGTGTTTATTGAAAGGACTGATGTTGAAGCTGAAACTGCAATACTTTGGCCACCTCATGCGAAGAGTTGACTCATTGGAAAAGACTCTGATGCTGGGAAGGATTGGGGGCAGGAGGAGAAGGGGAAGACAGAAGATGAGATGGGTGGATGGCATCACTGACTCGATGGACATGGGTTTTGGTGGACTCTGGGAGTTGGTGATGGACAGGAAGGCCTGGCGTGCTGCGGTTCATGGGGTCACAAAGAGTCGGATACGACTGAGTGACTGAACTGATCCTGATACTGGTAATATCATTATTCTGAATTCTTTTTCAGAGATTTTGCCTATTTTCTCTTCTTTATTTGGACTTCTGTGTTTCTAGTTTGTTCCTTCATTTGTGCAGTATTTCTCTTCCTTTTCATTAAAGTTATTATATTTGAGGTCTCCTTTTCCCAGGCTTCAAGGAAAGTTGAAATCTTTCTTTGAAGAAGGTTGAATTCTTCCTTTTGGCTTCTTCCCTCCTAATGTTGGTCCAGTGGTTTGTGTAAGCTTTGTACATATAGAGTGAGAATTGTGCTGAGTGTGTGTGTTTGTTTGTCTTTTTTTTCCTTTGATAGGCAAGGCTGAGTGAGGTGGCAATCCTGCTTGCTGATGATTGGGTTTGCTTTATTTGCGGTTTAGATGAGGTGTCCTGTACAGGGTGCTACTGGTGGTTGGGTGGTGCCAGTCTTGTTTTTAAGTGGTTTCCTTTTTGTGAGTTCTCAAAATTTGATACTCCCTGGGGTTAGTTCTCTAGTGGTATAGGGTCTTGGAGTCTGTGCTCCCACTCCAAAAGCTCAGGGCTTCAACTCTGGTCAGGAATAAAGATTCCACAGTGGTTTGTTATGGCATTAAAAGAGAGAAAAACAAATATCCAAAAATGAGAAATCAAAGATAAACTTCAGACAAATGGCAGTTACAAAATCAGGCAAATAATAATTAAAATAATGGAATATACACATATACATCATGAGCAAAATCAAAACAGTCCAACAGAAATAAAGTACAAGAGATTGACCTGGCAAACAAAGGAAATCAAAAATTTTATTTACCAGTTAAGAACAAAACTAACTTAAGCACAAACTGGGAAACAAAACTAAAGAAGGTACCAAGTAGGGAATAAAGCAATAGAAATAAGACTAACAAATATGCTAAGAGGAAAGGAAAGAAAGAAAAGAAAGCATAGATATGCAAAGTTAAACAGAGGTAGACAAAGCAGATTTATATACATTAAAGATTAACTGCAATGAGAAAAGAACAGTAGGAAAGGCAACAAAGGAATAAATGTTGAAAATATATAATACGTTTAAAAAATTAAAATTTTAAAAAGAGAGAGAGAAGAAAAAAGAAGAAAACTCCACAGAACTGCAAAAATCCAAGGTAGAGGCAGAGGGTTATAACAACAATAAAAACTGTGATTGAGACAAAAAAAAAAAAAAAAAAAACAACCCAGCTCAAAAGCTTAATTGGATTTCTTAGTGTCAGTAAACTACACCACTACAACAGGGGTGGGGTGGGGAGGAAAAAATAGAACGAAAAAAAAACCCCAAAGTATCTATAGAACATGTCTAAAAATAAGAATAATAAATATTTTTCTTGAGTCACTGCTGTTAGAGTTGTTTCCCTCACTGGGAGTCACAGGACACCTTACCGCCCTAGGATGCCCTCCAATACTGTACTGTTCTCTGAACCTGCTGTGGGGGCAGCTCAGATTCTAATCTGGTCCTACTCCTTTGTTCTTGATGCCAATATCCACAGCTATCAGAGCTAGTGCATTTTCTTTTGTGGGAGCTCTCAATGGGCTTTTATATATTCCATAGACACGGAGTCGGCTTAGTCGATTGTGTGGATTTAATCTGCAGTTTATATAACTGGTGGGAAGGTTTTGGGTAGTATTCCTTAAACACACTGCCCCTGGGTTTCAACTTTGGTTTTGTTTCCACCTCTACACATGGGCCGTCCATTGGGGTCTGCTCCTGAAGCTGCCCTGGAGGACTTGGGTTTGCCCCTGTGAGGGCAGGTGTGGAGGTGGTGCAGCTGCTTGGGTTGCAGGGGTTCTGGCAGCATCAGGCACTCACGGGAGTTTGTAGCTAGGGCAGCAGGAAATATAGTGCTCTAGAAGGGTATGGAAACCAGTATTGGCACTCTCCAGTATTCTTGCCTGAAGAATCCCCTGACCCTAACAGAGAAGCCTGGCAGGCCCACAGTCTACAGGGTAGCAAAGAGTTGGACACTACCGAAGCAATCTTGTGTGCATAGAAGCAAAATCTTTTTTGCCTGTGGCAGCTCTGCCCCCGTGAGAGTTGAGTGTGAAGGTGGTGTGGCTCCTTGTCTTGCGGGGTCCCTGGTGGCTCCAAGTGAGCAGGGACATGGACTGCCTCCACTGCAGGAGTTATGGCCCTATCAGAGTCTTTTTTCAAGCCTCTTGTAGCTGGCGATCAGAAGGCCTCTTTGGCTAGTCTTTCTCTGTAGCTCTGGCCATTCAGGTACTTAAGAGGGCTCCCTTGTCTGGGGTCCTTCTCTGTTGTTCAGTGCCTCAGGCACATAGATGGCCCCTTCCTGGCTGGGGTCTTACTCTGTAGTTTGGCACCTCAGACACTTAAAGGGGCACCCTGGGTGGGGTCCTGCTCTGTAGTTCAGCGCGTCAGGCATTTGATGGGCCAGCCTCTGTATTGTTCAGCTGCAGATGCTGCTGTGTGGGGTGAGAGAGGCTATGGTGATGCCTCCACCCCCTCCGCGTGACTCAGCAGTATCCCCTTGCTTCCATGGCTGCCTGGCTTTCCTCCACCGGTATTTCCCACCACGATCTCCTCCCTCACATTCCCTCAATCCGTCTTTCTGCAGTCAACAGCAGCCCTCGCCCTGGGATTACTCCGCAATCCCTAAACTCCAGCTCCCAGCCGCTGCACATTCCAGAAGGCCAGCGTTCCTGTCGAGGGTATGTATGGCTGCAGCAAGGACTGTCTAATCCTCATCCAATTTAGGCTGCCACAGATCAGCTGTTTCACTCTCAGACTTATTCTCCTCTGACTCAGACAACTGCCCCAATGTGGGGGTCAGACCCCTGCTTCAGTTTGCCCACCTGCTGAGGGCAAGTCCAGTCCTATTAACCCTCCTGTTTTACCCCTAGTTCCTTCATCCTACCGAGTTTTGCGCAGATCTATATATTCTTTGCCACTGGTCAGGTACTCCTGTCCATCCTCAGCAGGTGGGAAAACTTGTGCTGTAAGGTTGACAAGAGCAGTTGAGTGTCACAAATATCTCATCAGAAATTATTCTTTGTTTCATGCTAGTAAGTTCGAGATGCACTGTTATCAAAGAGACAGTGGGTTCAACATGAGCATATGTCACATTTGATAGTTATTCGATTTGGGAATTAGAGTGCTCACTGCCTTTCTTTCTGGCAATTGGGATAAGATGCTTTCTCCTAAAATCTAAAACTCTTCAAGCTACTCTATTGTATCAGTAGGGATTCATGTTGGATGGAATACAGGTGGACAAAAATTTAAAAATTATCCTCAGTCTTAAAGAGTCAAGAGTTGAATTGACAAGACTATGTGTTTAAAGTTTCTCATAGTATATCATAAAGAGTATCTTTGAATTCAGTCAAAGCATAATGAAAATTCTACTTTTGATAAGGAATATAAATATACAAAACTAGATTTTTTAGTGAATTTCTTTTTATAATAGGTATAATTCACAATGTATTAATACATGATTTGCAAGTATTTTCTCCCAACCCATGGGTTGTTTTTTCAGTTTCTTTACAATATCTTTGAAATATGGAAGTTTTTCAATTTTGATGAATCTCAACTTTTCCTTTTAATCACTTTTGTCAACTAGGTTTGGAGTCATATATAAAAATCTATTGCCAAATCCAAGGTCATGAAAATTTATTCCAAAGTTTTCTGCTAAAGGTTTTTATAGTTTTAACTCTTCTCAACTGTATTATGAAGAAATTATTTGCTGTATTACTCAAATTATATTATTCTGATTTTTGTGACAATTTATTGACTCTTTCCATATCTTAAACTCTATTCATTCTCACACCTACTTTCTGGTTTTTATGGTTCAGACTTTCTTTTCATAGTTTTATTTCCTCTTTTGTGTGTGAGGTGTGTGTGTGTGTGTGTGTGTGTGTGTGTGTGTATGTGTGTGTGTGTGCGTGTGTGTGTGTATAATCTTCTCTGGTGTTTTCATAATGGCTTTTTCATTTTCTAAGCAATTTACAGGGATGCTTGGTGTGCTGCAGTCCCTGGGGTCACATAGATTCAGACTCGACTTAGCAACTGAACTATGACAAACAACTTTAGGTAAGTTGATGGTCCTAAGTAATAATACTGTGCTTTATTTTAAATTTTATTTAAAAATTGCACTCAAATTCAACTATATGTAAATTGAATTTATTTCATATGTGGCTGACAGATATTGTTGATAATTCTCATGAAAATAATTAATGAATTATGATTTTATAAATGCTATTTCCATGTTAGGAAATGTTAAAGATGTTGTTATACAACCACTCTGTAACTTGTTATCAAATTGGGATTACTAGGCTCGTAAAGACAGTGTCACTTAACTTTAAACCTCCTTTTTTTCTACTCCCTCTGAACTGCATCCATTCACTAATCTGCCTCTTCCAGAATATCTTCTAATTGATATGATATAGAATGTGGCTTCCTTCACCTAGCAATATGCATTTAAGATTTATCTATATTCTTGTGTCTTGATAATTCGTTTTTAAAAATCACTGAATAATATTCCATTATACAGACTAAGATCATGGCATCTGGTCCCATCACTTCATGGCAAATAATGGGGAAACAGTGGAAACAGTGGCTGACTTTATTTTTATGGTCTCCAAAATCACTGCAGATGGTGACTGCAGCCATGAAATTAAAAGATGCTTACTCCTTGGAAGGAAAGTTATGACCAACCTAGATAGCATATTGAAAAGCAGAGACATTACTTTGCCAACAAAGGTCCATCTAATCAAGGCTATGGTTTTTCCAGTAGCCATGTATGGATGTGAGAGTTGGATGGTGAAGAAAGCTGAGCACCGAAGAACTGATGCTTTTGAACTGTGATGCTGGAGAAGACTCTTGAGAGTCCCTTGGACTGCAAGGAGATCAGTCCTGAGTGTTCATTGGAAGGACTGATCTTGAAGCTGAAACTGCAATACTTTGGACACCTCATGCAAAGAGCTGACTCATTGGAAAAGACCCTGATGCTGGGAAGGATTGAGGGCAGGAGACAAAGGGGACGACAGAGGATGAGAGGGCTGGATAGCATCACTGATTCAATGGACATGGGTTTGGGTAGACTCTGGGAGTTGGTGATGGACAGGGAGGCCTGATGTGCTGCAATTCATGGGGTCACAAAGAGTCAGACACGACTGAGCGACTGAACTGAACTGAACTGATATAGACTATGCTTCATGTACTATTATCTTTTCATATATTAAGGAGATCGCAAAGGTTCCAGTTTGTAGCAATCATGAATAAAGGTGCTATAAGCATTCACATGCAAGATTTTGTGTGAATGTAAGCTGTCAAATCAATTCTGTAAATATCTTGGAGTTTAGTTGCTGAATTACATGGACAAAGTATGTTTAACTCTGTAAAAAGATGCCAAACTGTATTCCAAAGTGCTTGTACCCTTTTACACTTCCACATTCATTAAACAAGAGGTGCTACTGTTCTGCATACTCAAATGCAACTGCTATCGTTATCCTCTGTGGGTTAAAATACATTGGGAGGAGTGAATTTTAACCATTCCGGTAGTTTATAGTGGCATCTCATTGTTTGAATTTGTATTTCTCTAATGGCTCAGCAGTAAAGAACTCACCTGCCAATACAGGCAAGATGTTTTTGAGCTTTGGGTCAGGAAGATGTCTTTGGTTAAGGAAATGGTACCCACTCCAGTATTCTTGCCTTGGAAATCCCATGGACAGAGAAGCCTGGCAGGCTACAGTCTATGGGGTTGTAAAAGAGTTGGAAAAGACTTAGAGACTAAACAACAATGAAAAATTATATTCTTCTGTATATCCTCTTTGGTGAGATATCTCTTCATATACTTTACTCATTTTTAAATTGGGTTTTTGTCCATTTATGGTGAGTTTTAAGAGTTCTTCCTGTATTTTAACACAAGTCATTTATGAGATATGTGTTTTGCCTATTTTTCCTTGTCTGTGGCTTGAATTGTTATTCTCATAACAGTAACTTTATCAGAGAAGATATTTTTAATTTTAATATATCCACTTATTTTTTATGAATCATGCTTTCAGTAATGTATCTGAAAACTAATTATCAAATTCAAAGTCACATAGATTAATTTCCCCCTATGTTTTCTTCTATAAGTTTTATAGTTTTGCTTTATATGTATCTCCATGGCCCATTTTGCTAATTTCTTTAAAACTGTGTAAGTTATACATATAAGGAGGTTTTTTTGCATAATATTGTCTAATTTGTCCAGTACCATTTGTTCAAAAGATTGTACTTTTTCTGTTGAATTGCTTTTACCCTTTTGTTAAAGATTATTTGGCTATATACTGTGTAAGTGTATTTCTTGGGACTCTATTTTGCTCCATTGATCTATGTATCTAATCTTTCTCTAATACCACATGTTCTTGATTATGTAGATTTATATTTGGTCTTGAAGTCAAATAATGCAAGTCTTCCACTTTTCTTTTTTCTCATATGTTTTGATAGTGATTCTGAGTATTTTGCTTTTCTACATAAACTATGAATCATTTAGCTCATATCTACAAAATATCTTGCAGGGGTTCTATTAAATCTACAGATCAAGTTGGGAACTGACATCTTAAAAATCTTAGGTCTTCCAATCCACAAAAATAGATTTTTTTTTCATTTATTTGTATCTTAATTACTCTCATGGGTTCTGAAGATTTTTGCATCAAGTATTTACTGAGAATTCATTTTCTGGTGTTATTATAAATGGTGTTTTTTATTTTAAATTTCATTTGATTATTATTGGTATATAGGAAATCAATTAACTTTTGTAATATTAACCTCTAACCTGAAAACTTGCTAAAGTATTATAAATGCTATAACTTACATGTTCCAGAAAATTTCTATTATTCCTTTTTATACATAGACAAAAATTAGCAAAATTTTATAGTATACAGTAATATTTAACAATGAGTTGACAACAGGATGTAGCATAAAATAAAGGCTAGCAACTTGGGTTTGAAATGATAAAAAAATGATTAAAAAATGAATCTGTTACTAAGTAATTAATCTTTCTAGATGTCAGTGTCTCAACCGTAAAACAAGAATATTAATAACTATCTTATAAATATGGTGACTATTAAATACATTTTAATAGAATACAGATTTAAGCAAAAATTAATAAATTAAAATAAGGTTGTAATTTAAATATTTCTAAGTATTGACAGAAATAGGAATATGTCAAAACTAAAATATGTAGCTAACATGCATATGACTAACTTAATATATAAAATCAAAATCAAAGTGATAGTCAATCAGTTGTGTCTGACTCTCTGTGACCCTATGGATTGTAGCCCGCCAGGCTCCCTTGTCCATGGAATTATCCAGGCAATGCTGTGGTGGGTAGCCATTCCCTTCTCCAGGGGATCTTCCTGACCCAGGGATCGAACCTGAGTGTCCTGCATGGCAGGTGTATTCTTTACCATCTGAGCCACCAAGGAAGTCCTCTGAGTCACCAGAGCTCAGGAGTTGTGTAAAAGAATATTTCTCACAAAAAAAAACTCAATTTCAGATAGATCAAACAATTATATGTATTTTATCCTGGTATATACAGAGAAACTGAAGAAATAGTGAACATGGTTTTTAGTCACACAAGATAGATGTAAACGTATAAAAATAAATTTTGCATAGCAAAATTAGAAAGATACTTTAGAAACTACACAAGCAAGTAGTAACTTGATAAAATGCTGATCTGCATATGACATCATTTGTAGTAGTTTTCTATTTCAAGTAGGCTTTCAACTTGTATGGACATGAGAATAAAGTTAAGGAGGAACACTTTTTCTACTGTCATCAAATACACTGTTTAGACATGGTCTGGGGAACTTCTTGGCATATTTCTTTTTTCAGAGGGAGGCATGGTGACACAGACCCAGTAAATAGGATGTTTCTTGAAAGAGACAATATGGATTTCATTTCTTTTCGAATATTGGCTAGTTTTATATGTAGCAGTTGTGTGGGCATGCATGCTAAGTCACTTCAGTTGTGTCAGACTCTTTGCAACCCTAGAGACTGTAGTCTGCCAGGCTCACCTGTCCATTAGATTCTCCAGACAAGAATATTGTAATGGGTAACCATGTCCTTCTCTAGGGATCTTCCTGACCCAGGGATCTAACTGACATTTCTTATGTCTCCTGCATTGACAGGTGGGTTCTTTACCACCCTCGCCACCTGGAAAGTGCTATATGTAGCATGGTGATTGTAAAGTAAAATTAATTAAAAAAAAACTGACCAAAGGAAATAGAGTTATAATGAATAAAGGCAAAACTAGTCCTGCTGAAGTTCACCTTTAAGGTACAGTAACACGAAACAGAATGAGAGGGGGAGGCCCTCCTACTTGGCCAGAATCTATTTTTCATGTTTGGTTCTGTGCATGCAGTACATTAGAGATGTGGGAGCAATGGAGACCAAGATGCCCTGTGGACCTGCAGGAAACCTTAAGACACTTGTAAGACTTCTTGTTGATGACTCTCAAAAGTACCTCTCTGAGGGGGAGAATTTACAGGGGACTAAGTGACATTATTTAATATGCATTTAGATTAAACAAGACAATATAATATGTATTATTAATTGATTTAATATGTTTCAATTTATGCCTACAGAATTGTATAATCTTAGTAAATTATTTTTAAAAAAAGAAGTTTATACAAATATTTCATAGGGGAAGAAAGAGAAAGAAATAGCTAGATATGTCACAAATTGCAAATTTTAAATTAATATATAAATTTAGTAACAATTACAGAAACACAAGAGACTTCACCAGCACAGTTAAAAAATGCATTAAAGCAGCTAAAGTAAATGAAAGTGATAAGCATCAACAATGCCAAGATTACTGATGACACTAAATTTTGTTTCATTCTTTCCAGAGAACAAACACATATGTTAAAAAAGCTAAAACTGCTCACATTTTGCCTAATGAATTTTACTGCGTGCATCCAAAACAGCTCAGAAGGGATTTTTACTAAAAATGTAATGCTTTCATAGACCCTGAAATATGTTTGTAACATTCTAAGAGCAAGACAAAAGTACAGAAACACCTATTCATCTTGTGATAAATACTGGTATTCCATAAACACTAAAGTCCATATGGGGAAAAAAAAAACACAATAGCCGTCGGGGCTTTCCTGGTAGTTCAAATGACAAAGAATCTGCCTACAATGCAAGAGATGGGGTTCAATCCCTGAGTCTTGAAGACCCCTGGAGAAGGGAAGAGCTAACCACTTCAGTATTCTTGCCTGGAGAATCCCATAGACAGAGGAGTGTGGTGGGCTACAGTTCCATGGAGTCACAAAGAGCTGGACATAAAGGAGTGACTTGAATTTCATTTTCACATTCTACAGTGAGTTGTGCACTATGCCAATCTGGAATGGTGTCTACGGTGTCTCACAGCTAACTGGTCTTCAAAGTGCCTTGGATTAATACGCGCAGGAAAATAAGAGCTCTGTGACACTGGAATATGCATTTTGAATACTGATGCTTTTATTTTCTTCAGATCTGTCCTGAAAATATAGTTCAAATCCTGTGGCAGTTACCTTAGAAAATAATTCCACAGAATAATCACCTTGTGATGCCACTAAATGAGGCTCACTCAGGTATATAACGCATTCAGTTTGCTAAAATCAACCTAAATACATGCTGTGAATTAAAATGTGATGTATGTTGTAGTGGTGATATTTTAACAGCTTTAATTATGCCTCATTTCTAAAAAAAGATTCCTGCAAATAATAATAAAGTACTAAAGCAGGTAAAAAAAGGAAAAAAAAAAAGGTCTTCTGATAAGTCAAAATAGACAAGGAATTTTACACCTAGAGAACAGATCCTCCTGCATCCTTCCCCTTTGCTTTTGAGGAGAGGAGGCTCGTTGGTCTGCCAGTCATTCAAAAAGAAGACAGAAAGTGCTGTTTCAGAGCTGGTGTGGATAAAATAATATATCTGGCTTTTGCATTCTGTGCCGAATGCTACCTTATGATAGAAAAGCAAACACTGGATGGGCAACACCATAACTTGATATAAAAGATAAAGACAGGTAATGGTCAGATAGCATGTCCCTCTTAGGCTGAGTTTTTTAACACTTGTCAACATAGGTATGAGAAAATTGACATGTTCATTTATACCACATTAACATCTGTTGAAATGGTCCACAGGAAAATAAAAATCAATGTGAGAAACTAGGTGATTATATGTGACAATGTAGAAAACATTTGTCAGCTTTAGTTATTGTCTTTTGAAATTGTATTTGTTTTGCTGTTGTTTTAACAAAGTATCAAGTTACACTCAGAGGAGTGAGTCTTTTTCATAGAGACTATATTTTCAATTAAGATAAAAAACCATTTGTGATCTGAATGATCCAGTAAGATAACTAAAGTCAGAGACCCAAATGACATTTAATCCAAATGATCAGAAGCCTAAGGCATCTGTTTTAATTGCATCATTCATATTTTCAGAGACATTCAGATGGTACCCAGAATCATACAGGCTGTGCTTTCTGCTGTCATTCGTTCTGTTCTTACAGCTGAGGTGGCAGAAATTCCATCTTGTGTTTTAGGGTCAACTCTGTCACAGAAATGATCTAATCATTCTATTCTTAAAATTAGTCTAAATAAAATACATTTTAAATAAGAAAAGTTTAATAACAAAAGTATAAATATAATTTATAGTCATGAATCAGAACTGTGATTACAATGGTTGGTTTTTGAATTGCAAATCTTGGTCAGCACAGACGTGGAAAGCAGACAGACATATAAGTGCCTCTTCACACATACATCTCACAGAAAACAGAACTACGACTGAGTTGAACAAGTGATTTTGACATAATGCTGAAGAACATTCTCATAAACTATTTTATTCAATATATTTTTGCTACTCCCATAGACTCCTTTGCATAAATTCACTAATTGTTCATTTAGAAACTTTTCTAATAGACATCGATCTGCAACTTTTGAAATTAAATTTATCAAAACAATTAGGAAACTATTTGACAGGCGACAGAAGAGTGCTTGCCATGTTCTGTTGTTGGAAGAATGATGCATTTAAGGTTATAAAGTGTGGTTTCTACAAGGAGTCATCAGAGTGAGAATTTCATACTCCGGTAAAATTCAATATAAATATTTTGACTATTTTTGGAAGCTGAGTAATTAAATTAAGCACTCTTTTCAGCAAGAGAGCACCTAGCATTTTTGAATGAATTAAAGTCTCCAAACTCTGACTAATTACATTAAAATGCAGTACAATAAGTTTAGTTTTAAAAGCCAGTGTCCTAGCCCCACATGAAGGGACTTATTTTTAATTTGGTACAACAAAGAACAAAATACACTTATCCACACACGGTGCATCACTGATTTTCCATTATAGGTACACTGTGTATAATTTTTTTAGTATATTTTTAATGATAAAAATATGCTTCTATCATTTTAATTCTAATCATTCAGTGTTCATGGGTTCTAGAATTCCTAACTGGGTTACATGGCTAAACATACAAAAAAAAGTTATTCATAATCTCTAGAGTTGTAACTATTCAGTTGAAATTTTCTTAATAAGAAAGCTAAAAAACTGATGTAAATATCAAACAAAAATAACTCTATTCAATCAGTGCCCGACTCCTTCCAACATATTTCTGTATCTTTCACTCTCAAATATATATATATATATATATATATATATATATATCTCAAATACACATGTATACACATACACACACACACACACACACACACACATCTGGCTTCCCAGTTACTAGTGGCAAAGAACCAGCCTGCTAATGCAGAAGACAGAAGAGACTCAGGTTCGATCCTTGGGTTGGGAAGAGCCTCTGAAGGAGAGCATGGCAACCCACTCCAGTATTCTTGCCTAGAGAATCCTATGGACAGAGGAGCCTGGCAGGCTATGATCCATAGGGTCACAAAGAGTCAACATATTGAAGCAACTTGGTATGCACATATGTATGTGTGTATGTGTATAGATACTCACACCAATACAGATGCATAAAATGGTAACAGCTTTTAAAAGTAAATAGTATTAACATCAGCTCAGATATTAACATCAGCTCAGAGCAGTTACAAAACATGACCAAAATCAAGGAAATGATTATACTAATAAATAAGAATATAATTTGAACCTAGATTGTCCAATTTTAGGGCATGGCTCTAAAATCAATATATTGTTAGGAAAATCATTCCTTTGCAGCTTAAGGGGGAGTGATGTCCAGATTTTATAAGTAACTGTGGGTCACCACTAAAGATGTTTGAGACACACTGATTTTGCATTAGTATCTCAGCTGAGAAACATTATGGTGATGGTATCCTAGTTCTGTTGTTCAAATCTTGTTAAAACTTAAGAGATTTTATATATGTGACAATAATTATGACATAAAGCACCCATTACTATACAACTGTAGTTAATGACTTTCAAGAACTTATGAATGCACCTTATCTTTGACAAAGGAGGCAAGAATATACAATGGAGAAAAGACAATCTCTTTAACAAGTGGTGCTGGGAAAACTGGACAGCCACTTGTAAAAGAATGAAACTAGAACACTTTCTAACACCATACACAAAAATAAACTCAAAATGGATCAAAGATCTAAGCATAAGACCAGAAACTATAAAACTCCTAGAGGATAACATAGGCAAAACACTCTCTGACATACACCAAAGCAGGATCTTCTATGACCCACCTCCCAGAATATCGGAAATAAAAGCACGAATAAGCAAATGGGACCTAATTAAAATTAAAAGCTTCTGCACAACAAAGGAAACTATAAGCAAGGTGAAAAGACAATCTTCAGAATGGGAGAAAATAATAGCCAATGAAGCAACGGACAAACAATTAATCTCAAAAATATATAAGCAACTCCTGCAGCTCCATTCTAGAAAAATAAACGACCCAATCAAAAAGTGGACCAAAGAACTTAACAGACATTTCTCCAAAGAAGACATAAAAATGGCTAACAAACACATGAAAAGATGCTCAACATCACTCATTATCAGAAAAATGCAAATCAAAACCACAATGAGGTACCACTTTACACCAGTCAGAATGGCTGCCATCCAAAAATCTACAAGCAATAAATGCTGGAGAGGATGTGGAGAAAAGGGAACCCTCTTACACTGTTGATGGGAATGCAAACTTGTACAGCCACTATGGAAAACAGTGTGGAGAGTCCTTAAAAAACTGCAAATAGAACTGCCATATGACCCAGCAATCCCACTGCTGGGCATACACTCCGAGGAAACCAGAATTGAAAGAGACATGTGTACCCCAATGTTCATCGCCGCATTGTTTACAATAGCCAGGACATGGAAGCAACCTGGATGCCCATCAACTGACGAATGGATAAGAAAGCTGTGGTACATATACACAATGGAATATTACTCAGCATTAAAAAAAAATTCATTTGAATCAGTTCTATAGAGGTGGACGGAACTGGAGCCTATTATCCAGAGTGAAGTAAGCCAGAAGGAAAAACAACAATAAAGTATACTAACACATATATATGGAATTTAGAAAGACGGTAACGAGAACCCAACATGCGAGACAGCAAAAGGAACGCAGACGTATAGAACAGACTCGTGGACTCTGTGGATGAGGGCAAGGGTGGGATGATATGGGAGAATGGCATTGAAACATGTTAATTATCATATGTGAAATCAATCGCCAGCCCAGGGCTGATGCTCGGGGCTAGTGCACCGAGATGTCCCAGGGGGAGGGAATCGGGAGGGAGGGGGGTTCTGGAGGGGGAGCATATGCAAACCCATGGTGGTTTCATGTCATTGTATGGCAAAACCAACACAATAAAGTAAAGAAAATTAAAAAAATAAAAATAAATAAAAACAAAAACAAACAAAAAGAACTTATTATTTGAATGTAAACAGTGGTTGGATTTTACACCCAACAGTAAAATTTTAAGACTACGGAAGGATCACCGTACGGAGAATAGATGTGTGCCAAAATGTCTTTCTATATTTCAGTAGTATATACCACATAGACCTGGAGCACAGAGAGCTGATACGCCCTGCCTTCCCCAGAGCATGTGTGTCTTTTTGCCCTAAACCTACTGGATTCCTTCTGTGTACACTGTGTGCTTTTTACAGGGCCTGGATTCAAGTTGAATAAACGTAATTCTCAGCTTTGTATTGGCCTAGGAATCCAAAACTTCTCTCTGGCTTCCACATTTTATATTCCACAGTAGTGAGGTGATTAAACTTCTTTCCTTGATTTCTAACCTATACTTTTTAATAATGATATTACAATGAAAAATTATTAGAATAATGGCAGTTATAGCTATTTATCAAAAGTTCACTAGAATAGATATTTATTAAATGCCTTATATATTATCTCCTTTATATTTACTAATAACCTGGTAAAATAGATATTATCAGTGTGACTATTTTATAGTTGAGAAGTTCAAGTTAAGAACTGCCCAGTCACACAGCTAATACATTCTGGAACTGTTTTTTTACTTAAATACCATTCTATTTATCATTTTCTCTGTATACTCATTCATTATGGATAGCATTTTCCAACTGAGGGATTCAAGATGATATTCCCAAGTTCATGTTTTTGAAATATATTACAGCACTTGTTTTGATGTGTCTTTTTATTATATAAATAAAAGAATATATACATACTTCTCATAGAAGAGAAAGGCACATGGGAGACAAAGGGTGTTTGTGTGTTTGTTAAAGAAAGTCATCAGCAATGATCTTCATGAATCCATCACCCAGTTGATTTTTACTCAGTTGAATACAGTTTACTACAGTGATAATTTTAATGTTTATATTATTTTAAATTATATTCTATGATTTACAAATATTGCTTAATTTTTTCTCATCATAACTACTGGTAGAATAGATGTCAAAGTAAGTAATAAATAAATACAAGTATTTTTAAATTGAGTAAATATGGCCAAATGCCAAATACTAGCAAATATATCCAATCTTTTCTGCCTGTTTGTTTAAATTTATTTATTTATTTTCATTTTCAGCTGTGCCATGCAGATTGTAAGATCTTAGTTCCCTGCCCTCCGCAGTAAAAGCACAGAGTCCTCACCACCGGACTGCCAGGGAATTCCCTGTTTAAATTTATACGAAATTTGTTCCCAGAAACACTAGTATGGCAACATTATTACAGCAGACTTGGCATTGAAAATAGGAATGTTATAAAGACAAGCTCTCAGTTATGAGTGAATGTCAAGTTCCACCAGGAGCTGGCAGGGAATGGAATGTACTGGGCTGAAGTTAGCCGTCTCTCCTACCTCAGCCTCTTGACATCTCTGCTTTTTCCCCTCACATTTATAGTGCTTTGTCCTCTATCAATATTTCAAATTAACTTACTTAATTCTTATTAATAACTTAATAGCTGAACTAAATGTAGGAGACGATACTGTCAAAAGAAGCAGTTAAATAAAATACTTTGAGGAAGAGGATAGGGATTACCAAAGTTCCCTCAGAGTAGCACAGAACATAGCTAACAAATTAGACATGTGAATTTCTTTCATGTTCTTAGAATAAATGGTTTATTTGGAATGAAAATAGCACCACAAACACTTGTAATCATTTTTTATAAAGACAAAGTCTTTGTTTCAGTGTATTTTCTATGTGATCTTATTCTCATAGAAGATTAAAAATACAAATTTTTACCAACTGGACAAAATGGGAAGATTTTAGCCATAAGACCACTGCATCCAAAGAATGACCCATTTTCAATTCCTTGATCATGTAGCTCATTTTTGATGTGTTAATGTCTGCTATAAAATCAGTTATTACTTACACACTTGTTATTCTATTATTATCTCTACCCTCCCCAATCCCACCTCAATTCTTGCTCTGTGAAGAATTATTATATATATTGTAAATCAATATACTTCAATAAAAACAAAACTTTAAAACTTGTTAAAAAGTCATTTAAATGAGAAGCCAACCTGCCTGTTCAATATAGATCCAGGAATGCATACAATATAGACATACAGCCAGGAACAAAATGTGTTTCAATTTAGGAAATAAATTCCTTCATAATTCCACCTACTATATATGCATGCTAAATGTTATTGTGAAATAATTTTAAGATTCATGCAACAAATTTCACCTACAGAGATTATATTCATAATGAAATACTTTATATTTTCCTTTTTTTGTGAAATAAAATGTCATTGTAGGTAGTTTGAATGTGACCTTTATTCAAGTTGCCACTATTATGTTATTTTAAAATGTATGAAAAAATGTACTGATGAATAGAATTGCAGAAAAAAATCACTAATCATATCTTGAAAATATCCAGATGCTTACAAGTTTATAAATTTTCATTCACTCAGTCACTTTTGTTTTGACTTCATTTGATCATTGAATATTTGTTGAGTGTTTATTATCTGCCAAGTAATATGAAAACTACTTGAAAGACATCAGAAAAATACACACAAGTCCATATTCAGCTCTTTCAGCACAGTTGCCATCAAACTAAGCATAAATTTCAGTTTCCATTAACCCTTATGTGCATTTCAATCAACCATCTTCATTTCAACTAAAATTTTCAGTCAAATATGCCAAAATTTAAAAAATGAAGACTAGAACATAGTTAATCCAACCACAAGAAGAAATAATTATGTGATATGATAGAAACACCAATCATATTAGAATATATAAATGTATCAATGAACATGTTCTACACCTGAGTGAAAATCACAATTATACAATATTATGTCAAGTATATTTCAATACACAAAAGTCAAACAAATGAAAGCAAAATAAGGGGAAAGTGAGATAAACACAAATTTTTTACTACAAAGAATAATATAACAGTAAAGCACTGAATAATATAAATTAAACTAATAGAGGATCTTTAAAAATGTAAAGGAGATAGAGAAATTAAATATATGATGCAGTGCAAATACAATAGGGTAAAGCAGTATGAAGTCTGGGAGGTCAGAGATTTGTGTCAAAGAAGGGAAACTCAAAGTTCTTAACTCTGGTTATAGAAAAGTTTTATGAAATAAGGAGTTCCACTAGTGACTATACCTGAATTAGGATCAAGATAAATCTTTCCTTAATGGGATAAAGTTAATTACGCTTTCCACAGGCTTGTGTGTTTTTCATAAATTAATTTTTCCCTTGATAATAGAACCAGTTTGCTCGTTGGAATGAAGAGAGAAAACCTAAGCATTTTTTAAAAATAATAAGCCATATCACAGGCATTCCAAAAATGATAAAACTGACAATATATCAGATATTATATTATTACTTGTCTACATTTGGCAAGCATTTATGCACTCTATTTTATAGTTTTTTTTTCTGAACACTTAACTCTTGTTCTAATGGAACAACTCAGCATATCTTTCCAGCCAACTTACTACAACTGGATTTTGATGGATATTTGAGTAGAAAAATAACTCAGGAACAACATTCTTGTCTGATAAATTTATGGTCAACTTATTTGGTAAATGGAAAGGAAAAAAGCTGATTGTTCTAAAGGAAAATTATATCAGTGATATTTCATCAATACCCAATTGTTTTTTCTCCCACCTAGTTAAGTATGGAGAAGGTATTGATTGCACAGTAAATGTAAAAGGTTAGGTTAGCTTTATTATGAAAATATAAGTATTTTGTCTAGAAAGTGAATCCTAGTAAAAATATACATATACAAGAGAAAGTATATGAATAATATTTAAAAATAGTATTTCATTGGAAAAAAATGAAATGTAAGCATTTAGGGTGCATCTTAATATGAGAATTAAGAGTTAAGTGATTATCTAAATTTTATATATACTGACCTGCCTCTTGTGAAACCTGTATGCAGGTCAGGAAGCCAGAGTTAGAACTGGACATGGAACAATAGACTGGTTCCAAATAGGAAACGGAGTATATCAAGGCTGTATATTGTCACACTGCTTACTTAACTTATGTTCAGAGTACATCATGAGAAACGCTGGGCTGGAGGAAGCACAAGCTGGAATCAAGATTGCCTCGAGAAATATCAGTAACCTCAGATATGCAAATGACACCACCCTTATGGCAGAAAGTGAACAACTAAAGAGCCTCTTGCTGAAAGTGAAAGAGGAGGGAGAAAAAGTTGGCTCAAAGCTCAATATTCAGAAAACTAAGATCATGGCATCCAGTCCCATCACTTCATGGCAAATAGATGGGGAAACAGTGGCTGGCTTTATTTTTCTGGGCTCCAAAATCACTGCAGATGGTGACTGCAGCCATGAAATTAAAAGACACTTACTCCTTGGAAGGAAGGTTATGACCAACCAAGACAGCATATTAAAAGCAGAGACGTAACTTTGCTGACAAAGGTCCCTTTAGTCAAGGCTATGGTTTTTCCAGTAGTCACGTATGGATGTGAGAGTTGGACTATAAGGTAAGCTGAGCACCAAAGAATTGATGCTTTTGAACTGTGGTTTGGAGATGACTCTCGAGAGTCCCTTGGACTGCAAGGTGATCCAACCAGTCCATCCTAAAGGAGATCAGTCCTGAGTGTTCATTGGAAGGACTGATGTTGAAGCTGAAACTCCAATACTTTGTCCACCTGATGCGAAGAGCTGACTCATTGGAAAAGACCCTGATGCTGAGAAGGACTGGGGGCAGGAGGAGAAGGGGACGACAGAGGATGAGATGGTTGGATGGCATCACCAACTCGATGGACATGGGTCTGGGTAGACTCCGGGAGTTGGTGATGGACAGGGAGGCCTGGCGTGCTGCGATTCATGGAGTCACAGAGTCGGACACGACTGAGGGACTGAACTGATATGATTTTATTTCAGCGCTTTGAAACATAAAATTATCCTTTCCACGGAAAACATAAACACTAACTTGAAGAGATATATGAGCTCCTCTGTTTGCTGCAGCTTTATTCACAAGAGCAAAAAAATGGAAGCAACCTAGTGCCTATCAATAGACTGATGGATAAAGAAGATATGTTTACACACACACACACACACATCAAATTACCAACACTGTTTGGTCATAGTAAAGGAAAAATAATTTCATAAAAATATCTACTTCTGCCTCATTGACTACGCTAAAGTCATTGACTTAGTGGATCACAACAAACTAGAAAATTCTTAGAGAGATGGGAATACCAGACCACCTACCTGCCTCCTGGGAAACCTGTATGCTGGTCAAGAAGCAACAGTTAGAGCTGGACATGGAACCACAGACATTCAAAACTGGGGAAGGGGTACATAAGGTTGTATATTGTCACTCTGTTTATTTAACGTACATGTAGAGTACATCATGCTAAATGCTGGGCTGAATGAATCACAAGTTGGAATCAAGATTGCTGAGAGAATTATCAATAATCTCAGATATGCAGATTATACTACCCTAATGGCAGAAAGCAAAGAAGAACTAAAGAGCTTCTTGATGAAGGTGAAAGAGGAGAGTGAAAAAGCTAATTTATTCATTTGAATCAGTTCTACTCAGGTACACGGAACTGGAGCCTATTATCCAGAGTGAAGTAAGCCAGAAGGAAAAACAACAATACAGTATACTAAGGCATATATATGGAATTTAGAAAGATGGTAACGAGAACCCTGCATGCAAGACAGCAAAAGAAACGCAGATGTGTAGAACAGATTCATGGACTCCGTGGAAGAGGGCAAGGGTGGGATGACATGGGAGAATGGCATTGAAACATGTTAATTATCATATGTGAAATCAATCGCCAGCCCAGGGTGGATGCTCAGGGCTGGTGCACCGAGATGACCCAGGGGGAGGGAATCGGGAGGGTGGAGAGAGGGGGGTTCTGGAGGGGGAGCATATGTATACCCATGGCGGTTTCATGTCAATGTACGGCAAAACCAACGCAATAAAGTAAAGAAAATAAATAAATAAATAAAATAAAACTCAACATTAAATAAAAAAACTAAGTCCATGGTATCCAGTCTTGTGTTGCTGACCCAGCTCACAGAGCCAATCATCTTGCTCTTCACACCGTCCGCCCTGTTCGCTGAACCAGGTAGGCAAGGTACAAGTTAAGAGGCTGGAAGAAGATGTGAGGAGCCATGAGAACTACGGACATGTTTATTCTCTCCTGGCTGGAATGGTAGCCATAACACAGCCTCTCTCCTGGCTGACACAGTAGCCATAATAGCAGCCACAACATCACCAAAATGTAGCCATAATGGAGCCATAACATAACCTCACATAACCTAACCATGATACTGCTCCCGTGTAGCCCCAATGTAGCAGGAGCCAGGGCTTCCATGATGAAGCTCATACAGGAGTACTGCACAAAGCCCGTGGCCAAGCAAATACCTCATGATGCACATGCACAGTGCAAAAAGTGATCTCAGCTGTTACACAATCATAATCTATAAAACATGGGGCAAGCGTGACAGCCCGTGGAGTGAGCAGCCTGACTGCACCATCTTGGCTAATTTGTTCTCTCCCTACAGGTCCCGTTACTTCATGGCAAATAGATGGGGAAAAAATGGAAACAGTAACAAACTTTATTTTCTTGGGCTCAAAAATCACTGTGGATGGTGACTGCAGCCATGAAAGTAAAAGATGCTTGCTCCTTGGAATAAAAACTACAACAAAATTAGACAGCATATTAAAAAGCAGAGATAGAACTTTGCCAACAAAGGTCCATATAGTCAAAGCTATGGTTTTTCCAGGAGTCATGTACAGTTTTGAAAGTTGGATCCTACAGGAGGCTGAGCACTGAACTGATGCTTTCGAACTATGGTGATGGAGAAGACTCTTGAGAGTGCCTTGGACAGCAAGGAGATCAAACCAGTCAATCCTAAAGGATATTGACCCTGAATATTCATTGGAAGGACTGATGCTGAAACAGATGCTCCAATACTTTGGCTACCTGATATGAAGAGCTGACTCACTGGAAAAGACCCTGATGCTGGGAAAGACTGAGGGCAGGAGGAGAAGAGAACAGCAGGGAATGAAATGGTCGGATGGTGTCACTGACTAAATGAATGTAAGTCTGAGCAAAGTCTGGGAGATAGTGAAATTCAGCGAAGCCTGTTGTGCTGCAGCTCATGGGGTGCAAAGAATCAGACACGACTGAGTGGCTGAACAATGTGTGATAACGGATGCTCCCTAAACTTACTGTGGTAGTCATTTCACAACATATGTCAAATCATTATACTATACACTTTAAACCTACATAATGTTACATGTCAATTATATCTCAATAAAACTGAAGAAACAATATGACAAATAAAAGCTCACTTCAGATTATCTAATATATCCTGTCATTTTAGAAGGTCTAAATTTAGCTAATATTACCCATAGTGTCTAAAGATTTTTAAAAATAATTTTCTTGTTATATATAAGCCCTTCTCTTAGAAGAAATATTACACACTTTATTTTATTTACTTTCCACTTAAATTAAATTATGTTTTAAAGTACAGTTATAAGTCCTTTCGGCTTCCCAGGTGGTGCAAGGTTAAAAAACCCACCTGCCAATGCAGGAGATGGAAGAGACACAGGTTCAATCTCTGGGTAGGGAGGATCCCCTGGAGGAGGGCATGGCAACCCACTCCAGTATTCTTGCCTGGGAAATCCCATGAACAGAAGAGCCTAGCAGGCTACAGTCCATGGGGTTGCAAAGAGTTGGACATGAGTGAGTGTGCACACGTGCATATGTCATTTTTAATTGCAGAAGTTCTATATCTTGAATGAGGGAGAGTGTTGTCTGATTCACCTGAAATACTGAAGATCTGTTCACATGGGCGCATAAACTTCAGGATCTTGGCTGCACTTTTACTTGGGCAATTACTTTCTCCCTTCTCTAGTTCTTACTGCCATCTCCATGCTCTTTTTAAAGCTTTGCATTCTTTGCAACATTGTACTGCCCTATAGTATTTCTTTGTTTACTCTTTAAAATAGCTATTAGTTAACTTTTGCTTCCCATATTAGGGTGTAAGTCTCAGACAGTAAAGAACTTTCCTGCAATGCAAGATACCCAGGTTTGATCCCTGGGTCAAGAAGATCCCCTGGAGAAGGGAGTGGCAACCCGCTCCAGAATACTTGCTTGGAGATTTCCATGGACAGAGGAGCCTGGTAGGCTACAGTCCATTTGGGTCACAAAGAATTAAACATGACTGAGTGACTAACACACAAAGACATCTTTTAAGTAAAAGGTTTTCATTGCAGCATATTTAAACATAACGGACTGTATTAAAGAACTCTTGGTTCCCACTTTTAGCCTAACAGTCTATGGAAGGGTAGAAAGTCAATTTTAATGACAATTCTGAATTAAATTTTCTTTTTGTCAGTAGCTCTGTCATATTTTTATTAAATAAAAACATCTGTAAATAGTCCATTTCTCTGTAAAAAATTTTATAAACAAAAGTCATAAAATGCACTTATGAGTGTCATGGGGAAAACAGAAAAAATGCGTGAAAGATGCGTGAAAAGACTGGAAATTAAAGTGAAATGACTAGGGAGAACAGATGTCTGACATAGTAAAAGTCTTAATTTAAGGCTCCATAAAACTCTATAAATTATTTTGAAATATATATGGTAGTCTAAGGCTAATTAAATAAATCCTGATTTGTTATATTGCAAATATAAAGATTATTTAATATTTGCATAGGTAAAGTTTCAAGATTGAAAAAGTAAGCATTTTTTAATTTGTATTTTATAATATTAATACACAGCACATTTTGACAGTTGATATTGGTAAGACAAATAACAATTCATCTATGAATTAATTTAAGCAGAATAAATAACAGGAGAGTCTTATATACACTGAAATATTTGAGACCATTTTATTTTCTTTTAATAATTCAAAGGCAAAGATATACTTAGGGATAATGCACCCTTTTACTTGCCTTCTGCTATGAAGAAAAAAAAGCTTTTTTCAAATAGATGGAAGTAAAACAGAAACATTATCCCATATAGCAGGATGTTCCAATGAAGGACAAGTATCTGACACAGTAAATCTGGGCCCTGTTTCTCGGTAATTCTCTATTTTACCATGTTTTATCATTCTAGCACTGCCTCAGATTCACTGTTTTCATACATGCAAGATGGCTATTATCATAACCTAGGACAACTGGCTCTTTTTCACATCTAGTGTGAAAGGAAGGAGACTTCTCTAATAGCCATAAGATGAAAGCTATTTTTCCCATTTGCATCAAACCAATATAAGATCCGTACCAACCTTTAATCAGTAACATTTATCTTGGGAATACCCTATTCTATGTCCTAATTCAACTTGGCCTCTTTCTACATTAATTATCAACAGGTATGTAGACTGATCAGAACCTGTCTCTGGACTGGAGGAGGACTTCAGCATGCCATGATACACAGTGTGTCTGTATCATTGCTGTTGTTCAGTGGCTGAGTCGTATCTGACTCCTTGCAACCCCATGGACTGAAACACACCAGGTTTCCCTGTTCTTCACTATTTCCCTGAGTTTAATCAAATTCATGTCCATTGAGTCAGTGATACTCTCTAATCATCTCATCCTCTGCTATCCCCTCCTCTTTTTGCCTTCAATCTTTCCCAGCATCGGAGTTTTTTTCCATGAGTTGGCTCTTCACATCAGGTGGCTGAAGTACTGGAGCTTCAGCATCATTCTTTCCAATGAATATTCAAGGTTGATGTTTTTGATCTTCTTGCTGTCCAAGGGATTCTCCAGAGTCTTCTCTAGCACCAAAATTTGAAAGAATCAGTTCCTCGGCACTCAGCTTTCTTTAAAGTCCAAGTCTCACATCTGTACATGACTATTAAAACATAGACTTGACTATATTTGTTTGCACTTTGTTGGCAAAGTGATGTCTCTGATTTTTAACATGCTGTCTAGGTTTGTCATAGCTTTTCTTCTAAGGAGCAAGCGTAAGTTAATTGCATGGCTGCTGTCACCATCCAGTGACTTTGGAGACAGAAAATAAAATCTGTCACTGCTTATACTTTTTCCCCTTCCATTTGCCACAAAGTGATGAGACCTGATGTCATTAGCTTAGTTTTTCTTAACGTTGAATTTTAAGTCAGCTTTTTCACTCTCCTATTTAATCCTCATCAAGTGGCTCTTTAGTTCCTCTTCACTTTCTGCCCTTAGAGTGGTATCATCTGCATATCTGAGATTATTGATATTTCTCCCAACAATCTTGATTCCAGCTTGTGAGTCATCCAGCACAGCATTTCACATGATGTACTCTGGATATAAGCTAAATAAGCAGGGTGGCAATATACAGCCTTGAAATAGTCCTTTCCCTATTTTGAATTAGTCTTGTTTTGTGCCCATTTCTAACCATACAGATTTCCCAGGAGGCAGGTAAGGTGGTCTGGTATTCTCATCTCTTTAAGAATTTTCCAGTTTGTTGTGATCCACACAGTCAAAGGCTTTAGTGAATTCAATGAAACAGAAGTGGATGTCTTTCTGGAATTCCCTTGACTTCTCTAAAATAGGTCAATTGATGAAATCAAGATTCTTTTGAAAAGAAGGAGAAGAAATTAAATGTTAACTTAGCAAGTGATAGCATCTACTTCAAAAGGAATTTTAGTTCTTCGTAGAAAAGAAAACACTGATTAAAGCGACTTGGGTGGAAATAAAGAGATTTCATGTTTCTGACATTTGCAAATAATTGCAATATACTGTCAGGGATATTTAATTTTTTATTATTTGCTCAATAAATAAATATATTTTTTACTACTTAACATGTGTTGGGAGCTCATAGAAAATGTCCATCAAAGATAACATCTTAGCACAGATCAGAGGAGCAGTAGAAAACGTACACAGCAGAATACGATGTTTAGGATACTAATCTGAGACTCAAATATTCTTCTGTAAAATCACTGCAGTGAGCATACTCCAGCATCTTTGTTGGCCAACTCCATTCCAGATGGCCATCTTCGGTGATGTGCTTAGTCATCCCAGTTGATTCCTTACCTGGACAACACCACCGATTTACCCTACTTCCTCAAAGCATGGCCTGATGGCCCAGCCTTAGGGATCTATCTCAGGACATTTACCCAAGAGGTTTTAAAACTAAGCCTCTGTGTTGAAACTAAGCTTAAACTTTTTTTTTTTTTTAAAGTGTATCTAAGCATGCTGACAAGAAAAGGAAAATAAGTCTCTGTGCAATTAGATGGGGGAAAAAATGATTTGCAAAGACAAGCCACCATACAAGACACTTAATTTTGATATTATTTGTTTCCCTAATTGTAGTGTTTCCTGAACCTCACCTCATTACTGTACTTTAATTCCTCAAGCCACATAAATATCATTTTACTAAATTAACCTTTTTGCTTAAACTATCATGAGTCCTGCTTCTATGACTTCTGATGGATTGATTCCCAAGTAATACAGGCCAGATGTGCAAATAACTATTATTATATTTGTGATGCATTTTGGGGCTTTCCCATGATGGAATATTAGGAGTGAAATTTAATTTAAGCCACACTTAAGGAGCAATCAGGGCCCTATTCAGATAATCCCAATCCAGCAATATACATCTATGAATTAATCACAAAAGCCCACACTCAAGGAAGGCTATACTCAGGGAAATTCTGAGTTTCAACTTTCAATGTTTCCAGTTTACAGTGGTATATTATGCATTCAACAGAAATTACATTTTGAATTTTGACCGTTTCCATCACTAGTGACAGGCCCTATGATGTTCTCTGGTGATGCTAGGCAATGCAGCTCCCAGTTACCCCCATGATCAGAAGGGTAAGCAACTGATACAGTTACAACCACTCTGTGTGTGTGTGTGCTGTCACTTCTGCGATGCTATGGACTGTTGCCTGCCAGGCTCCTCTCTCCATGAGGATTCTCCAGGCAAGAAATCTGGAGTGGGTTGCCATGCCCTCCTCCTGGGTATCTTCCTAACCCCGGGATGAAAACTGCATCTCCAGCAGCTCCTGCACTGCAGGCAGATTCTTTAATGCCGAGCCACCTGGAGCCCCATAACTGTACCCAGACAAATATTCTATTTTTCGCCTACAGTTTCATGTTCAACAAATTACTTGAAATATTCAATACTTCATTATAAAAAAGGCTTTCTGTTAGATGATTTTGCCCAGCTGTTGACAAATGTAAGTATTCTGAGCATGTTTAATGTAGGCTAGGCTAAAGTGGGATATTTGGTAGGTTAAGTGCATTAAATGCATGTTTTACCTATAGTATTTTCAGGTTGTTATCCCATTCTAAATGTGAAAAGAACTGTAATCACTATAAGTCCTTCAGCTATACATGCCATATAAGTTTGCTAAAATCCAAAGAAGATAAAAATGAATTTCGAAACTCATCTGGCTCTAATGTTTTGGATTAAAAATAAGTGAACCTGTATTTAAAGACAGAGTACATTTTTCGAAGTTCACACTGCTTCTTAAGGTAGTTATTAAGATAATAACATAAGAGCATAAACAGAATATTTATAGCTCCCTATCTTATCCATAGAGTAGTATTTCACTTTCTGTCTCTCTTAAGAGTGAATAGGTAAATTGACTAGTTCAGGCTAAGGGGTTGTAGCTAAAAGTGAGATGCTTACTTCTGGGTCTAGCATTTAGTCCCTCTGCACCCCGCCCCCTGTCAACTTTGGTTTGGGCACAAACAATACTGGAAATAGAGGTGGCCCCAACACCACGTGTCCCCTAGGGATCGCCCTGGTGGTCCAGTGGTTACGACTGCTTCCAATGCAGGGATGTGCGTTTGATCCCTAGTCAGGACTAAGAACCCACACGCTAAGTGATGCAGCCAAAATCAAAACAAAGCGAGACAAAAAAAACATGTGTTCCTGAGATAATTTGCTGAGCTGAGACCTAATTGAGTAAAATCAAGTCACTGAATCATTCATTTGACTATGAATACTTTCAATAACCAAAAAGCAGCCAAATTTTATCCCATTTTTCCATAGTTTTAAAAGACAGGCAGTGCTTTCAGGTCTAGATGACAGCTTGCCACACAAATACACATGTTAGTTTACATGTGTATAATGCTTTAAAGTCACATTACTGAAAACATTCAGCCAAACATCACTGTGTGTGTTTTGAAAGTGTCCTCTCTGACTGATGTGTACAATTGACTTTTGTTTAAGGGTATTTAACATTTGAGGAGCTATCCATCAATGAAAGAAACAACACAATGGAAAGATCAATCCTCTGATCCTCATGTAGCAAGGGGAAAAATATAATCCATTGGGAAAATTTAGTGAATCAGAATAAACTCAGTGAAGTTCATCTTTGGCATTTTTAGTCAATATTTTAAGCCATCTTGGATGGAAAGGAGAGACTGAAATTCACACTATTATGTAGTTGTCATTTGTTAAATACTATTTGCAGAAATGCAATAAAGGTTCCCTTCCCAAGAGGATTAGATATATTATTAATTATAAGGAAAATATAATTATTTTTATTAAATTTGCAGACAGAATATGCTGATTTTTCAGATGTAGTCCAAACATAATTTAAAAATTATAGTAAATATTAGCTTTCATTACTCATTTGTTAAAAATGCACATAAGATTACCTTTATTCATTTTAAAAAATCTTACAAATATTCCCCCTATTTCTTATGTTCTTTGAAGTTAAAACCATCTTACTATGACCTTTTTAGTATTCTGTAGTTTGATTCGCTTGCCATGGCCAACTTTCCATGTTTACCACCCCAGGACCCTATGATTAGAACAGACAACCAGTCAAAACGTAGAATATTGAAAAGGTCAAAACAGTTGTATTTACTATACAACTTTTCCTGGGCAAGAAGAAATATTTACATCTTGAAATAAGCTTCAAATGACAAAATGTCAAAAGAATAAAAGTGGGCAAGACTATTCAGCTTATGATGACAAACATAAAAAGCAAAGAGACCCAAGAAGGTGTTACAACTAATAGTAATCTGTGTGTTTATTATTTTGATTGTTAAAAAGGCCTCTTATCAATATGCCAAAAGTAATTTTGAAATTTGAGAAGGGGACCAAAAAAAATGCCTTAATTTCACAATTTTCTAACTGACAATTCACAGGATTATACATGTTTGCAGTGTTTAGTAGTATTAAAGCGAATGTTCTCTACTTCAACAGAAAAAAAAAATGAATAAATAAGATAGAGCTGGGCAGTCCATTACCGCATCTATTTTAGAGTGAAAAAATCATTATACAGTTAATACACATATAACTAGTCAAGTTTTATGAGAAGGATTTACAGATTTTGCATTTTTGCCTAAGTGATATGAGCATGCTTTCTGCGAACATCATTAAAAATATATTTAATTTGCATGAGTGCATTTTATATGCTTTCAAACCATAGAAGCTCAGCATAGGCTATTACAATCTAGCATTTATGGAGGAAGTGCATTCATCCTCTTACTCAGTAAGTATATTTTTAGTGCCTAATATGTCCTCATCATTATTTGACTGTTTTGCAAAGAAGTGGGGGCAACTAATATGACTTTAGTCATGTTAAGGCATAAGACAAGTTAAAAAAGGCAAAATAGAAGCATATACTGATAAAAGCATCCATATATAAATACATATATATATATATATATTCAACAATTTGGAATTATACATTATTCATATATAATATATTTATTTATTTATATTTATGTATTATATATATATACATACATATCACCAGAACACCAGTTTGATTTTTAAAGACTATGGATCTGTAATTAGAACTTGAAAAAGAAGAAAGAGCATTAACAAAGGTCTAGTAAGAATATGTGAGGAGTTTCAAATTCAAATGTTCAAAACAGGAATTGACAACAGTGGAAATATCTTCAAAAGAGATATTGGACTTGAACATAGATGGTTTACAACATTAAATTCTGGATTAAAAAAAAAGAAAGAATAGGTATTGGGGAAGATTATTAAAAAGGAATCCAATAGATCATCATCAGCTACTGGAACAAGCCAGGGTATTTCATGACTTCAAACACAAAGACAGAACAAAATGTAGGTCATACTCACATGGTTCCATCATCAATGAGTAAAATTAAATACAAACAACAATCTGAGTTCTATTACTTGAAGAATAGAAACACAGCTATGGGCTTCCCTGGTGGCTCAGAAGGTAAAGAGATCTGCCTTACAATGCAGGAGACCCAGGTTTGATCCCTGGATGGGGAAGATCCTTGGAGAAGGGCATGGCAACCCATTCCAGTGTTCTTGTCTGGAGAATCCGATGGACAGAAAAGCCTGGCTGGCTACAGTTCACACGGTTGCAAAGAGTCAAACATGACAGAGGCAACTTAGCACACAAGCACACACCAACACGTAGTTTATTGAAGAGGAAGTACAATTGCTTAACAGGCATATGGTATGTTCAAACTATTGAGAGAAAAATCATTGCATATTAAAACAAGATACTTACAGAATAAGAACCCAACTATAATGAAGTATGTCTACCAGAAGTGATAATGAAAAATAGAAACTGGGAGAGACAGACCTCACCATAATTGCCCAAGGAATAATGTACAAAATTACCTAGATGCTGCAAATTATTCTCTCAGTTCAAAATCTAACTTACTTTCAGAGCATTTCAAGTTCCTTGGTATTTACTCTTAACCTGTAACCTTATAATAAATGCTTCATAAATTGGGAACATTCTAAATTGTTCTAATATTTACAAAAAAGAGACCTACAAAATGCTCCATACACATGAAAAAATTATTAACTGCATTAATGATAACAAAGCATAGCAATCATTCTTGGCCATTGATCGCCTACTCTTTGCTGGGAACATAGTTTGCAAAGGCCTGCCTTTGGGGTTAATGGCAGGAAAGCACCAAAGTCTCACTTTTGTGAAGATTAAAGGACAAGTAACAGGTGGGCCTGGCAACCCTGTCCAGTATTCTTGCCTGGAGTATCGCATGGACAGAGGAGCCTGGTGGGCTCCAGTCCGTAGGATGGCAAAGAGTTGGACATAACTGAAGCAACTGAGCACACACGCAGTAAAACTACTGCCACTGGGGCAACAGTTGTCCGCTCCTCTCCCTCTGGATTCAGGCTGACATTAGGATTTAAAGAAAGCCTGGAACTAATGCTGCTTTTTCTCCAGGTGCTGAGCTGATGTCTTCACTTGAGGAGTTGCCTAGCACAGTTACACCCCCCACCAACCCCCCACCACACACACACCCCCAAAAGCAAAGACAAAACTGTCCCTTAAGGGCATGAGGTTTTATTGCTGATAGAATGAATCCTTGCACTGATCCTTGAACTCATCTAGAATAAAATAAACACTTCAGTTGTTTCTTTATACTGTTACCAGAGTCACCAATGCCTAGAGAGGAAAACAGTGTCCCAGACTGAAAATAAGAAAGTTTCTTAGGAGTAAAAGATAATTCTTCAAAAGAGCAGATGCTTATACATGTATTTATTTTAAAATGAGAAAAATAATTTTTAATTTCTCATTTATTTTACAAAGACAAAAATGGAAATATATTGCAAAAACATGGGATATCTAAAGAAATAGAGATGCATGCATGTTATGTTCATGGAAAGGAGAGTTTAATAGTGTAAACAGTAAAATTCTCTCCAAGTTTAAAGCAATTTTTAAGTGATCTGAACTAGGAGGTCCCTGGTGATCCAGTGGCTAAGACTCCGTACTCCCAACACCCTAGTCAGGAGACTAGATCCTACATGCTGCAGCTAAGAGCTCATATGCTGAAAATAAAAATCCAGTATGCAGAAACTAAAGATCCCACATGCCACAACGAAAACTGAAGATACTGCATGCCACAACTAAGATCTGGTGCAGCCAAATAAATAAATATGAAAAACAAAGTGTATCTGAGCTTAGAGAGGACAGAGAATAGGAAAAAGCCACCTGAAGAAGAACAATAAGGAGTGGGAATTCTATCTATAAGACATTAGGGTCCATGAAATTGATAATGGGTTTTCGAAAATTATACAGATTGAATGATCAATAGAATTGTGAGCCCAGAAACAGATACTTGTATAGAAGAAATAGTGATCCATAACAGAACAAGTAAGCCAGACCAGAGAGGCAGATTTACAATAAGTGGAGGTAAAATATGATTATCTACATGAAAAACTTAAGCAGGTCATTTACCTCACATCATTCCAGAGAAACAAACAATTTTTAGGTTTAAATATAATGATGACTTCCTGACAGCATATATGGTTTTGAATGACAGAGCAACATTGCTTACTCTAAAAACCCATACGTTTGTTTACAAAAAAAAAGCAATAAAAGACAACTTTAAGTAAAGCAATTTTTTTGACATGGGATAAAAATACTATAATTGAAGTTAAACATTAAATGTATGAATTTAATAATAAGAAACAACTGAAAAGACAATTATTTTGAATATAAGTCAAATAAAATATGAATATTAGTATAAAGAGGCAGAAAGACTATGGGTGGAGGCAAAGTAATGTTTGAAGAAAAAATATCCAAAACTAAGAAAACATAAGAACCAAAATAGGGTAAATTCAAAAGATTATTTTCAAATACATCACAGTGAAATTAATATTTAAAGCCAAACCAAAGAAAAACATTTTGGGCAAAAAAAATGAAGTTATTACTTGAAAAGGAACCAAAATTAGAATGAAAATAGACCACAAAAAAAAATAAAAGAGGCCCAAACATAGTGAATTATCTTGTAGTGCTGAAAGAAATTTACAACCATGAATTTTGTAGCTGTCATAAAACTTTAAAGAAGAGCAAAGTAAGGCATTTTCAGGGAAGGGTGGAAAAAACTTCAAAAACATTGACTGCATAAACCAACAATAATCCAACAACAGCGAGAATAACAGTAATGTCATCTTGTGAGATTTAGAAGTATATAGCATAAAAATACACAACAAAAATACAAAATACTTCAAGGAACTAACTGGAGACACAGTGGTGTGTCTTATCTGAGGAGAAAAAAGAATTCATGTTTCAATTAGACCTTGATATTTAAGAAAGGATTCATATTGTAATCCTTGTTAATTAATAAAGTTATAAAAGATGTTCTATGTAAGAAATTATTCCCAAACTTAAAACAACAAATATATTATTTCACAAGTTTTTGAGAGTTCAAAATCCAGAAGTGGCTCATCTGAGTGGTCTGGAGCTTGGTATCTCATTAGGTTATAATCAAGGTATTGGCTGGATAGCACCATCTAGAAGATAACCAAGATTTTTAATTTCCAAAGTGACTCAGCCATAGGGTTGTGCCGCAGACCAGCAGTCCTGTTACAGGTCCACGTGGATGTCCCCAAGACATAGAAGTGATGTATCCCAAAAAAGAAATCCAGTGGAAGGAGTAAGAAGGAAATGGCAAGACCTTTTGTATCTGAATCACAGATCCATGAGCTTAAGCTACCGCAAGCAGATCCACCTGACCACAGTGGACCTGAAGAAGGTCTAAAGAAGGTTAAACAGCTAAAGAAGATTCTGGGTGACTAGGGGTGGAAAGACGTGCAAAGGCTGTGTAGAAAAGTGTGACTATATCCGGAAGATTAATAAACTCATGCTTGCTTCTGCTATACATCATCACTTCTACTACAGTCTGTTTGCTAAAAGTGAGTCATTTAGTACCATCCACATTAAAGGGGTCTTCCCAGGTAGTGCTAGTAGTAAAGAACATGTCTGCCAGTGCAGGAGACATAAGAGATGGTGGGTTGGATCCCTGGGTGAGGAGATCCCCTGGAGAAGGATATGGCAACCTACTCCAGTATTCTTGCTTGGAGAATCCTATGGACAGAGGAGCCTGGTGGGCTACAGTTCCTGGAGTTGCAAAGAGTCAGACATGCCTGAAGCAGCTTAGAACACATGCATATTTAAGGGGAGGGGAAGTGGATTTCACCTTTTGATGGAAAATAGTATCAAATACCATGTTGATATAAATTTTAAAACCACCACACCAACCTGTTGGAAACTGAGAAGAGGTTATCTACAAACACAGCTAAAGCTTTTAAGCAGGAAAATGAAAGTGTTGTCTGACTCTTTGTGACCCCATGGCTTTGCACCAGGCTTCTCTGGCCATGGAATTCTCCAGGCAAGAATACTGTAGTGGGTTGTCATTCCTTTCTCCAGGGGATCTTCCCAACCCAGGTCTCCTGCATTGCAGGCGGATGCTTCACCATCTGAGACACCAGGGAAGCCTTTATGCATTTAAGCATAAGAATGCCATTTGGTAAGCAGTGGAATGCTCTGAGATGGTTCAAAACTTCCTATGATAAGGTCAAACATACACAGTTTGCTAGTATCCAGCACATACTATCCTTCTGCTGAGCACATATAACCACCATCAAGATAAATGAAAATCACATCACCCTCTTACTTTTCATATAATAGATTTTCTTTTTTTTTTTACACAAGGACTGATTGATACATTGTTGATTAAAATAAGCTCCATATTAACACATGTATGTACCATTCTAAATTCCCTGCAATTCACCCATTTACTCTGCTTATTAAATAAGGAACATCTAAAAAATTACATGTTTTTGTGTTAATAGCAAAATGGTATTTTTACAGCCATTACTATTGCAGATATGTATATTTAGACGAATAATTTTTGTATGTACTTTGAGTGCACTTTTTTATGGACATTTTACATTAGACAAGAGAACAATGCAGCTATTTTGTTAAGATTGCATTTTAATAACTTAAGCTAAAGGATTTTCTATGTCTTGTGCACAGAATAGAATTGATTTATGAGGAAGGATGAAAAGGTGTTCATCTTTTTTTCCTCAAATACTCCTAACAAAAATGTCAATTTAAATTGATTGCTTAGCTAGTGCAGTACACTTGCATACAACTCAAAAAATGGGATGTTCAGCCTAAAGCTTAGAAACCTAATATTTTTATAACTTCAAATACATTTGCCCAAGGTTTAAATGAGTAGCTCTTTGTATTTGACATGTATTTGTATTATATTGTTAGTTTAAATAGCTTTACCTTGACTACATCCTTGATTCAAGTACTAATCATCATTTTGTCTGAAGTTATTTTTTATGAGCAATTTTTACTTACAGATTGATATTTATTTCAGGTTGCAAAAGATCAAATATTGTTGAAGGTAAGGGTAATCAGAAATTGTACCCAGTTATTTTTACTACAATGTTAAGCTTCATAAAAACATGTAAACTCCAATTTTTAAATATGAAAACTCAATGTGTCAGTTTGATTTCAGTAAATATATAAATATAATTTTGGTGCATATTAATTTTAGTTTTTTTAAGTGCAATGTAGTCTAAAAATGTTTACATTTACATGAAAAATTTGTAATCAAGTGAAAATAGCAAACATGATGAAGACTCCTAAAATGCTTATTTTAAGTTCCATAGATTCAAACAGCAGGGTAGCTGTGTACTCATGATCGGTAGTTACTGAATCTCTGGAATGAGCAGCAATGAAGGTGTCTATTTCTATGCCATAATTTTCTTAATGTATTAAATTTTTCACAAAGTTAAATTCACTTTTTAATCGTGTTACTGACATAACACTGGTATTCCATATTTGAGGTGAATTTGTTTAATTGCCATAAAACTCTAAGTTTTTCATGGATGTTTTACTTCCATAAATTTTACCTATTTCCATCCATTTTACTTATCAGTGATATGCTGGTATCTAAGCATTAGATATTTAAATTGCTTACCTTCATTTACTTCATTCTATCACACTCAGTGCTTTTAGAGCCCAAGAAAATAAAATCTGTCATTGTTTCCCCATATATTTGTCCTGAAATGATGGGACTGGATGCCATCATCTTAGTTTTCTGAATGTTGAGCTTTTTCACTCTCCTCTTCTACTTTTATCTAGAGGCTCTTGAGTTCCTCTTTGCTTTGTGCCATTAGATTGGTGTCATCTACATATCTGAGGCTGTTGATATTTTTCCCAGCATTGAAACATGAGCACTTATTAAATAAGTTAGAAAATAAGCAACTATTGCTCATAAAACAGTGGGAGAAAGATGTCATTATTTTCAAAATTATGTGCTTAAGAAAACTACATTAAGATAGCTTTGACCTTCAGTGCTAAGAGGTCACAATTGGTCATAATACTTTATACTCCATTAATATCCAAAAAGACAATTACTGAGTTCCATCTTACTTCCAATATCTTCAGATGCTCCTGATTATACTTATGCCATTAGTCTTTACAGTCTGAAAAGACCGTAAATAAAGAATGTTAAAAAAAAAATGGGAATTTTAAGCCATTTCTAACAAACTATTCAAGTAAAATCAAACTACACAATTATTCATAAGTCTATCAACTTCCCTGATCATTTTATTCATAAATCTTGCATTGACATTTGGATAATTCTATTTTTGAGTGGTGGAAGACTCAGGATTTGAAAAGTATGGTAATTTATCAGGGCATCTGACCACTTGATACTTTTCAGATTAGCCAAATTATTTCATTTTATTTGAAAACACTCTTAGAATTGATAGTTAATATTTTATTGCATATATTGTATATAAATATATTTTATTTCAGTATTAAATATTAATACAGTTTAATTCTAGTTTGTAAGTCACAGTTTAGAGTATAATGAGCTTGAAAACTAGAATCCATTGAGAAGGAACAGAGTTTTCCAAAAGAAACATAAACATTAACATTCTAATGTCTATATATGGTATTGAAGTGAAATGTTTTTGTTATCTGTAACATTTAATCTTATTAGAGAAAAATCTCTGTAGCAGTTATACTCTGTGGACTGTATTTTCATTGTCATATTGTTATTTTGTTGTTTTGTTTTTCCTAAAAGCCATTTTTTTCATTACATCAATATTTTTTGTTTGCTTGTTTTCTGGTGGGGGTGATGTTTTGGTTTTAACTCATATTTTCAGTTTCATTCTCTTGTCTTTCATGATTTACTGATGACATTGATGTGGAAATTTATGATATATGATGTTATTAGTATTTGAAGCTCACTATACTAGTGAATTCGATGAAAACTCTTCCTATTTCTATGTCACCCTTTTTCACTGCTTTACCGCTGTTTCAATTCTTCTGTCCTGTCATTGCTGACAGATTTAAGAAGGCATTTCATTATTCATAAAATGAATATCTAGAAGACATGATGATTTCATGCTGCTTTTTTGGTATAAGCTATGATTTATTATTGATTGATCTATTTGTTATGCAAAGAAAAAGTGAAAATAAAATATGTGGGAAAATGTTAGCTATCTTACTTGAGACAGAAGATGAAATAAAACTCCAAGAGAAAGGGAAAATATTTTATTATTTGGGAATTATTTTATTCTATCATTTTGGAATGTTGACCTCTTCCAACTACTACAAAATTATATTTTTGCTTTTGATGTGGCTGGACTTTAACTTCCTAATAAAAATGTTTCAAATGATATATCTATAACTAACATCAACTTCTTAGGTAAATATTAATCCCTTACATCATATCTGTTTTCTTGTATTGGTTTCATATCACTTGGTCGTCAAAAATATTAAATTTTCCTTTATTGAGTAACTGACCAAATAAAATCACAATTGAAAAATTAATTCAACAAGCTTCACTACTACTACCTAATTATGTGTGGTTTCCTGACAAACTGTCTTATTGATTTTTATTTATTTTTTGAAAAACACATATTGGAGAAAATATTCTTAAAATTAAATCAATGGAAACACATATTAAATTCTCTGCTTATGCTTACATGTGTTTTACAGAAATATTCCCTGGAATGCTTAATCATCTCTGTTTCTATAATTCAATATAAAAGCATAAATCAATTCTTTTTCTTCTCCTCCACCTTTCCCACAGTATTTCTAATACATATTTACTTCTCTCAGATCCTATAGCTGCTATTTAGTTCATATGCTATTTATATATTTTTATGATTCAGTTTTCATTTTTCACATATATATATACACACATATATACATACACATACAAACACACACACACACACACACACACACACACACACATATATATATATAAAACAAGGATTAAATACAATTCTCTTGATTTTGCCTTTATATTCCCTTGTTATTTTCTCAGGCTAATATTATTTAGTGTTAAAAGATAACCAACAACAGTTTATTGTATAGCACATGGAACTCTGCTTAATGTTATATGCTAGCCTGGATGGGAAAGGTTTTGGGGGACAATGGATACATGAATACGTATGGTTGAGTCCCTTTACTGTTCACCTGAAACTATCAAAACATTGTTAATTGGCTATATCCCAATACAAAATGCTTTTGTTGTTAATAAAAATAAAATTTAAAAATATAATATTTAGTGTTTTGTTTTAGATACTATCAACTGCTAGAGTATGAAGAATCCATGAGATTTTACATATATATGTATATATATATATACATATATATATATATATATATCCTTCATTAACTTTGCCTTCCTCTATTGTCCAACATAGGAGAAAGAAATGGCAACCCACTCCATTATTCTTGCCTTTAAACTCCATGGACAGAGGAGCCTGTTGGACTACAGTCTATGGGATGGCAAAGAGTTGAACATGACTGAGCACTCTCACATGCATTTTTCCACAGTCATTTCATAACTTTATTTAAATGCTAAGCAAAAATCTAAATTGGCTACCATGATTTTCATCCTGTATAATCCCTTCCCCTTGAATGTGGGTAGAATGTGTGATTTTATTCTTTTCCGTGCAGTATGGGGAAAGGTGATAAATAGGCTGCCATTCTCAATTAGATTCTCTTGTAAAATTCTATATTAGCAGAGTAGTGAGAGAAACCCTCTTGCTTGCCTTGAAGAAGCAAACAGGTGGTGACCTGCCTACAGGGAGGGGAACATGGCAGGGAACTGCAGATGGCCTCTAGAAGCTAAGGGTTTCTTTCAGCCAACAGGGCTATCATCACACAACACACAATAAGGAATTGAATCATTCCAAGAGCTACATAAATTTGGAAAAGGACCATATGTTCCAGAAAGAAACACAGCATCCTCAACACATTACTTGGCATCTCATGAGAAAACCCAGCTATGCTTTGCTGGACTCCTAACTTGTTAAACTAGGAGATAGATGTGTGTGTGTGCGTGCGTGCGCACACGCGTGTGGTGTTTAAGCTGTTAAGTCTGGTGATAATTTATTATATGGCAACAGAAAATAGACACAAATATTTGCACTTTTGTGACTGAAAATAGAAGTTATAGCTAAAGCATTATACTAAATTTACAACTTGTACAAGTTGTTTCTTGTACAACTTTTTGTTTCCAAGATATTAATAATTAGTGCTTTTCTATTGTGACTAGTAATCCATGTGCCTATGATTAATTATCACATGATTCTCTCTAGATGCATAACCCTGCATTCAGAGTATTAAAACACCTGTATCATCAGGACATCTTCTAGGGCCGCTCTCTTCATTCTCCAAAGGTGATTGGCTTCCTTCTGTCAGTCCCAATCAACAAATATCATTCTAGCATCTCCATTTCACATCAACCTGAAGTGCCCTGTCCCTCTTTTCTGTGATGGTTTTTATATTCCTTGTATCTTAGGTCTTTTACTTCTTTGCTTACTCAGTTGTTTTGTGGAAAAACATCCTCCAGTAGTTTTCCAAACAAGAATACAAGGCAGATACATTTTGTAGTACAACCCCAGCAACTTCAGAACACATGCTGAAATCCAGTTAGACTCACTCAGATTCACTTTGTCCAAATGATTCCTTTCTCTTCTTTCAGAAGAAGGTAGGACAGTCACTTGTGAGATGATTGAAGAAGATAAATCTGAATCTCTTTGCTTTCCCTATCTGCTCACTTCCACTTTCATAGTTTCCTATGGTTACTTACTGATTTCTGAGTCTTTTAAGAATTGGTCTCAAAGTTATTTCCAGTCATTTTGGTGCCTTAGATTTTATCTGGCTCAAATCTTCTAGTTCAGTCAGTATTCACCCATCTTTCTTCTTGTTTTCAAATGCTATTGCTGTTGTCTCTTTTCCCATTGTTTTGGTCATGAGGATTTCTACCTGTTTATTTTTATCCAATTAGTGTAATTTGAGTATGACTTCAGAAATTCAGGAGGTATTTCTGTGTTTGTTCTGCTATTTTTTAACTATAAGCTCTAAATTATATTAAAAGGTTTACAGTTGCCTTACTAACCACTAAATACTAGGACATAAGTTACTTTAGAGGAATATTCCTAACGTAGATAATTACTTGCATGCAAATATGGTTATTAGATACTATATGTATGTATAGTGTGTGTAGTATGTATTAAAGAATATATAGAAATTATAGGATTGGAGTATTTTTAATATGTTTATATTTTTATATAATATATATATATGTACTGTGTAGTGTTCTATACTTTATATTTGTATAAAATATATGTATATAGATACATACAACATATATAGTATATACATATATTACACATCTGTGTATTATAGTCTTAATTATTTTCTGTGAGGTTGAAAGACTTTCAAACCATACACATTATCTAATTGGCTAAATCATGTGAGATATACATGCTTATATTTTCTAGAAACATGTCTGTCCGAACAAAGCCATTCATCAAGGAATTAATAGCACAGTTTTATTTGGTTGTATCAGTGTAGTGGTGATGGAACTTCTTTGATTCAATTCCTTATTTTAATGGAATTTTGGTTGCTCTTTAGCTTGAGGTTTCAAAACTCTCCTCAAATTCATAATAACTCACTATTTGATGATGCCAGCTACCTTTTATTACACTATTCAGAATAAAATATTGCTACAAGAGCTGCTCTGTTAATACAGATCATATTACCTAAAGATTGGGTAATTTGGGCTCAGGAGTTTTTTGTCATCTTGACAGTCTAGTGTTGCATTCACTGAAATAACACATCAAATGTGTATGTTCTTAAGCACCTGGCTTAATTGAAACCCATGGCAATGAAAGCATAATAACTAGCCTGAATAATAAACTATAGATAATCACCGTGCAGTGAAAAGTGTCAAAGATAAGCTTATGTCTTTACTGCCTTAAAGTCAAAGGCAGTAACAGGTCTTTTATTTCAATCAAAGCTGGGGGGAGAAGTGAAACTTATTTTTCAATGTTAAACTGCATATTGATAGTGGCAATCTAATATTTCAAATTCTAAATTCACATTGATCTGTTTTAACTACACAACAAATAAAATCATGAAGAAACTGATATGTTTTTGTTTCTTTATATGCCACATCAATTCTGATTAAACAACAAAGGGAAACAGAAACATATTTAAAACATAAGAATTTATGGAAATTGAACACAAATAATCCAAAGCACAAGGATGTTTTGAATGTCCTAATGATGAGTTCTGTAGCTGGAAGTAGAAGCAAAAAAGTAAGTGATTCAGGAACCCTAGCAAGAATCCAGGAGCTATAAGTTTTTTACCAAAAAGAAGGTTTACTCTTAGAAAAAAAAAAATCCCTGGGTGCCTCTGAACTTACATTGAAGAAATTCCAAACACTGTCATAACCTGGAATGGCATCACGTGGCTCGAACGTGATTCCAGAATTCTTCATCAAGCTCTAATTGGGCACTTGTACCAACTGGGCTCTTGCATTCTGCTGCTGCTAAGTCGCTGCAGTCGTGTCCGACTCTGTGCGACCCCATAGACGGCAGCCCACTAGGCTCCCCCCTCCCTGGGATTCTCCAGGCAAGAATACTAGAGTGGGTTGCCATTTCCTTCTTCAATCTTGCATTCTGAGTTAACTGAAATACAAACATGGATTTTGATTTCCTCACCAAATTGCAATGTTTTATAAGGTAAGATTTCACAATACCAGAATTACTGTCTATGCTGATATGTCCACATTTTATTTGATGGTTTCAGATGGATGACTGTTTAAGAGAAGGGAAACAATTTGAATATTAGGACAGAGCTTGTTACTATAAGTAAAAAAACAAAAAAATCCTTCACGAACATAAAGTGTTAAATGAGCATCTCATGTTGTGCTGTGCTGAGTTGTGTTAGACTCTTTGTGACCTCATGGACTTTGGCCTGCCTCTATCCATGGGATTCTCCAGGCAACAATACTGGAGAGGGTTGCCATGCCCTCCTCCAGGGGATCTTCCTAACCCAGGGATCAATCCCACAGCTCCTGGATCTCCTGTACTGGCAGGCAGATTCTTTACCACTGTGCTACAGTGGTAAGTGGGAAGTCCTCTCATGTTATCAAAGTTAAAATTTGAAAATCAATGAAAAAATTAATTGTATGAGATTTCTTATTACCTTTTGCACTTCGAGCTGAAAAATTTTGATGTAAAAGGTTTAACCTTGTATTAGTCGGTATTCTCCAGAGAAACAGAATGAACTAGAATAACAGACATATAAGATATAAAGTGAAATTTTTTATAGAAATAGCTTCACACAGTTATGAAGATGAAAAATTCCCATAATTGGCTATTTGCAAGTTGCAAAATCAAGGAGTCTGGTGGTTTCAGTCTGAGCCTGAAGACATGAGAATTCAGGTGTGAGTCTGGAACCCTAAGATATGCTACAATAATTTTATGCCTTAAATGTATTGTTTAAACCTCCCGAAGCTCCAACTTCTAGTTGGAAATTGGAAATAAATGCATTATCATGTAATTGGTGTGCAGTTTAAGTAGTCTAGCATAATGCTTAGAACATAGCAAACAAGCATTGTGTTTAAATTAATTTAACCCTTTCTCCATTGAATATAAATAGCCACAAAGTGAAATAGTCTGACATGTCAGAAGATAGCTGTATAGCAAGATAGCAATTGCATCATTCAATGTACTTCCGACTAGAAAATATGATGTAAGCCTTCTCTTTGGTCAAGCATTTGTACTCCTCAAATATAGTTCTCTTAAAGTTACAATTACTGGATGAAAGAGGGGATCTCTTTCATGTTCCTCAAAGAGAAGGGACAGTGCTCAATAGCACTATAAAGTTCATTAATTTATGCCCATTTTCTTATCTTCTACTTGTTAGATTTACTTTTCTGTTCTTTTTCTAACTTTTTAGAAGCAATGATGATCAGCAACTTCTTGCCTTTCTATTCTAATAAATTTATATGTCTATACAATAAATGATATTTTCTTTCAATAATGGCTTTAGCTGCCCTGAACCAATTGATAAATAGTATTTTTATTGTCATTTAATTTCTAATATTTTCAAATTAACATCATGATTTTTCTTTAATATACCAATTATTTAGAAGTATACTGAAGTTCAAAATATATGTAAGTTTTATTATAAAGAAAGGTAGGATAGACAATGGAGAAAAGACAGTCTTTTCAATAAGTAGCACTGGGAAATCTGGGCAACTACATGTAAAAGAATGAAATTAGAATGTTCTCTAGCACGTTTACAAAAATAAAATCAAATTGGATTGGTCCAAAAGACCTGAATATAAGATTAGATATTATAAATCTCTATAGGAAAAAATTTGCAAAAAGACTCTTTGACATAAATCACAGCAATATTTTTTTTTAATTCTGTCTCCTGAAGTAAAGGAAATAAAATAAAAAATAAATAAGTAGGATGTGATTAAACATAAAGGTTTCTGCACAGGAAAGAAAATATTTGACAAAGTGAAAAGTGAGATTCTACTGAATGGGAGAAAATATTTGCAAATAATATGACAAATAAGGGATTGATTTTCAATATATGAACAGCTCAAACCACTCAACCAAGAAACCCAATTTAAAATGGACAGAACTAAAAAGACTTTTTCAAATGAGGACATGCAGATGGCTAACAAATACATGAAAAGACTGTCAACATCACTAATTATCTGGAGAATCCCATGGACAGAGGAGCCTAGTGGGTTACTGTAGGAGACAGGAAGAATAAAAGAAAATTAGGGCCTGGTAAGGGCCACAAAGGAAGTTTATAATTATTGATAAATTTGATGCTATAAGGCATGATACTCTTGGAACAAGTCCAGATGGAACAGTTTTAGTCTTGAAAATAAGATATGATCCTGGGGTTGGAAAACTGACCCCGGACTGTTTCCCAACTGGAGCCTCAAAGTCACATGTTTTATGTTTCTGGTGGAAAATCGATAGATAAGAATTAGTTTTATAGTTACTGATTTGTTATTGATTACTGTTTCTTAGTCACTCAATGGTTAATGATCACCTTGTTATTTGGCCCTGAATACCACATGAGTTACAGCTTAACTCCCCGTATATTCTTTCCTTCATGGCTGAAAGTGTAATAAAGCTGGCATGGATTCAGTTTCGGAGCCTTCACCTTAGAGCGGTGTTGGTTCCCTGATCCTCGCTGTTCTCTGAATTCTTCAGTCTTGTTTCTCATTCTCCCGCCGTATCCTACTTTAGGAACCCCTGCTTGCCGAGCCAGTCTCCACAGGTTACAGTCAGTAAAGAATCTGCCTGCAATGCAGGAGACCCAGGTTTGATTTCTGAGTGGGGAAGATCACCAGACAGGGAAATGCCAACCCACTCCAGTATTCTTGCCTGGAGAACCCCATGGACAGAGGAGCCTGGCAGGCTACAGTCCCTGGGGTCACAAGAGTCAGACACAACTTAGTGACTAAACCACCAACACTAATTGTCAAGTAAATGCAAGTAAAAAACACAATGCTGTGAAAATGACTATATTACCAAATGCAATCTACAGATTCAATGAAATCCCTATCAAATGACCAATGGCATTTTTCACAGAGCTAGAACAACAACAACAAAAATTTTCACAATTTGTATGGAAACACAAAAGATCCTGAATAACCAAAGTAATCTTGAAAAACAAAAATGGAGCTAGTGGAGTCAATCTTCCTGACTTCAGATTATATTACAAAGCTACAGTCATCAAGACAGTATGGTATTGGCACAAAATAGAAATATAGATTAATGGAACAAGATAGAAAGCCCAGATGTAAATCCACATACCTATGGGCACCATGAAATTGCCAAAGGAAGCAAGAATATGCACTGGAGAAAAGGCAGTCTCTCCAGTAAGTGATGCTGGGAAAACTGGACAGCTACATGTGAAATAGTGAAATTAGAACACTCCCTAATGCCATACACAAAAATAAGCTCAAAATGGATTAAAGACCTAAATGTCAGACCAGAAACTATAATAGTCTTAGACAAAAATATAGGAAAAGAAATGTTTGACATAAATCACAGCAAGATCTTGTTTGTTTGTTTTTTTTACCTACTTCCTAGAGAAATGGAAATAAAAACAAAAATAAACAAATGGAACTTAATCAAACTTAAACACTTTTGTACAGCAAAGAAAACTATATTTTAGATGAAAATACAACCCTCAGAATGAAAAAGAAATTGCAAATGAAGCAACTGACAAAGGATTAATCTCCGAATTATAAAAGCTGCTCAAGCAGCTCAATGTCAGAAAAGCAAACAACCCAATCAAACAATAGATGGAGGACCTATACAGACATTTCTCCAAAGAAGACATATAAATGGCCAACAAACACATGAATAGATGCTCAACATTGCTCATTACTAGAGAAAAGAAAATCAAAATTATAATGAGGCATCACCTCACATCAATCAGAATGGCCATCATCAACACATTTACAAACATGAGATGTATAGAGAAAGTAACATGGAAACTTACATTACCATATGTTAAATAGATAGCCAATGAGAATTTGCTGTATGGCTCAGGAAACTCAGAGGCTCTGTAACAATCTAGAGGAGTGGAATGGGGAGGGAATTGGGAGGGAGGTTCAAGAGGGAGGGGACATATGTATACCTATGGCTGATTCTTGTTGTTGTCTGACAGAAAACAACAAAATTCTGTAAAGAAATTATCCTTCAGTTAAAAATAAATATATTAAAAAAATTTACAAACAATAAATGCTGCAGAGAATGTGGAATCCTCCTATACTGTTGATGGGGATGTAAGTTGATATAGCCATTTTGGAAAACAGCATGGATATTCCTTAACAAACTAGGAATAAACCTTCCAGCAATCCCACTACTGGGCATATACCGGAGAAAAGCATAATCTAGAAAGTCACATGTACCCCAATTTACATTGCAGCACTTTTTACAATAGCCAGGACATGGAAGCAACCTAGATATTCAACAACAGATGAATAGAGAAAGAAGTTGTGGTACATATATGTAACGGATTATTACTCACCAGTAAAAAGGAATGAATTTGAGTCAGTCATAGTGAGGTGAATGAATCTAGAGTCAGTTAGAGTTAAGTAAGTCAGAAAGAGAAAAATGAATATATTAATCATATATAATCAAACATCATATACATGGAATCTAGAAAAATTGTACTGATAAACCTATTTCCAGGGCAAGGCAAGACAGGCATAGAGAACGGACTTGTGGACACAGCAGGGCAAGAAGAGGGTGGGACAAATTGAGAGAGTGGCATTGACCTGTATTCACTACCATGTGTAAAATAGATAGCTAATGGGATGCTGCTGTATAACGCAGAGACCTCAGCTTGCGGCTCTGAGATGACCTAGAGGAGTGGGATTGGGGGTGGGGTGGGAACGAGGATCAATAGAGAGGGGATGTATGTATACTTAGAACTGATTCATGTCGTTGTACAGCATATGTGAATGAAATATTATAAAGCAATTATTCTCCAGTTAAAAATAAATTTAAAAAAACCACAATGATATCGCCTAACACCTGTCACAATGGCTATCATCTAAAAGAACACAAATAACAGATGTTGGTAAGGATGTGGAGGAAACGTAACCCTCATACACTTTCGGCGGGAATGTAACTTGGTGTAGCTACTGTGGAAAACAATATGAAAGTTTCTTCAAAAACTAAAAAGCTAACTACCATATGATCCCAGCAATTCCATTCTTGAGCATATATCTGAAAATAACAAAAACACTAATTTTAAAATATACCTGCACCCCAATGTTCATAGCAGGTTATATACAATTCCCAAGACATAGAAACAACCTGTGTCCAATAACAGATGAATTGATAAAGACGATGTGAAACATATGGTAAAGAAGATGTGAAAGACACACACACACACACAGCCATGAAAAATGAAATTTTGCTACTTGCTGCAACATTGATGGCCCTGAATGGCACTATGCTAAGTGAAATGAGTCAGAGAGAGAACAATAAATGCTAAATGATATCACTAATATATGGAATCTAACAATGAAAGCTAGTGGATATAACAAAAAAGAAGCAGACTCACATATAGAGAACAAACTATTTACCAGTGTGGGGGTGGGGTTCGGTTCAGTTCAGTTGCTCAGACGTGTCTACTCTTTGCAACCCCATGGACTGCAGCATGCCAGTCTTCCCTGTCCATCACCAACTCCTGGAGCTTGCTCAAACTCATGTCCATTGAGTCAGTGATGCCATCCAGCCCCATCTAATCCTCTGTCTTCCCCTTCTCCTCCTGCCCCCAATCCTTCCCAGCATCAGGGTCTTTTCCAATGAGTCAACTCTTCGCATGGAGTGGCCAAAATACTGGAGTTTCAGCTTCAACATCAGTCCTTCCAATGAACACCCAGGACTGATCTCTTTTCGGATGGACTGGTTGGATCTCCTTGCAGTCCAAGGGACTTTCAAGAGTCTTCTCCAACACCACAGTTCAAAAGCATCAGTTCTTTGGTGCTCAGCCTTTCTCACCATCCACCTCTCACATCCATACATGATTACTGGAAAAACCATAGCCTTGACTAGACGGACCTTTGTTGGCAAAGTAATGTCTCTGCTTTTCAATATGTTATCCAGGTTGGCCATAACTTTCCTTCCAAGGAGTAGGCATCTAGGTGCAATCTCAAAAATTACAGAATGATCTCTGTTCATTTCCAAGGCAAACCATCCAGTATTACAGTAACCCAAATCTATGTCCCAACCACTAATGCCAAAGGAATGAGGAAGTGGGAGATAAATACTTGCGTGTAAGATAGGCTACAAGGATGTATTGTCCAATACAAGGAATATAGCCAATATTTTATCATAACTATAAATGGAGATAACCTTTTAAAAATTATTAAAATTTTAAAATTAAATAAAAAATAAAATATATTTAGACTTTTAGTGAAATTTTTTAAATTTGGTTTTGACTTGGTTATGGTCAAAGGACATATTCTAAATAATTACAACTACTTTAAATGTTTTGAACCATTTTTTTGACTAAGCATATGATCCCTTTTATAAATGTTTCTTGTGTACTAAAAAGAGATTGTGAATTCTTATTGTAAAAAAAAAAATCTATCTTCATTGTTTGCCTATATGTTCTATCTTTCGTTGAGTGTTAAAATCCCATACTATGATTAGGCTATATTATTAGCTGTGTCCAAATTGAAAATTAATTTATATTCTAGTAGACTGATCCTGTATTATTATGAAATGTAAGTTTTCCAATGCTTCTTGCTTTGAAAGCTTCTTGAAAAAAGTATTATTATACTAGCTTAGTTTTTGCATACTCATCTCCTTATTTCCCATTATTTTACTTTCAGTCTTTCTATATTCTGATACTTAAATTGTCTCATAAAAAAGTATTGCTTTATTTTAATCCAATCTACAATATTTTTCTGTTAATTAGAATACTTAGGTCATTTGCATTTTATTTAATTACCAACCCATCTGCATTCGAATCTACAATGTTGCTATTTTCTATTTACCACTTTTCTTCAATAACTTTTTCTTTACTCTCTTGCTTTGATTACCTATTACTGTGTGACATACCTCCTACAGAAGTTAATGGTTTAAAACCACAATCATTTCATTATTTCTTGTGATTTTTGTGGTGGGAGGACTATGCTTCGTGAGGGATCCTCCTGTACTTTGTACTATTACCTGGAGCAATGCTGCCACAGTTATCCGAGGGTTTGCTTGGTCTGGAATATCTGTGATGATCCATTTACCTGGCTGCCAGTTGAGGTTTGGCATCACCTTGGAGCTCAAGAGGGCTTTCAGCTAGAGCACTGCACTGTTCCTTCAGCTGACCTCTCCATGTGGTTTTGAGATTGAAATATTGTGGCTAGGGTCTGAGAGAGAACATTCCAGGTACGAGCAACACAAGAAGAAGGAAGTAAGTGATGAGAGGCTTCTTCAGGTCTGATTCCAGAATTTCCAGATTGCTCCACTGCATGCTATTAGCCAAAGCAATTACAGAGGCAGCACTATTCCTAGGGCAAAAGGAATAACCTTCAATTTTTGATGTGAGGAGCAGGGAGGGCAAAAATCCCTGGGAGGCATTTGTGAAGATAACTACTATTTTCTTCTTCTTTTGAATTAATTGATTTTTATTACATTGTTATCTCCATACATTATCATGAAAGTTCAGTTCAGTTCAGTCACTCAGTCAGGTCAGACTCTGCGACTCCATGGACTACAGCACACCAGTCTTCCCTGTCCATCACCAAATCCCAGAGCTTGCTCAAATTCTTTTCCATTGAATCGGTGATGCCATCCAACCATCTGATCCTCTGTCGGCCCCTTCTCCTCCTGCCTTCAGTCCTTCCCAGCATCAGGGTCTTTTCCAGTGAGTCAGTTCTTTGCATCAGGTGGATCAAGTATTGGAGTTTCAGCTTCAGCATCAGTCGTTCCAATGAATATTCAGGACTGATTTCCTTTAGGATGGACTGGTTAGATATCATTGCAGTCCAAGGGACTCTCAAGAGTCTTCTTCAACACCCCAGCTCAAATCATAGATTCTTTGGTGCTCAGCTTTCTTTATAGTCCAATTCTTACATCCATACATGACGACTGAAAAAACCATGGCTTTGACTAGGCAGACGTTTGTGGGCAAAGTACTGTCTCTGCTTTACAATATGCTGTCTAGGTTGGTCATAGCTTTTCTTCCAAGGAGCAAGTGTCTTTTGATTTCATAGCTGCAGTCACCATCTGCAGTGATTTTAGGACCCAAGAAAATAAAATCTGTCACTGTTTCCATTACTTTCAAGGAACAACAGAAAGTTATGTACTAACTTTTCAACAGAAACAATAAAGAAGGATATCATTACTTTGTCTTCTGACATTCATTGTTTCTGTTGCAAAGTTAGTTCTTAGTTTTTTGTTGTTCCTTGAAAGTAATGTATCTTTTTAATCTCTAGCTGCTTTTAGGATATTATTATATTATTTGGTTGTCAGAGTTTTATTACATCATTAGTTCTTGATATTTTAATTACTGTTTATCTAACGTCAAGCTCATAATACTTCTATGCCTTGGTTTCATTTTTTAGTTTTGGAAAAATTCAGAAAATTACTTGAAAAGTTGAAATTCTACTTCATTTTCTCTCTTCTTCTAAGAATGAATTCCTATGTATTTACACCTTTTGATTATATGCCTAATTCATGATATTTGTTACAATCTCTCTTCCAATTCATTTATTTCAATTTCAACTATTCTGCTATTAAACTCATTCACTGAATTCTTAATTCTAGTTACTCTATTTTAGTTCCAGAATTTTTATTTTACTCTTTAACAGTTTTAAGTAGTGTGATGAATGTCTCTACTTTAATTCATGGGATATATTAAATGATGTCATTTTGAACTTGATGTCTGATAAGTCTATTTTCTGGGTACTCAGTTATCCCTACTGTTTTTGTGTTTTTCTTCAGTTAAATATTTACATTTTAAAAATTGTAGCAATAATTTGAGGCTCTGTATGTTAGTTTTGCTTTTGTTAGAAAGCATTAATAATCTAGCTCATCTTTTCCTACTTAGTAACTGAAGTTTTTGAAGCTCGCTGCAGCTTATCTATGTCAGTTCATCTATATTTCAGCTCCCATGTGAAAGCTTGCAGTTTTTACCAAGGTACCTCCTTCTCATTAGGACTTGAAGGACTTTGTTGTTGCTGTTTTTCTATTCTGTGCTATTCTCTCCTCCAGTCATGTGAGTTTGTTAAGCTTTCTCAGTTTCTCTGTATATGTTTATAGTTTTGGAACAAAAACATTATTTTTAAATTAAATATAATACCAAATGCCACCAGGTGTGCCCTTCTGGAATTCATGTAGGTTCCTTGATTCCAAGATTCTAACTTTCTTGTTAGGTTCTAATATTTTTAGAAAAATTATTTTCAATATATTTTACCTGTTTTTTTTCTTGGTTTTTATTGGAGTATAATTGATTTACAATGTTGTGTTAGTTTCAGGTGTATAACAAGGTCAATCAGTTGTACATACACATATATCCACTCTTCTTTTTTTTTGGATTCTTTTCCCATATAAGCCTTTACAGAGTACTGACTAGAGTTCTTTGTCCTATAAAGCAGGTTCTTATTAGCTATCTGTTTTATATAAACACACACAAACAAGACATACACACACACACACACACACACACACACACACACACACACATATATATATATATGTATATATATATATTAGTGTGTGAATATCAATCCCAATCTCATAATTTATCTCTCCTCCATCCCATGGTAACCATAAGTTTGTTTTCTACATTCAAAACTCTACTTCTGTTTGTAAGTAAGTTCATTTGTATCCCTTTTGTTTAGACTCCACATATAAGAAGCATCATATAATGTTCATTTTTCTGTGTCTGGCTTACTTCACTCAGTATGAAAATATCTAGGTTCATCTACATTGTGGCAAAAGGCATTATTTTGTGTTTTTTTATGACTGAGTAATATTCAAATATACATATATATTCCAAAATACATATAGATTCCAATATATGGCTATTGCAAAGAGTGCTTCAATGAGCATTGAGATATATCTATCATTTGAAATTATGGTTTTCTCCAGTGTATGCCCAGGAGTGGGACTGTTGGGTCATGTGGTATTTCTATATAACTCTTAGATCTTGTTAAAAGCTTTTGCACAGCAAAGAAAACCATAAACAAAACAAAAAGACAGCCTTCAGAATGGGAGAAAACATTTTCAAATAAAGCAACTGATGAGGGATTAGTCTCCAAAATACACAAACAGCTCATGTAGCTCAAGATCAAAAAAAACCAAAACAAACAAACAAAAAAATAACAAAAGCAAATAACCCAATCCAAAAATAGGCAGAAAATCTAAATAGATATCTCTTCATAGAAGACATACAGATGGCCTAAAAGCACATAGGAAGATGATCAACATCACTAATTATTAGAGAAATGTCAACCAAAACTATAATGAGTTATCACCTCATATCACCAAATTTAAGAACATCTAGATTTGCTCCTGTGATATCTTCTATAAATTTTATAGTTTTTGTTGTTGTTTTTTACATTCAGGTCTGCAATGAATTTTGAGTCATTTTTTGTGAAAGGTGTAAGATCTGTGTTTACATATACTTAATCTGTATGTCTATGTCCAGTTCCCCTAATGCCATCTTCTGAAATAACTACCATGTGTCTTTTGAGGTGTCTTTGCTCCTTTGTCAAAAACTAAATGAGTTTATTTGTATGGGTTTCTTTCTAAGCTCTGTATTCTGTTCTGTTCCATTGTTCTATCTGTCTTTTCTTTCACCACAAATATTACATTTACTATGTCCTTCCTTTTGCTTGCTTTATTAACTTACTCTTGTTTTTCATGATCCATAAGGAGAAATATGACAGACTTCAGACCTGCCTGCCTTTCTACAGCATTTAAATGTTACAAATGTCCTCTAGATATCACTTACATGTTTTTCACAAATTTTGATATGATGCATTTTCACTTTTACTCAGATAAAAATCTTTGTAATCTCTATTGAGACACACTCTCTGACTAATGAGATTTTTTTCGTGTTTGTAATTTAGATTCCAAATATTTGTGGAAATTCTCTAGATATTTTTCTACTGTTGATTTCTAGTACTAGTATCATAAACAACATGCTTTGTATGATTTCTTTACAAAAAATAATGCTTCTACAAGTTTATTTTATGGCTAGAACATGATCTATCTTGTGGAATCTTGACAGGAATGTGTGTCTTATTTTTGTTGTGTAGAGCATTTTACAAATATCAGTTGGACCAAGTTGATAAGTGTTTTTCAGATACACTATATATCTATTGATTTCCTGTACATTGTATTAATTAATGAGAGAGGATGATGAATGTTTAGTTACTAGTGTACATATGTTATTTCTTCACCTATACTGCTGTCTTTCTCAGAAAAGAATTTGCTTCTGTTTCACCTCTGTTCCTTAAAGCCTCAGCTGGTGTCTTCTGCATGGCGCCCAGTGCATCTTTATCCACTGGCTTGTCTTTATGTGAAAGATACAACACATTTATAGATTATCTTTGGAAAGCTAGACAAATGACAGCAAAGATCCATGTTGGCAACGCTGTGTTTTTTTCCTAAGAACTTTATGCTTTTTTATATCCATGTGACAGATTAGAGAAAGTGGTGAATCAGAAATTTCAGATCAGATTTTCTTTTTCAGAAATAAAAGTTCCAAGATCACTATATTTTGTGACTGATAGCAATTATTGAATATTTTTCAATACCTCAGACTATTCAGAATTCTTAGGGAGACTAGTTTTCACCCAGGACATCAGAAGAATAGTCTCACTAAATGTGGTTGGCCTTTGAACAACCGAGGCACCATGGAGTGTATGTTAGGGTTGCTGAACTCTGAATGTTTAAAAATCTTGTATAGCATGCTGTCAGTATCCACAGCTTCTCCATATCTATGGATTCAACCAACTGTGGATCACACAGTACACTAGTACTTACTACTGGAAAAAAAAATCATATAAATGCGCTCACACCGTTCAAACTCATGTTGTTCATGGGTCAACTGTACATTTTAAGGGACTAGTGAAATGCACACATTCTCCTCTGTAATTATACTACCTAAATCTTGCTTATTCAAGTGTGATAAATTATATGTATATTTTTCCACTAAACTAGAAGATACCCTGATTCATAAAGTATATAATAAAAAGCATTTGTAGAATATTATTTCTGGTTGAAATGTAGTCACCAATTTGACCATCCTCTTGTTTTGGTCATATAGATGTATTTTACAATTACAAAATCTACCATTCAGTGGAGGAAAGAGAAAGTGAAAATCACTCAGGTGTGTCTGACTCTTTGTGACCCCATGGACCATAGCCTCCCAGGCTCCTCTGTCCATGGAATTCTCCAGTTCAGAACACTGGGGTGGATAGTCATTCTCTTCTCCAGGGGATTTTTCCTAAGCCACGGATCTAACCCAGGTCTCCTGCATCGCAGGCAGATTCTTTACAGTCTGAACCACTAGGGAAGCACAAGAATACTGGCGTGGGCAGCCTATTTCTTTTTCAGTGGATCTTCCCAACCCAGGAATTGAACTGGGGTCTGCTGCATTGCAGACAAAGTCTTTACCAGCTGAGCTACCAGGAGACAAGCAACCTAAAGACTATAATGATATAGTTCTTAACACCTAGAATTCTCAACAAGCTAGTAAATATCCTGTGTTTCATCTAGCTATTCGGAGTTTATATCTGGATTTTAGGCATTCAAATGCTATGAGAATTCACTTCGTAGGAATACCTGAATCATGAGAGGGCTTTAACAGAATCACACATAAAGATGCTTTAATTCGCCACCTTACATACTAACAGAGGCCAAGTCAGTTGGTATCAATTCATGGAATTGTATATTTGGTAGCCAACTCATTATTAGACATGTCTCATTTAGGATTCCTATGGCAGCTTGACTTTGTTCTAGCCTGTTACTCCTTACTGTTTCACCATCTTTAATTATTCCTCCCCCTGCATGTATTGAAATGGAATGCCTCAAGGATACTGGGATGGCAACACTGAACAGCATTGTTTTCTCTTATAATGGATCTCGGGAAGGATATTGTTAGACCACTAAGCAAAATAGAAAGGTGGATTAAATTTGCATCAAATAAATATATTAAAGTTAAATGAATAAAAAAAGATGCAAATGAATCAAAGATGCAAATTCATCATTGACATCTAGTTAAGGATGTTTAGTAATTGTTTTACTTCTAAGTTTTCAAACCCCTCACTCCTACGGGAGGAAGTGTGGCAATCTCTTCTGCAGCAGGGCATGTGTCCTGTCAAAACACTGCTACTTTGAATATAAGGTCAGAATGTAAAACACATATCAAGGCCATTGTTTCTTGCTCCTCTGTGTAGTGGAGCAAGCTTAAGCATGATAGTCTCCTGCTTCATCTTTCTCAGACAAAATAATAAGTATTCCTTGGTTTCTAGGATTTAATAAAATGGGAAACAAAGAGAAGGGTATTACTTTGAGGGAAAGTCTTTCAAACATAAACTAAATTAAAATTTAGCTTACAAATTTCAATATGAATTATTTATTTTTATTTTAAAAATAAAAACCAAGTTGTTCATGTATAGAATTAATACATTTGGAAATTGCTGAAGTTTTTTGCAAGTATAAATTCTATAGGCTAAAGGTTGAGTCCTCCTTCTAAAACATGTTAGACAACTTAAATGATCAATTCTGCAACAATTAAAACTCATTAACAATATTACTATGATTTATGAAAAATCTAACAATAATTACCTAACAGATAAATCTAACTGATAATCATTTCCATTACAGTAGTGGTTTTTCAATGTTAATATGAGCATTTTCTAACTTTTCCAAGCTCTCTTGGGATAAGAAATTAATTTAAGTAATACGATTTTTTTAAATGATATAAACCAAAGTAGAAAGCTTCTGGTTTATATTTGAGAGACATAATTGAAGGAAGCCTTCAGATGTAAGTAACTCAAGATTCCTAGTTTCAAATAAGAAAAGTCAGATTTCTTATTTCATTCAAATCAGAATTACTTCAGAATTCCGTGATAGCTCAGTTGGTAAAGAATCTACCCTCAATTCAGGAGACCCCAGTTTGATTCCTGGGTCAGGAAGGTCAGCTGGAGAAGGGATAGGTTACCCACTGCAGTGTTCTTGGGCTTCTCTTGTGGCTCAGCCGGTAAGGAATCCGCCTGCAATGCAGGAGACTCTAGTTTGATTCCTGGGTTGGGAAGATCCCCTGGAGAAGGGAATGGCTACCCACTCCAGTATTCTGGCCTGGAGAATTCCATGGACTGTACAGGCCATGGAATTGCAGAAAAGAGTCAGATGAGACTTTCACAAAAAGAATTTTTATAATTATCTTTCTTTTAAGCACATAAACACTTTTAAGTAGATGTTCTTCTGGAATTGTCTTGCTTTTTCTATGATCCAGTGGATGTTGGCAATTTGATCTCTGGTTTCTCTGCATTTTCTAAATCCATTTTGAACATTCTTGGTTTATGTACTGCTGAAGTCTAGTTTGGGGAATTTTGAGCATTATTTTGTTAGCATGTGAAATGAGTGCAACTGTGCAGGGCAATTTGGCATTGCCCTTCTTTGAGATTGGAATGAAGAGTGGCCTTTTCTAGTCCTGTGGCCACTGCTCGGTTTTCCAAATTTGCTGGCATATTGAATACAGTACTTTAATAGCATCATCTTTTAGGATTTGAACTAGCTCAACTGAAATCCCATCACCTCTTCCAGCTTTGTTCATAGCGATGCTTTCTAAGGCCCACTTGACTTCACAATCCAGGATGTCTGGCTCTAGATGAGTGACTATACCATCATGGTTATCCCAGTCATTACGACCTTTTCTGTACAGTTCTTCTGTGCATTCTTACCACCTCATCTTAATCTTCTGTCTTTGTTATATCCTTACCTTTTCTGTGCTTCATTGTGCCCACGCTTGCATGAAATTTTCCCTTGATATCTCCCGTTTTCTTGAAGAAATCTTTAGTTTTTCTCATTCTGTTTTTCCCTTCTATTTCTTTGCATTGTTCATTGAAAAAGGCCTTCGTATCTCTCCTTACTATTCTTTGGAACTCTGCATTCAGTTGGGTATATCTTTCCCTTTCTCCCTTGTTTTTCACTTCTTTCCTCAGCTATTTGTAAAGCCTTCTCAGACAACCATTTTGCTTTCTTGAATTTCTTTTTCTTTGGGATGATTTTGATTACTGCCTTCTGTGCAGTTATTAGGCATTCAGGGCAGAACATTCATGCATAACTGTGTACATATTATATGTAGCCTTTATAATCTGTAAGTATAAAGCCCAAATGTTTTGTTAGATGCTCAGTGTGATAGAGATAGCTAGTGGTAGTATAATATTTATCTGCCTCCACGTTTTTTATAATAGCCTTAACATTTTTGTGGACCCACAGACATTCTGAATAAAAACTATATTTCCCTAATGGCCTTGCTCCTAAGGTTCCAGATTGACTTAGATTCTACCAACTATCTCCTGCCATGAATTTTCCAAGATAGAAGAAAGGAAGGTTATGTATCTTTTCCTTCTTTCATGCTTTTTTTAGGGTTTAGGATTTTTTTCTGTGGCAAAAGAAACAGAGGTCTTGTTAGTGCTTGTAACCATTTTATAGAGCTTTACAGGAGTGAAAAGCACATGTAATCCCGTCTTTCCTTTTTTTTTTTTAAACCTAACAGTCTCAGAATAGATCTGAAATCAATATTCCTGATGCCAGTGAGACTTACTTAGGCTTTCCCACCTTCATGACTTTTGCACATATTTACTTAGAATTTTAAATATATTCTTATGTAAAATAGTTAAGACTGTGATATCTTATCTTCAACAGAACGCTGCCTAATTACACTTAGCTTTGCAAATGTCCTAGGTTAATGGCAATCAACCTCTCTATAATAAACATTTTTGACAATCGCTTTGTTATCAGGGAAGTAATTTAACAGAAAATATAACATATAATTTCAATAAGAATAATTTAAAGGCATAAATATAAAAATAGAAAATACAGTGCATTTCTAATAAATATATAGTTTTCATACATAAATACTCAAGCAAAACAAAATTAAAAGATAAGTTGCACACATATATAGGGAGAATCATTTTAAATATAATAGCCACAAATATCATCTGATATAAATACGTTATATTAGCTATTCAAATTCTATGTGCTACACTGCTTTCAGTGAAACAGTTTTCAAAAATTCTGAGGAACTTTTGATAAAATTAGAAATTTATTTCCCTTTAGTTTACATGGTAGTTGCCTTCCTAAAATTTCAAACTTAACAAAATTTAAAACCATATAAAGATTGAAGGCAAAAGGAGGAAGGGTGGCAGAGGATGAGATGGTTAGATAGCATCACTGACTCAGTGGACATGAAACTGAGCAAACTCTGGGTGATAGTGGAGGACAGAGGAGCCTGGCGTGCTTGGAACAGAGGAGCCTGGCGTGCTAGGTACAGAGGAGCCTGGCGTGCTTGGTACAGAGGAGCCTGGCGTGCTAGGTACAGAGGAGCCTGGCGTGCTTGGAACAGAGGAGCCTGGCGTGCTTGGTACAGAGGAGCCTGGCGTGCTTGGTACAGAGGAGCCTGGCGTGCTTGGTACAGAGGAGCCTGGCGTGCTTGGTACAGAGGAGCCTGGCGTGCTTGGGTACAGAGGAGCCTAGCATGCCTAGTCCACTGGCTCGCAAGTGTCGGACATGATTTAGCGACCGAACAACAAGAATTATTTGAGTTCACATGTGAAATGCTAAATAGTTTCAAATAAATAAACGTAACTTTTCTTCTACCTGAATATACAAGACACTCACAAATCTCATGGGAACTACCACGATTCTTTATGCACAGAACATTTGTCACCCTAGGCCCCCAGTCAAAAAAAGCCAATAACGTCCTGTAACTTTTTAATTAAAACAATGTCTATACATTTTCTCAATGCTACATTGGTGTTTCTCTATGCATCCATGCACACACACACACAAACACACACATACACCCTGCCTGAAGAAAGACCTCTGGAAGTTCTTACTTCTGGTCTTTCTTCAATCTGAATACAGTTAACTGACTTCTCTAAGGGACAAAGTAAGCAACATGATCCAGATAAAATGTCTCTTGTTTCTGGAAATATTATTAGAGCTTTGAAAGTAACATGAATCCCTCCTCCTATATTCTATAAAAATATATAATATGTGTAGCATATTGAGCATATGTTATTTGCTGAATGAATTAATTAAAACTTCCTACATATTTAGCTCTCATTTTCATTTTGCTTCTTTCCCCTCGATATATTTCCTTATAAATCACTGGATATTTGAAGAAAATAAATCTACACTTGAAAGTTCATTATTCAATATTGCTAAAATAAACCAGTTTGAGCAAGCAATTGTTGTTAGTTTACTAAACCTACTAACTTGTTTTCCTCAGGTGAGAAAAGTTGGTCAATTATTAGATTTTCCTGCCTCAGTTTCAATCATCAGGACTTTATTGAAAAAGAAAATTCATTTGTGGTATATTCTAAAATTTGGAACAGTTTGATTGTCCAAATACAGGAAAGAATGAATAAAAATTCACTATGACATTCTTGCCTTTTATTATGTATTAGTGACTTAAAAATCCTAACATATAATTGTTGGCATTTACACTAAAAGGAATATTCTTTCACAATAATTTTCATATCAAATGTTGATAAATAAATAAATAGCTGAATAGAAGAACATAAAAGAATATGAAAGGGTTTTATTAGAATTATATTTTATCTGGAAGTCCCTTGATCTCATAAATTATAGTTTTGTTAAACTAGAAAGAAGAGTTCCATTGGCAGTACTATAACTCTTTATAAATAATTTTCCTACTTTATTTTTCACAATCACTTTTTTAAGCTCTTAAAAATGAATCAGGAAGAAATATAAGGAAAGTACATTCAATACCCTGAACCTATCATATATTAACCAGGGGCAAGGAGAGTAACTTGACTTTTTCTAGAAATATAGACATAATAATGGCCTTCAACAATTTAAAATTCTAAGTGTTTTAGAAAATAGATATCTCCAAAGTTTGCTTTGAGTCAGTGCTGCAGAAAGGAAAGAACACAGTCTCTTGAGTTAAACATACACTAGTTTAGATTATAGTATAAAATGTATTTTATATCATAAATTTATTGTGTAACTTTGGAAAAATATTTTAAATTCTTAGAATCTTGACTTTTTCATTAAAAAAGATAAAATACAATTTGGAAGAGAGTTATGTTAACTAAATTAAATAACTGATATCAACTGCAGAGATTTTACTTAGTATGTACTAAAATATACAGATTATGATCACTTTGAAAAACCTAATCCACTTCTGGTTCCATTTTAACATATTTATAGATCAAAAAGATTTAGAAGTGACAACCCACAACTGTGAGTTAAACTCATAAATCAAACAGATTCCTTCAGTTTTAACATTGGGATGATTTTTTCAGATGGTGCTAGTGGTAATGAACTTGGCTAACAATGCAGAAGACTTAAGAGACTTGGGTTCAATCCCTGGTCAGGAAGACCCTCTGGAGGAAGAAATGGCAACCCATTCTAGTATTCTTGCCTGGGAAATCCCATGGACAGAGGAGCTACAGTATACAGGATGGCAAAAAGTGCACACAACTGAACCGACTTAACACACACACACATATTAAGCCTACCAGTAGGCTGATGAACTTGACTTTCAAAGTTTAATTAATCAGGACTTTATTTAAAAGGGGTAACTGATCTGATGTTGAAAATGTCTGAGTTTTACTTTGGTGTTTTCAGCGAGAGTTCATACTCACCTCCAAGGCAGTGTGAGGTAATGAGGGCCACAGCGATTGAAACTTCCACTTACCTTGGTGTTAGCCATTACTCTGCTCCTTTTTAGCCCTGGGGCCATGGGCAAGTTATTATGCTCTATAGATCTTATTACTATGTTATTTAAAATTCAGTACAAAATTTATCTTTGTTTCAAATTTTAAATTATTACCTGTAATTGTGAATATATAGCATCAAGGAGACAGAAGATCTTATGCATTTTAGAAAATATATTGTTGTTTGGTTGCTCAGACATGTTTGACTCTTGAGACCCCCAAGATTGTATCCCACCAGGATCCTCTGTCCATGGGATTTCCCAGGCAAAAATATGGAGTGGGTTGCCACTTCCTTCTCCGGGGATCTTCCCAACCCAGGGATTGAACCTGCACTGGCAGCCGTATTCCTTATCACTGAGTCACCTGGGAAGCCTGGAGTTAAAGGGAGCACACTATATTTTTATCTCTATCATTCTTGATGTTTCCCTCATAGCTCAGTTGGTAAAGAATCTGCCTGCAATGCAGGAGACCCCAGTCTGATTCCTGAGTTGGGAAGATTCTATCATTCTTGATAGAAACTGTTAACTGATTTTTCTTCTTTCGTCTGAGATTTATTGACATTTACTTGGAAAACACCTTAGAAACTTTTTTACACAGACAAGTACCATTTTGAAGTTAGGATACTGTTAGATAATAATTGTTCCTTGATTTCCTTAAATTTCTTTTTTTAATTAATTTATTTTAATTGGAGGCTAATTACTTTAGAATATTGTAGTGGGTTTTGCCATATATTGACACGAATCAGCCATGGGTGTACATGTGTTCCCCATCCTGAACTGCTCTCCCACCTCCCTCCCCATCCCATCCCTCAGGGTTATCCCAGTGCACCAGCCCTGAGTAGCCTCTTGCATGCATCACACCTTGACTGGCGATCTGTTTCACATATGATAATATCCATGTTTTATTAATGAAATACTGAGTATCTATTACAGATAAAAGGAGAGGTGCTATATTAAAAACAAAATCTGCATTGACCATGGTCCCACCCTTTTAGTGGAAAAGACTATTTAGAATATTGACTTCCATTTCTTTTAATTAACACATGAATGAGCAGTCTGTATCACATTGTACACCCTCTGATTGACCAAATGTTCACAATAGCCTATTTCTTACACTTTGCTTTGTCTTGACTAAATGTCAGGCAAAATTCTCTTGTCCCCACTGCTCCTTGAACTTTGGCTTGTTCCCAAGTCTGAGAAAACACTATAATACAAGACAATCCCCCTCTTGTTAGGGGGATTGTCATTAGAATAATCTAATAGGTTATCATTAGAATAATCTAACCAGAATGATATACATTTCCTCTCACACTGCATTGATCATACCATTTATTTACTCTCTCTCTTGCTTCCCCAACTTTCCTTGAAATATTTCTGTTAAAGTCTGCTAACTCCTCTTTATAAAATAACTATACCATCACAAATTATAAATTATACCATCACAAATTACAATGCTGAATAAGCTTTTGTTTTTAGAAATAAAACCCTGTGTTAAATGTATTTAGGCTAAATGATTCCAAGCATTTAAAAGTTAATTTGATAACATCACTTTAATGTGTGTGTTAGCAGCTCAGTCGTGTCTGACTCTGCAACCCGTTGACTGTAAACGGCCAGGCTTCTCTGTTGTCCATGACACTTCCCAGGCAGGAATACTGGAATGGGTTCCCATTTCCTCCTGCAGAGGTCATCCTAACTCAGCGAGCGAACCTGGGTCTCCGGCAGTGCAGGCAGATTCTTTACCTTTACTGTGTGTACTAGGTAATAAGGTTCTTGTTGACATCAACTACTCCCTTAAGAAATTTTCACTCTAAAACATACTGTAGCTTGACACTTCCATATATTAACAGTTCTTTCTTGGCAATTGACTTTCAGAAAAATGTCTGGTAAACTATTTAAAAATGAAAAATTCTTGTTATAGACATTGTCAGGACTATCATGATGAAAAATACATGAAAATTTAGTGAGGGCTGGAGAAACCAAGGAAACAAAATTGATAGTACATAAGGAGAGTGAATACTTTTACTGTATGTTTCACAATCAAATCTGGACTTAAGGACATTTAGATATATCAGACGTTTTATCTGAGTCCCATCTCATTGCATTAGGTAATGAAAAGGCCAGCTGTAGAACAAAGAATCAGTAAATATGTCACAGAGCACAAAGCTTGACCTGAAAGGAGTGCTTTTTCTATTCAGCAAATCTTAGTTGGAGAAAAAAACATTTCAAAAAAGTTTCTGAGGGACAGAGTTTAATTAGCAGAAAATAACCTTGACGCTGATACTGTGTTTAGAACAGCACCTTGGCAGATTGTTGTGGACATGCATGTCAGTTTATGACTGATGTTTATAAGAAACCTCTGAAATGTGATATATGAATGAGAACTTTGTCATCTGGTTGTGTGTGGCAAATCTTAGCCCTAAGAGTTGTTTTTTATTCCCTAATGCTGAGAAAGCACATAACATATTTCATGAGAATGAGTACATGAGTCTAGTGAAAGACCTTATCAAAAAATCTATCTCCTTCTCAGAAGAGAGTCTGTTGAAAAAAAAAATCCTTAATTATATATTTTATATCACAGAAATTAGTAGTCTGAAATTTAGTATATATTTTATTATTAAGTGCATTGATATTTTGTAATGTGCCTATGACTTCACTCTTTCTAAATAGGATATCCACTTCAAATGCAACAATTTCAAAAACATATTTTTTCTCATAGAGTACCTTTGAAAACTAAAAATGGAGATTCCTGTCTAAAACAGTAATGCTTTCCTGAGTATTACAGATTTCATCTCACACTGTTCATGTGACATCGTAGGGAACAATGTTGAAAGTATTTCTCATACCATGTTTAACTTTCAAAATCCAATTAGTGTGTCAAGAAACAATTTTTTCTGAAACTAATATCCTCAAACATCTGGTAATTAGACCAGGGTCTCTATCATCTATAGAGTGTGTAATATGAATTGAAGTATGAGGACTTTCACCTATATTTGATGTTTTATGTGTTGTTTTAAAACAAATTTGGGCCCAGAACATGACATGAAACACATTCATTTATATTATGGAGAAGTAGTGAGTATAAAACAATGATTAGTGAAATGGTCTGATAGTGTGGCAAAGTGGAAGTCCCGAAAATATTCTAATATAGGAGACAGGAAACAAATTTTAATATGAAAAAAAAAATTGCTAGTTGTGCAACTGAGAAAGTTACCCACTTTGCATAGAGGTGCTTTAAGGATCACTGAAGACAGTGAATGTGAAAGTGACTTGAAAACAGAGATATAAGAAAAAGGTAAATCATTTTTAATATTTGACAGCCCATGTAGAAACCAGGCAAAATCCAATGATCAATTTTATAAAGAACTTTCTGTACATTACTCAATAATTTCATTTCAGTTGCTTAGCTGGCAGAAGTCTTTGTAAAGGCAAAGAAAATCCTGCACCTAATTTTCTATAGAGTTTAACTCCAGTGGCTCATTCATACCCAGGTTTGCAAGTGGCAGATGGATAATTCATTGGTGTTTGGGAAACAGACCACAGACTACAGACAGAAAATTTTCTCTTGTACATGAAATAATAATATTAAATGACAAACACTATTTATTGGAGTAATGAACTATTAATAACAATACCAATATAAAAGTGAATAATCATGCATTCAGCTTGATGAATATGCATAAAATGAACACAACATAATCACTGTCTATATCCAGCAAAAAATTTCATAAAATGCAAAGGCCCCTTCATGTCCTTTCATAGTCTCTCTTGATTCCTCCTACACAAGTTAATTACTATTTTAGTTTCTAAATTCCTAGACTGACCTCATGCAGGATGTATACTTTGATGTCTTGATGCTTTCATATAATACATGCTTGAGATACACTCTGTATCTTTTTGTTGTTTTGGTGAAGAGGTTTATTTATTTTAAATAATAGTGCTCTAGAATAATAGTTAAATAAAGTTCATTCACTTTTCATTGGTGGATGAGAAGAATGCATCACCATTTATTTATCTATTGGACTATTTGGGTTGTTTACAATTTGGTGTTGTTATGAATAATACTTCAATAACCATGCTAATGGGTTTCCCAGGTAGTGCTAGTGGTAAAGAACTTGCCTCCCAATACAGAAAATTTAAGAGAGGCAAGTTTGATCCCTAAGTCAGGGAAGATCCCCTAGAGGAGGGCATGGCAACCCTCTCCAGTATTTTTGCCTGGAGAATCCCATGAACAGGGAAGCCTAGTGTGCTAGAGTCCATAGTGTCACAAAGAGTCAGACACGACTGAAGTGACTTAGCATGCAACCACCCTAACGGCAGAAAGCAAAGAGGATCTAAAGAGTAATTTGATGAAGGTGAAAGAGGAGAGTGAAAAAAACTGGCTTAAAACTCAACATTCAAAAAACTAAGTTCAAGGCATCTGGTTCCATTACTTCGTGGCAAATAGATGGGGGAAAAGATGGAAACAGTGACACATTTTATTTTCTTGGGCTCCAAATTAAAAGACACATGCTCCTTAGAAGAAGCTATGATAAACCTAGCTAGTGTATTAAAAAGCAGAGACATCACTTTGCTGACAAAGGTCCATATAGTCAAAGCTATGGTTTTCCCTGTAGTCATGTATGCTGTCAGAGTTGGACCATAACAAAGGCTGAGGCACCAAAGAATTGATGCTTTTGAACTATGGTGCTGGCGAAGACTCTTGAGAGCCCTTGGACAGCAAGCAAATCAAATCAGTCAATTGTAAAGGGAAGCAGTCCTGAATATTAATTGGAAGGACCGAGGCTGAAGCCAAAGCTCTGACACTTTGGCCACTTGATGCAAAGAGCAGACTCTTTGGAAAAGATTCTGATGCTGGGAAAGACTGAAGGCAGGAGAAGGGGATGACAGACACGACTTAACAACTGAACAAGAACAACAACAACCAAGCATCCTTATATCTACCTGTATTTTGGGAGATAACATTTGTGTCAGGAAAATAACTAGAATACTAAAATATGCATCTACTAATCTTTAATAGGTATTACTAGACATTTATTTTAAAATGACTGTCAACTTACATTGTTACCACTGTTAAAGCTTTAATCTGTTGAAAATTTAGTTAACAAAAACTTCAATTAAATAGTTTGGAGACCAGGAAGGGGAGCTCTCATGCCATGTGACAATAGCAGAGCCTCCCCACCAAGGGAAAAAAAAAAAAAAAAGCAAGATGTTTCTTCTTTCCTGGCAAGGACTCAGCCAGTGAGAAGCTGTGGATTCTTTTTTTTTCCACTGTTGTCCTTCCAAATTCGTGTCCCCTCTATACAAAAGTGTTCTCCTTCCCTTGCCATGCCTGGACTACTATGGGGCTCCCCCATGGATGCAGACCCTGAATTACAGTTCTTCAATTTAGTATCTTCATTAATCCTAAATTTCTGAATAGATCATTTATTTTTATTTGCTGGAGAAATAACTGGCAGGCTGTTGGTTTTAGGTTATTTCAGTGGCCGGTACAATAACCAGAACCCAAAAGGGTATAGGGCTGGTGAGTAAACAGGAACTGTGCTGACAACTGAGCCCATGATACTTGCTACTTTTGTCACTAACACTGGAGTAGGAAGGTATGTCACCTGGACCAGAGCTCTCTTACCCTTTATTGTGTTTGAAGTTCTCAAGGCTTTACCTGGGGCCTATTTTAAGGTTTAGTTCTTTCTGGAGAAGGCCTTTTTCTGTATGTGAGTACTTGTTAATATTTTGGTATGATTTTAAAGTCAGACTAATTCAACCACAGTTGTCTTAAAGGCTTTTGGCCCATTCCTTTTGAAATGACCTGCTTCACTGAAACTGTGCCAGTTCAGCCATTGGTCCACTCCTTTGGAAGGGGCCATTCTCTGGCAACTGCCAAAAAGCCTTTGGCCTGGCTCCCCCAGAACCAAGCTGCTCCCCTACAACTGGTTGGCGGTAGCTTACAAGTTGTTTGAATTGAGGTATTTGAGCTGTTTGAAAATTATTCTTTTACTCTAGAGATAAACCTCTGAGAAATGGGATCCTAGTTATCTAAATATTTGAGGACACTCTCTCTATAGGGACTCTGGGCTGATTCTATGTTTAAAAACCGTGGTCCTTACTCAAGCACATTTATAAGTAGCTGAACAGCCCTGACCAAATGCAATTTGTAATATCAATGGCCATTATGGGGAACTTTTGAAATCCTCAAATTTAATTTTCTAGGAGCCATAAGGGAGTACAACAGCTCAAAAAAATTTTTTTAAGTGAATGGAATGCCTATTTCAATTGGTATTTTGAGACTTTCCAGTGTTATCAGGAGCCTAAAATTACCTCTTTGTAAAATAAGATTCTACAATTAACTGAGGGAATCAAATCATTACAGAAAGATAAAATGGCTCCTGAAGGCTCAGGCTCTTATTTCTTGGCTTCTTTGTCTCAGATTCTGCCTCCAGTGTCACCCATCTCTCCCTTGGCTCTCTGTAATCAGAATCAGCCTTTGGCATCATCTTCTTCCTTTCCTTCTATAACATCTTTTCCTTCTTTATACTATCACTTCCTCTGTACTTGCTAAACTCCCTTTTCTTTGAAAGTCTCTCCTCTCCCCTTTAAAATGGAGGCGTTTGAAGATCCAGTGGTGAAACCATTAATTCTTATATTTCTTGGACTTTAGTCATTATCTAAATTTTAGTCACAGTTTAAATTGTGATTCATAATAAAAAAATTTCCCCAAAGTAATCAAAGACCCATTCAAATTTACTGAAGAATTTAATATAGTCATTCAAACTTATTAACCTGGTTTATCCATCTCATATCTATTAATTCATATGCTTATTGATGAAAGTCAGGCCCAGCACTGGATGACAACTGCTAATTGGGAAAATTCTGAAAGATCTATAGAATTATAACTGGGAGATTAGTCAGCCCACTAATTTATATATGATCAGGCTTGGGGAATTTCTGGGTATAAGTCCTAGGGTTTTGCCGAAGACTGTTAACTGGAGAAATATTCAAGCTTGATCACAAAAATTCACTGAATCTGTTCATGACTATCACAATTCATGAGATTATTTTTAAAGAAAATTCTGGTCTTTCTTTAGATGTGGGTTTCACCCAGTTATCTTTTAACTCTGTTTATTAATATGCTGAACCAAGACTTTTCCCTTCTAGTAAAAAGGGCTAAGATTAAAATGGAAAGTTGTATGTACTGCCGACTAGTTTATCTAGCAAACCAGATCTTTCACACTCTAGGTGAGTCACCTAAAAAGGAGATTACAAAATTTCTTAATTGTCAACTCCAGCAAATCAAGGCTCCTAAATGGAATCTAAAATGTTCCGAGTTTCTGTTATTGTTTTAAAGCTCCAGGAAGAGTGTCCTGTGCACATCCTTGCAAGCGACGGCGCCATGAGTGTGACTTCCAGCGTACGAGTTGAATGGATCGCAGCTGTTACCATTGCTGCTGGAACAGCTGCAATTGGTTATCTAGCTTACAAAAGATTTTATGTTAAAGATCATCGCAACAAATCTATGGTAAACCCTCACATCCAGAAAGACAACCCCAAGGTAGTACATGCTTTTGACATGGAGGATTTGGGAGATAAAGCCGTGTACTGCCATTGTTGGAGGTCCAAAAAGTTCCCACTCTGTGATGGATCTCACACAAAACACAATGAAGAAACTGGAGACAACGTGGGACCTCTGATCATTAAGAAAAAAGACACTTAAATGGACCCTTTTGATGCTGCAAACCAACTTGTCATGATGTTTCCTGATTGTTTAATTAGAATGACTACCACTTTCATCTGATTCACCTCCCCTGGGTTCTAGATGTGTGGTAAACTATAGCTTTCATATTCACGGCATTTGCCTTACATGTGGAACCATTGTGGTGCACATCTGTTGAAACAAAAAAGGAAAAACAAAAAACCAGTCTCATGGCCTGTGGGTTATTTTGCTCTTGTAAGGATCTGTTTCTTTACATTTAAAACTGACATTAGACTATAGTTGTATGTCATAGTTAATGTATTAAATTATTCTCGAAATAAAAAAAAAAAAATAAAGCTCCAGGAAATTGGAAAAGAAACTGCCACACATTTAAGCACTTTTGGCAACTTTAGCCCTCTAACTAGTTTGTCCACTATTTCCACAATTCTTAATGACAGGGATTTAAGGAACTACAGGGGCTCTTCTCAACCCCACCTCTAATATCGGTTTGGAGAAACATTTCTGTGGGCTGGGGCTGAATCTCTTCCAGCGTGAAATGACACCTGAGCCACACTGTCTGTGCATAGTGCCTCTGCTATAAAACAGTTCCTGCCTTGAAGTACTGAAACAGTTCAAATAGTGGGGATCTCCAATGAACTTCAAGAGGTTCCTTTCATCTGAACTTACTCCCCATATTTTAGATGATTTGAAACATACACAGATTTTTCTTCATAATTGCCCCACCAGTATCCATTTATTAGGATGAGATTTCTTAGAGAATTATCATGGCAGAATTTATTTCTCCCAAAAGGAAAAACATTCTAGAAATTGACAGAAGTCATCAAAGTAACTAATCATGTGAATTAAATGACACTTTAATCTGTCTCTGACAGTCCTAGAGCTGAATTTGGAAACACTGATTGTTTGTCCCTATTGAATCAACTACCACGTTCCTTATGAGAGAAACTTTCAACTGATATTGGCAAAATTCACAGTGCACCTCTCTTCCAGATTGAAATAGATCCCTCAAACTTCTTTTCACAGTGCAGTTCAGTTCAGTTGCTCACTCGTGTCTGACTGTTTGTGACCCCATGGACTGTAGCCTGCCAGGCCTCCCTGACCATCATCAAGTCCCAGAGTTTACTTAAACTCATGTCTATTGAGTCAGTGATTCCATCCAACTATTTCATCCTCTGTTGTCCCCTTCTCCTCCCACCTTCAATCCCAGCATCAGGGTCATTTCAAATGAGTCAGTTCTTGCCATACTTCAGTGGCCAAAGTATTGAAGTTTTCAGTTTCAAGCATCAGTCTTTCCAGTGAATAGTCAGGACTGATCTCCTTTAGGATGGACTGGTTGGATCTCCTTGCAGTCCAAGGACTCTCAAGAGTCTTCTCCAACACTACAGTTCCAAAGAATCAATTCTTCAGTGCTCAGCTTTCTTTGTAGTCCAACTCTCACATCCATACATGACTACTAGAAGGACCTTTATTGGCAAAGTAATGTCTCTGCTTTTTAATATGCTGTCTAGGTTGATCATGCTGTTCTTCCAAGGAGTAAGTGTCTTTTAATTTCATGACTGCAGTCACCATCTGCAGTGATTTTGGAGCCCCCAAAAATAAAGTTGGCCACTGTTTTCCCATCTATTTGCCATGAAGTGATGGGACTGGATGCCATGATCTTAGTTTTTGAATGTTAAGCTTTAAGCCAACTTTTTCACTCCCTCTTTCACTTTCATCTAGAGGCTCTTTAGTTCTTCACTTTTTGCCATAAAGGTGGTATCATCTGCATATCTGAGATTATTAATATTTCTCCCAGCAATCTTGATTCCAGCTTGTGCTTCATCCAGCCCAGCATTTCTCATGATGTACTCTGCATATAAGTTAAATAAGCATGGTGACAATATATAGCCTTGATGTACTCCTTTTCCTACTTGGAACCAGTCTATTAATCAATATATAATAAGTAAATAAGTCCTTCCTTCAAGGCATGAAGCTTATAAGACAAGATTACAAGGTTTAAGGCTTCATTGTTTCTTGCACTACTCCCTGTAACACTCCCATTTAACTAGTGAGAAACAATAAGGGTGGAGGGTGAGGTTTGTCCAGGACACTTGAGCAATACCCAGTGGCTCAACAGTAAAGAATTTGCTTGGAATGCAGGAGTCATAGGACATGCAGATTCAATCCCTGTTTTGGGGAGATCTCCTGCAGAAGGAAATGGCAACCCACTCCAGTATTCTTGCCTAGAGAATCCCACAGACAGAGGAGCTTGGTGGGCTACAGTTTGTGGGACTGTAAAGAGTAGGACATGACTGAAGTGACTTAGCACACAGTAACTTGGACAATAAACAACACTGTCATCTTCTGACTCTATTGTTTCTAACTCTTGTACTTTACTAACATTTATTCCCCTGGAAGCATTTTTTTTTAACTGTAGTTGTTTTAGGTGGTACATTCTCTAGTATTCCAGTGATAAAACCAGACAACACTTTCTGGCTTCACTTGGGAAGAAAAACAATTCACCTGGACCATAGTGACTCAGGGTTTTACTGAAAGTCCTTCTTATTCCTCTCAAATCCTGGAAACTAATCTGCTTGACACAAAGGTTCTTAGAGGTTCCACTTTGTTGCAATAGGAGATGATTTGCTTCTTTGCCTTCCTTCTTAAGTCTCCTCACAGGAGACAGCATCCGCTTGCTAAAGCTACTAGCTTTAAAGGGACACAAGGTCATCAAAGAAATAGCACAGTTTGCCCAGGTTTGATGTATAGGGCATGTAAAATCCAAGCCAAGGCAACACCTAGATCCAGATCTACATCACAGTGTCCTAAGTTTCCCCAAAGCCAAAACTAATTGCCAACTGTAAGGTTTTCTTGGGTTACTTGGCTACTGCCAAAATTGGATTCCAAATTTGTCTCTTAGGGCCAAATTTCTATATGTTATACTCAATTATAACAACCCTGACCCAAGTTTATGTACCTTATATCCAGTGGATGTAAAATTAAAAATGGCCTGTATGTTCAGGAATTACTGGATACAATACCTGCCAGTTTAGCTATTATTTGGCTATTATTAAGATTCAGAGCTGGACTTCCTGGTCATTAAGAATACACATGCCAGTGCAAGGGATATTATTTTGAACCCTGGTCTGGGAAGGTTCCACATGCAGAGGAGCAACAAAGCCCATGCACCCCGACAACTAAAGCCCATGTGCCTAGAGCCCATGCTCGATAACAAGAGAAGCCATTGCAATGAGAAGCCTGTGCACCACAATGAAGCATATCCCCCATCACCACAGGTAGAGAAAGCTCACCTGCAGCAACAAAGACTCAGTGCAGACAAAAATAAATAAAAGATTCAGAGGCATTCTAAACTTGACTCTGACACTAAGGGAAATCACCTTGGTAATAATATTTCCACAAGAAATGCTGCCCTTAAAGAGATCAATAGTAACCAAATCTCTGTCGTGGTCCAAAAAGATAGTTCCCCACATACTAAAAACTGGCTAGAAAAGCCCAACAGTTGGTCTCAGAAAAGCAAAAGCAAGAGTTTTAATTCAACAATGGCTGGTTTGATATAAAGAGTGTCCTGGTTTGGACCAAAGAACAATTCATGGGAGACTGTAAAATTCGTACTCCTCTCCATAGTACATACATCTAGCCATTGATATATTGATAAAATCATAGCATTCATAAGCCAATATTGGTGAGAAACATTAACAAGAAACATAACAAGCAAGATTTGTTAATGTTAGCAAACATTAACAATTAATAAGCAAAATGCCTATTTCATTTTTCCCACTTGTCTGAAGTAGCAGCCAGAAAAGCATAGTTTTATACCCCCTGGAAATTTTAAATTGTCTGACGGACCATTTGAAGACTCAGAAATTGGAAATGTACTTCATACAACTTCCTCCATCTCATGGATATAAATATATTTTAGTCATGATCTATATGTTTTTGCACTGGACTGAAGCCTTCTCTTATAGACGAGCAATTGCCTCTTCTGTGGCTAAAGTCTTTTTAAGAAAGATAACCCCTACCCGGAGAATGCCTCTTAAACTTCATAGTGATTGAGGGAGCATTTTAACAGCCAGGTGTTTCAACAAGACTGTGCTGTTTGGCTGGTTTTACAATTTCACTAAAAATTTAGAAATTCTTTATATGTAATTAGTCACATTAGTATATTAAGGTATTTCAAGAAAGCCAGAATAAAAGAATTTTATAAAATTTAAGACATTTATGAAAGACAAATACTGTATATTAGCACATATATATGGAATTTAGAAAAATGGTACGGATGATCCTACATGCAGGGCAGCAAAGGAGACACAGATGTAAAGAACAGACTTTTGGACTCAGTGGGAGAAGGCAAGGATGAGATGATTTGAGAGAATAGCTTTGAAATATGTGTATTACCATATGTAAAATAGTTGACCAGTGCAAGTTTGATACATGAAGCAGAGTACCCAGAGGGACAAGGTGGGAAGGGAGGCGGGAGGGGGTTCAGGATGCGGGGGACACATGTATACGTGTGGCTGATTAATGTTGTTGTATGGCAAAAACCATCACAATATGGGAAAGTAATTATCCTCCAATTAAAATAAATCAATTAATTAAAAAGATACTCATTTATGATTTAAAATTCTTAGCAAAATAAAAGTAAAAGGGAGCATCTTCAGTCTGATAAACAGCATCTTATAAACTGTCTTCAAGAAAAACTTTAATTTTAAATCAATTGTAGTGAGTTTTAATTTATATAAATATGAACTGAAATCATTTAAAGACTTTTAATAAGATTTAACAAGTGCATATTCTCATGTAACCACCATTATCATCAGCATATAAAATAGTTTTATCATTTCAAATTATTTCCTGGTTCCCTTCACCAACTAATTGCAATATTGTTGTCTAATTTTACATTACCACCAGAACATTTTCAGGTCTCATATCCTATCCAACACTTGAGAAGTGTTTATTAAAGTAATGCTGAAACCTTAGGTAAGAACAGCTTAGTCTGAGGTTTTCTTACCAGGAGATACTTCTGAATTGCCTGCTTAGATGGCCCAGTGGGTTTAACCAGGGTATAGTTGGCCTGGTAAATCCAGAATCTTTGCTACTAGAATGAATGGAATTGACTTGAAGAGGGGGATACAAGTCTGTGACTGGTGGTGGTATCTACCTATGTAGTATAAGTCCAGACAGTTGTCTTTTCCTTTTATAATGCAAGTGCCTGACTTCAACTTCCGATTGCTTAAACATTCACTTCAAGGAAGCATCTGCTGATATCTTGGCCAATTTTGATAACTGACCTTTTTGATTGCTTCTTTAAATTCCTCCTCTTATGTTTTACATGTACCAACAAAGAGTGATGCCAGAAATCCCAGAACCTCAGCTTTGACTCTAATAAAAACAGAACCCTAGGCCTACTTACTTGCCCTCTCTCTTACCTCACATCTCTTTGTGTCCCCAGAAATATCTGTAATTTACAGATAAGTAATAAGCATTTTTTTTTTCAAAATTTCTTGATGTTTAAGCCTGAGGGTGTTTTTCAATCACAAGAACCATGAGGACCGCTCAGTTATGGGCAGGCTAAGACCAGCACACAAAGCAGTGTAATTCACAAGCTTAATTAGGAACAAACAGAGCAGACCCCCAGATCTGCTAACCAGAGCTTACAATCTAACTTGGCAAATGTGTAAACCAGCCATAAATGTAATGATGAGAACCTGCATATGCAAATGATAAACTCTCCAAAGCTCCCTGGAAGACTGAGAAGCCATAATCATTCAAAGAAGAAGCAAAAGAGGGCCCAGCTAAAGTAAAGGCTTGAGGAATGCCCATACTGTGTACCTCCTGTCTGCCCACAGATCCTGTTGCAGATGGTGGAAGCCAGATGGGTCAAGTCTGCAGAAGGATCTGTGGGCAGAGAGAGACAAACCATAAGTTCTGTCCAAATCACTGGCTGACCTCTAAGCCCTATGACTGCGGAATTAAATTTTATCTCCTGTGAACTCAGAATAAAAAATAATACAAGTAGTGAAAAACAAATCTGAACAGACACATCAGCTACTGCACATTCAAGCAGAGAAAGATTCTGTAGAGTAAATCATGAATAGAAAAAACAAGGACAAATGGCATTGGGATCTGGAAAAATACTTATATTGAACTAAAAATTACAAATCATGCAGATATCCAGAAAACTGTGACCCGTAATTAGGAAAAAAGCATTCATTAACCATTAACTTTGAATGGGCCCTATGTTGTATTTATTAAGCAAAATACATTGCAGAAGCCATTATAAGTATCAGTTCAGTTCAACTAAATAAAATAAGTATTATTAATATCACAATGACCCAGCATTTAGGAAACCTCATAAATATACAGAAATTATTAAAAGTGTATATGGAAATTCTGGACTTCAAACAGAAAAAATAAAATGAAAAATTTGCTACCCAGGGTCAACTGAACATTTGAGATGGCAGAAGAAGGAACCAGTGAATCTGATGATTGGTAAATAGAAACCCTCCAAAGCAGAAAGAGTAAACAATAGTCCAGAAGATTAAAGAAAAACATACTGACAAAAAATAAGTCAACCATGACTATTATAAAGAATAATAGTGACAGAAAAAATATTCTCAGAAAATATAAATTAAACTGAAAAATTAATTGCTAGAAGATATGCCTAACAAGAAATACTAAAGGTCATCCTACAGACTAGAAGGTAAATAGAAAAAATGGTAAATGAAAATCACAGACAAAAATGAAAGCACTTGAAATGCTAAGGATCTGCATAATGGGAAAGTATGTAGTTTTTCTCTTCCCTAGTCTTATTTTCTTTAAACTCATAAGATTTTGTCAATGAGTAATTAGTTTTGTATCTATGTTTATTTGTATTAGGTTTATATTATTTATATATAATTTATGTTACATAATATATATATTACCAAGGAGGAGCTACATGGAGACAAAGTTGTTTTATTTTACAATAATTAAAACTACATTGAATTGAAGTTAGGAGTGCTTATTTAAGATGGATACTTTAAACTCTACAGTAAACACTAAAATAAATTAATAGAATTTAAATGGTAAACTAAAATGTAAAAAACATCTACTTCTATTTTATTGACTCTGCCAAAGCCTTTATATTGTCACCCTGCTTATTTAACTTTTATGCAGCATACATCATGAGAAATGCTGGGCTGGAAAAAGCACAAGCTGGAATCAAGATTGCCGGGAGAAATATCAATAATCTCAGATATGCAGATGACACCACCCCTATGGCATAAAGTGAAGAAGAACTAAAGACCCTCTTGATGAAAGCAAAAGAGGAGAGTGAAAAAATTGGCTTAAAGCTCAACATTCAAAACACTAAGATCATGGCATATGGTCCCATCACTTCATGGCAAACAGATGGGAAAACAATGTAAACAGTGAGAGACTTTATTTTCTTGGGCTCCAAAATCATTGCGGATAGTGACTGCAGCTATGAAATTAAAAAAAAAAAAACACACACTTGCTCCTTGGAAGAAAAGCTATGATCAACCTAGACAGCATATTAGAAAGCAGCGATATTATTTTGCCAACAAAAGTCCATCTAGTCAAAGCCATGGTTTTCCAGTAGTCATGTATGAATGTGAGAGTTGGACTATCAAGAAAGCTGAGCACCAAAGAACTGATGCTTTTGAACTGTGGTGTTGAAGAAGACTCTTGAGAGACCCTTGGACTGCAAGGAGATCCAACCAGTCCATCCTAAAGGAAATCAGTCCTGAATATTCATTAGAAGGACTGATGCTGAAGCTGGAACTCCAATACTTTGGCCACCTGATGTGAAGAAATGACTCATTTGATAAGACCCTGGTGCTTAGAAAGACTGAAGGCAAGAGGAAAAGGGATGAGATGGTATCACCGACTCGATAGACATGAGTTTGAGTGAGCTCCAGGGGCTGATGATGGGCAGGGAGGCCAGGACTGTTGCAGTCCATGGGGTCGCAGAGAGTTGGACACAAATGAATGATTGAACTGAACTGAAAATGTATGTGTGTGGTATTGTGCTCAGTAACTCAGTCATGTCCAACTCTTTGCAGTTCCTCAGACAGGAACTTGCAAGGCAGACAAGAATACTGGAGTGGGTTGTTCTTTCCTACTCCAGGGGATCTTCCCAACCCAGGAATTGAACCCACTTCTCTTATGTCTCCTTCATTGGCAAGTGGATTCTTTAGCACTTATTTGTTTTACTCAAAAAGAAGGCATGTCCCAAGACATATTTAATTGCTATTACTTTGGGTTTGCTATTGACTTATCATTGGAAAGCATCCATAATACTGGTTAAAAGCCTTCAATGTATAGAACAGCCTCCCACAATAAAGAATGATCTAGCTCAAGACAAGAGTAATGCCGTAGAACCCCACCACGACCAAGTGAAATTTATCCTAAGAATTAAGTTTACTTTAACGTCTTAAAAGTAAATTCTGGCGTTAGCTAAGGACACCTGGGATTATGCAGCTATTGTGCTTCCCCAACATTAAAGTTATGTATTTTGTCCATACACAGTGAGTTTGAGTAACACAGATTAATGAGCCTTCAAGGCAACCAGATCATTCCATGTCACATAGCAGTTTATCTATTGGTGAGAGTTAATGTTTGTCAAGTTCTTTTAATTAGATGCTTTGCTTCTTAAAATTAGGCAGATCATTAAACCGGCTTTTAAAAAATGTAAAGGCGCTGGTATTTCAAAGCAATGAGCCCTGTGACACTCACTATTATATTTTAACAATCTGTGACCTTTTGTCATTTCTCTTCTGCTTCCTTTTTACTACTGGGATAAAGGACTAATGCTCAGTGGATGCTGGCTATCTCATTTAGCATGATAGAAGGTTGGTAGAAAAGGAGCAAAATTTCAAGCTAAATTGACTCATTTATGCACCCAACTTTCTCTGATAAGAGTCATGTCCATGGCAATAAGAGATCACTGTCACCCACCTGTGGGGCACTGCTGGGTGCAAGAAGGATGAGGCATGTAAGGGGCAAGCATGGACAGAAGACAAAGAGTCAAAGAATAGTGACCTGGGAGAGGAAGACAATTTTTCCTCTCACCATGGCCAAGCCTGGTCCTGCTGTCATTTACCTTTCACCTAAAGACACTTCAGACATCAACAATGAACTGGCTAGCAATCACTGGATCCAACCCTTCCCTTCAGCAGACTTTCTCAAGCTGTTTGCCCACTGTGGTATGTCATGACTGGGTGTTACGGACTGAACGTCTGAGCCCCCTCAAAATTCATATGTTGAAATTCTAACCTCTAATAGGTTCGAGGAGGTGGGGGCTTTGTTCATGAGGGTAGAGACCTCATGAATAAGATTAGTTTCCTTACAGAAGAGACTCCCACTGAACTCTCTTGTCCTTGACGTTACGTGAGGATACGAGAAGAAGACGGCCATCTGCAAACCAACCAGGAGGCCGCCACTAAGAGTGCGACTGTATTGGCACCTTGCCCCTGGATTACAGCCTCCAAAACTGTAAGAAATCAAGTTCTCTTGTTTATTGTATTTGAGTATATCAGGCCAAACTAACTCAAGACACAAGGTTAATGGTTTCTAGCTATTTTGAGAAAATATGAGAACCTCGCTTTACCATCAAACCTTTTCCCAGGTCTCCACTTGATATTAGTGATATTTCACTCCTGGATGGTTGAGAAAACATGGTGACAAATAGTAACTGAATCCCAAGGAAAACAGCTTAGGTGTAGAGCATTTGACAGGCATTATTTCTTTTTGTTTGTATTCAGATAATTATATGCCTTTTCTTCTTTATTCTATTAAGAAAAATATCAAGAGGATTATTGCTGTTAATATTCCACAGTTTTGGTTTTCAGTATTATACTATACTTACATTCCTGTGATAACACTTATTTGGTCAGAACAGCTTGTGCGTTTTATTTAGTGCTTGATTTGACTTGCTAAAGTTTTATGGAGGCTTTTTTGCATCTATGCTAATGAAGATTGTTGATCTGTAGATTCATTTTCTTATACATTTGTCTAATATTGGTACATGGCAATTCTGGCCTCATAAAATGAAGAACCAATTTCATATTTGTCTAAGTACATTCCAACTCTCTGATGGATTGTCCTGCAAAGACACTTCAGTCTCCCTGAACTGAAGTTTCTTCAACTCCGTAAGATTGTGGTGGTATTCAGAATCTGCTTCTCTGCACTGGGGGGCTTCCCTGGTGGTTCACAGAGTAAAGAATCAGCCTGCATTGCAGGAGACCTGGGTTCAATCCCTAGGTGGGGAAGATCCCATGGAGAAGGAAATGGCAACCCACACCAGTATTCTGGCCTGGAGAATTCCATGGACAGAGGAACCTGGAGGGCTACAGTCCCTGGGGTAGCAAAGAGTCAGACACAACTGAGCGACTAACACTTCCATTTTGTTATTCTCTGCACTGAGGTCCTATGCTATTTGGGAGCTCACTCCCTTGATTCCCTTCTTTCAGAGATCATCTTCTTGCAGAGTCTGGTGTGCAGTGTCTGAAAACAATTGTTTCATATACTTTGTCCTAGTTCTCAGTTTTTTACAGAAGGAGGGTATATCCAATCACAGATTCCATCACGCCTGAAGTGAAAGTCTGGTATTTTGTGCTACGGTTTATATTTTTCAGTTTGTGACTCCTCAAAAGAAATAAAGTGTTAGTCACTTAGTTGTTGTGTCTGACTTTTTGCGACCCCATGGACTATAGCCAACCAGGCTCCTCTGTCCATGGAATTCTTCAGGCAAGAATACTAGAGTGGGTAGCCATTCCCTTCTTCAGGAAATTTTCCTGACCCAGGGATCTAACCCAGGTGTCCTACATCGCAGGCAGATTTTTTTATCATCTGAGCCACCAGGCAGCCTAGAAATGGATTATGGCACTTTAGTTTGTATTGTCTTGAAGAACTGTATGATGAATTTAGCAAATACCCATGTCCCATTGGCTTTTGCATCCTGGTGTGGGTTGATCTGACCTATGGCTTTCAGTGTGGGATTTCTTTGGTGAAATCTGTTGTCTCTCTGCCTTGCAGGTGCATTAACCACTGACCCCATTCCCCTCAGACCTTATAGGGAAACTCTGACATACAAGTACCTCAGCCATGCAGATATCTCAACTCTATTACCTCCTTGGTGGGAGACCTCTGAGTTATGTGTTATTTTTCCTTCCTTTTCCAGTCTCATTTCTTCACTTTCTTCCCACTATTTAGTAGAATCATCTCCTTAATAGAATACTTGCACAATAAATTACTTGTACTATGTGTCTCCAAGTCTGCTTCTGCATAATCTCAAACTAAATGAGAAACTAGAAAATTCAAATTGTTTTCCCAGAATGCAACTAAATTCAAAATCAATATAAAAGTTGATGTGATATGCTATGCTTTGTTATAATCTTAATTAAACTTGGATGTGTGGTAATCGGTACCTACTGAAAACATTTTTCAGAAAGATCAGTAATAAATAAAAGGGATTAAGTGATCATATAAATAAATGTAAAATAAAAATATTTAAAATTGTTCATATATCATTACCCAAAGTAAATGATTAGTAGTATACACATATAAATTGTTAAAGGACACAATTTACAATTTTGCAGGATGAATTAGTTCCAGAGATCTAACTGCATTTCCTCTGGGAAAATTTTAGCATTTGGTGGCCTAATTTATAAGGTTTGGATTATCTGGCCAAACTTCACACATCATGGTACAAGGGAATAAATTATATTATGGATTATATTATTTTAATATCAAGAACTAAACAAGAATTGGGCATGTTTTAATTTTTAACTGAATCATACAGAAGTGTGGGCTATTTAGAAATATAACTTGAACTTTCATAGTCTACCTTGATTTTGTAGGATGGCCCCTTGACACTTGCTCAGTTTCTAATATATTTATTTCACAATTATTTACTGAAAGATGAGTAATTTTCTGGTCTTGGAATAGACTTTAGAGATACAATCGTAAATAAGATAGACATAATGCCTGCCTTACTACAGAGTAGTGCAAGTGGGTGGGAATGATTTTAAGAAGAGATAAAATATAAGCAGTGTGGTAGATGCTATCAGAAGAAAGAGATAGGCATAGAAGCACACAGAGGAGAATCCGATTCAGGCAGATAAAGTTTGATCAAGAAATTATAATTTGGTTAAACTAATTTAGAGGATTCAAATTAGCCTGATTGCTAGAGTTGTATCTTACTAGGTTGTTGGATAAGGGTAAAGAATATGAGGGCAAGGGTGGGATGATATGGGAGAATGGCATTGAAACATGTTAATTATCATATGTGAAATCAATCGCCAGCCCAGGATTGATGCTCGGGGCTGGTGCAACGAGATTTCCCGGGGGGAGGGAGTTGGGAGGGAGGAGGGAGGGAGGTACTGGAGGGGGAGCATATGTACACCCATGGCGATATCATGTCATTGTATGGCAAAACCAATAAAAAAAAAAAGAATAACAGTATAGAAACTTTGATAAGAAATGATAGATACTTTTAAATATATGATCAACTAGATATGAGAGTAGAGGGAGTGGCATCATCAAGGATGACATCCAGTTTTCTGGCTTGGAAGCTGAGTCAATTAGAGATATTGTCTTTAAAAGCTGAATTTATAAGGAGGAAGAGCTTCCTTTGGGGTAAGGTGACTTTGAGGAGCTTGTAAAATCTCATGACAGGTAGCTGGATATATGAGTTTAAGTGGGAGGGGAGATATCTGAGCAAGACATAAAAATTTAGAGTCAATAACATTTAAAGAGAAAATACATCAATGGAAACAAATAAGTTAACTACTGATGGAAAGAAATAGAGAACAAGACATAAAAAAACTTGAATGCCTATATTTGGGGATATTATAAATTGGCTATTATTCCAAGGTATGGTGGTTATTAGCCATTAGATGTAAATATTTGACTTGCTAAAGCTTCAGTTTTATTATCTGTAAAATGTAAGCAATATGAACATAAAATTCTAAAATTTAGTGAAATCAACACTCTTCCTTCCTGTTGAATTTAGCCCACTATCTTAGCTGAATAAGGTAAAAGTTATACATATAGTTTTAGTGGCATGTCTTCATATGAACAAGGAATTTCATATTCCTAATCCTATATATATATTAAAATATATTGCATTTATGTCTGAGGAATACTGATATAAATTTATTATCAGTCTTTATAGTTGATATTCAAATTACTCTGATAGTAGTCAATGATGTGAAAAGAATATTTATCAATCACCAGCTTTATGGTGGATGCTGATAATGGAGTCTTGAAATTCCTTACTTTCTGGAAGGATTGGTCAATTAAATAAATTTTCAAAGTTTTCAGTTTTTTTTTCTTGATTTATTATACATCATGCCCTAGTTTTAGCATGAATTTTGTAAAAATAGTAACAAATGGTAACCATGTATAATACCATTTCCCAAACATACACCATGTTATTTTCAGAAGAAATGCTAGCTATTGATTGAATTCAGTTAGTTAGAAGTACGAAGGGTTAAATTTGAGCTGGTTCCACAGGAGTGAAGTCTTGGTAGTCATCTTTCAGACCCATTGTTTCTCAAGTGTTAACTCTTTGAAAAGAAGAGAACCAAAGAAAACTCTACACTATTCACAAAGTTTAGTTGCTTTTGTAAATGCCATCTGCTTCATCTGTTCAGGAAAATCACTTTCATTATATATCAAGTCCAAAGTCTCTTTTCTTTGTCTGTGACACATTTTTTTTTCCTATCCAGTGAAAAAATCCACGCCAATTTTATGGTGTTTTTCTCTTCTTCTACCTTATAAAATTCTTCATTTTGCCCTCTGGAAAGTAGCACAAGTATTACTGGTCAATTGACAATTCATTCAATTTTACAAGCACATTTCATTTCTTCTCTATGATTTCAAAGAGTCTTTTAAGGGAAGGGGAAATCTACTTCTAGTCACAATCATGATGGCTTTGTTTGAGTTAAAAAATTTGACCCCGTGAAATGTCTTTGCTGAGAAGTAATGATAAGTGTTAATAATGTGGAAGAGGTTCAAGGGACTAGATTATTAAAACTGTTAGTAACCAATAGGCAAATTGTTTTTTAACCTAAATGATTATTATTAAGTTGGCAATATATCTTTTCTGTTAGCTCATTACAGCTTTCATAGGATAATTAATTGTAAAAGTGTGTCTCTCCAATCTCTAAATTTTCAGTTAATCTGTCTATTTAATGAATGTTAATGAATAATATTGAGGTAATAGATATCAGTGATATATGTACATATTTGTCAGTATACACTTCCCAGGTGGCTTAGTAGTAAAGAATCTGCCTGCTAATAAAAGGAAATGCAAGAGACACACATTTGATCCCTGGGTTGGGAAAATCCCCAGAGGAGAAAAGGCAACCCATTCTAGTATTCTTGCCTGGAGAATCTCATAGAGAGGAGCCTGAAGGACTACAGTCCATGGGGTTGCAAAGAGTCAGACACAACTGAGCAACTGACCCTGCACGCACATATCTATCTACATGATATTTTGGGAAAGGTTAGCATGAAATAATTTCCATAATTTCAATTCTAAAGAAGGTAATACTAAAATGGGCTCCCAGGTGGCACAGTGGTAGATAATCCGCCTGCCAATGCAGGAGACACAGGTTTGATCCCTGGATCAGGAAGATCCCCTGGCGTAGGAAATGGCAAGCCACTCCAGTATTCTTGCGTTCAAAATAGACAGAGGAGCCTGGCAGGCTACAGTCCATGGATTTACAAAGAGTCAGACATGACTGAGCACAGCAGAGCAATACTAAGATAAACATACACAAGTAAAATAATAGGTCATGATTTCCCAAGCTTAAAATTATCATTTATTTTTGCCTCTCTTTCTACTTTGATATGTCATTGGTAAAACATTAAATGCATGTATAATAGATATGGAATACTCACATTATGAAAAAGAGCATTAGGGTTCTACAGATCGACCAACCACAGTTAAGCAGAAAGAGAGCCAATGACTAAGGGAACTGACTGCTGCACATCTAATAAGAACTTATGCTTTGTGTGAATTCATAGATTCATGTGTATTTTGTTGTTATAAATATATTTTTAAATTATTGCCAATTGCATATTTCAAAGTTTATCCATGAACTAGAACTGTAAACCTAATTTTGCAATTTGTAGAATTTACAGATGTAAACAAGAGGTTCGAACAAATATCAGAATAAGATGGTCAATAGTAAGGCTGTATAAATATTATTTTAATATTGGTGTATAGAAATGGAGAAAATTGTATTATATTGGGTTGGCCAAAAAGTTTGTTCAGGTTTCTGCCCAATACATTACTGATATTATTAAGCATTAAATTTATATACTGCATACTTACCTGTATATATTGCTGTCCAGAAACAGTCATGGGGTGAAGTATGGAAAAATGGATTTAGTTTTGCTTTATGCTACAATTGTCTGCAGGCCATGGGCTCTTGGTATAACTAATTAGTAGGAACTGTATTAGTGCATTGAAAGACAGTCAGGACTTCCCTGGTGGTCCACTGGTTAAGAATCTGCCTGTGGATGCAGCAGACACAGGTTTGATCCCTGGTCCAGGAAGATTCCACAAGAAGCTAAGTTCTAGTGTCACAACTACTGAAGTCCGCACACTTTAGAGACCATGCTCTGCAACAAGAGAAGTCACTGTAATGAGAAGCCTGCACACAGCAACTTGAGTCTGGCCACTGCTGGAGGCAACTAGAGAAAGCCCACACATAGCAACGAAGACCAAGCACAGCCAAAAATAAAATCCTAAAATCATCTTTTAGGATATGAAATAGCTCAGCCTGAATTCCATCATCTAAACTAGTTTGTTCTAAGTGATGCTTCCTAAGACCCACTTGACTTCACACTTCAGGATGTCTGGCTCTAGGTGGGTGATCACATCACTGTGATTATCTGGGTCTTAAGATCCTTCTTGCATAGTTCTTCTGTGTATTCTTGCCACTTCTTCTTTCTTTGGCTCCAAAATCACTGCAGATGGTGCCTACAGCCATGAAATTAAAGGACACTTGCTGCTTGGAAGAAGAGCTATGACAAATCTAGACAGCATAATAAAAGCAGAGATATTGCTTTACCAACAAAGGTCCATATAGTCAAAGCTATGTTTTTTTCCAGTACTCATGTATGGATGTGAGAGCTAGACCATAAAAAAAAGCTGAGCACTGAAGAAGAGGTGCTTTTGAAATGTGGTGTTGGAGAAGACTCTTGAGAGTCCCTTGGACTGCAAGATCAAACCAGTCAAGCTGAAAGGAAATCAGTCCTAAATATTCATTGGAAGGACTGATGCTGAAGCTGAAGCTCCAATACTTTGGCCACCTGATGTGAAGAAATGACTCACTGGAAAAGACCCTGATGGTGGGAAAGATTGAAGGTAGGAGGAGAAGTGGATGACAGAGGATGAGATGGTTGGATGGCACCCCGACTTGATGGGCATGAGTTTGAGCAAGCTATGGGAGTGGGTTATGGACAGGGAAGCCTAGCATGCTGCAGTTCATGGGGGCCATTAAGAGTTGGACATGACTGAGTGGCTGAACTGAACTGAACCAAATAATCAAAATAAGGAAGATTTTAATTTACAAAAAAATTCTACATTTTGCAAGACTTCTCTTATATCTGTCAGGTTAAAAACTGTTAGTGCAGTCTACTTTTATTTTACTCCCATTTAATTTTAGTATTACAGTGGTATTTTTTATAAAGGAATTATACATTGAATTCAAAGAAACTGCCACTGGAGAGGCTAAACAAGTAAAAATAATTACTGAAACAATCTTTTAAGGAAAGTATTTTATTGGAGAAGTCCTCTCCATCACAAAAAATTATACACAAAGAAAATATACACACAGAGTCAAATGCAAAAAAAATACAATATACATTTATAGAATTAGAAAAAAAATATTCAGGGAGAAGAGGTACATATAAAAAATTAAAATGCACAAAGTTAAGGCAAATAAAAGATGATGTTTGTGATTGCAGAAAAATTTTGACCAGTTAGGGAAAAAAAACAAAACTACTTTTCTTCCCACCCCCAAATTTTTTTTTTTTAATTTTACCAGATTGATAACCCCAAACTGGTATTGTTCCATCTGTATTTTCTTCCTCCCAACTAGACATTTTAGTCTTTTTAATATTAGTCATAACTGGTTTAAAAAGTCTGAAAACTGAAGACAGAAAATAAATTATATTTAATAAATATTAAGTATTTATCATACTGGAAAGGACCTTGATGCTGGGAAAGACTGAAGGCAGGAGGAGATGACAGAGGATGAGATGGTTGGATGGTATCACTGACTCAGTAGACATGAGTTTGAGCAAGCTCTGGGAGATGGCAAAGGACAGGGAAGCCTGGCATGTTGCAGTCTATGGAGCTGCCAAGAGTCAGACATGATTGAGCAACTGAACAACATTTATCATACACAAATAAGTATGATAGGAACTCAACAAATACATATTACATTTCACTAATCTATAGATCTGTTGATTAAAAAAAATCAGAAAATAAGCAGAATTAGGTGCAAGGAAGAAGAGTAATGGCAGAATGTACTGCCATGCCCTCTCAACTTCTCTTAAATCATGTTTTAACTGTTTTAAGGCTACTGGACAGAGGGTCAGAGACTAATTTTGAGTGACTTAAAAAATTCACTTCTGAAGAATGCTTTATTTCAAATAAAATTTCCTCTTAAGTTAATGCAGTCTAATAATTTGGAAGTAACTAAGGCATAGATAAGAAATACCACAAGGATCCTCTGAGGCAGAATCTAAAAAATGCTGCAAATCATGGAATGAAAATCAACAGGAAAATTAACTATGTACACCATATAAGGAAAGAGCTTAATTTATGCAATTGATCTGTCTTGCTTCGAAAGTGAGTTTCAAGTTAAATGAAAATCTCTTAAGATATAATCAGCATTCTAGTTTGTAATCAAAAGATGCTGGTCTAAGGCATCTACTCAATTTTACTGGATAAAATTATTACACTGTTCACACAAGAAGTAATTCACTTTACAAGTTAAAAGTAAAGTGTCAGTCCTACTTTTCCTACATATAGCAGCTCTACAAATAATTTTATAAGGCAAGTAAACTCCAAATGACATTTTGTGCTAATAAAATAGTCATTGCTTTTCAAATTATTTTCTTTTTTTCTTCTTGAACTTCATAATTCTTTTAACCGGGACTAGGTGATCCAGAAATTAAAAGATAAACTATCTAAGTTTCCCCCTATATAAACTTACTGTGTCAAGTTGCATGTGCTAGGAGTGATAAAGAAAATCCTCATGTTCTGAGTTAAAAAATAATTCAACATAATTCCTGTGTAGGCAAAATTAAGATCCCTATCTCCTAGGGTGAAAGAGGAGAGTGAAAAATCTGGCTTGAAACTCAACATTCAAAAAACTAAGACCATGGCATCCAGTCCCATAACTTCATAGCAAATAGAATGGTAAAAATTGAAAACAGTGACAGATTTTATTTTCTTGGGTCCAAAGTCACTGTGGATGGTGACTGCAGCCATTAAATTAAAAGACAGTTGCTCCTTGGAAGGAAAGCTATGACCAACCTAGATGGTATATTAAAAAACAGAGACATCACTTTGCCAACAAGGTCCATCTAGTTAAAGCTATGGTTTTTCCAGTAGTCATGTACAGATGTGGGAGTAGGACCATAAGGAAGGCTGAGTGCCAAAGAAGTGATGTTTTCAAACTGTGGTGGTGGAGAAGACTCTTGAGAGTCCCTTGGACAGAAAGGAGACCAAATCATTGAATTATAGAGGAAATCAACCCTGAATATTCATTGGAAGAACTGATGCTGAAGCTGAAGCTCCAATATTTTGGCCACCTGATGTGAAGTGCCAACTCATTGGAAAAGAACCTAATTCTGGGAAAGATTGAGGACAGGAGGAGAAGGGGACGACAGAGGATGAGATGGTTGGATGGCATCACTGACTCAATGACCATGAGTTTGAGCAAACTCCGGGAGATAATGGAGGACAGAGGAGCCTGATGTGCTGTGGTCCATGGGTCGCAAAGAGTCAGACAAAACTAAGTGGCTAACACTTTCATTAATGATTTCATTTGACCTTAATTCCCTTTCAGGTCTAGCCAAAACCATATCCCCCAGAAGCCTACACAGTCACAGATTTAAAATTAAGTCTGAATAACAAAATGTTGACATTTGGTTTTGCTTTTCTGGGTGAGAATTTAAAACTAACAACATGTCAGTAATTTCAGTCAAAAGATTTTATCCATTGTGCCTATTTTATCCAGTGAGGGTTTATCTTGTTAATAAACATCTCACTTGCTATTTTTAGTTCTTGTTTTGTTTAGAATCTATATCCTGCTTAAGAAACAAATAAAGAAACACGGAAATGAAGATAATGCTTAAGGTCCAGATTCCTGGCTATATAGGTATTGGGAAAAGGAAAGAATCCTACTTCCGATCTCCTCTCTGTGGAGGTTGTCCCATGTCATCCAATATGCTGTCATTATATTCCTTGTGCTCAAATACGATATTTGAACCTTCCTCAGGAGAGTGTATACCGAGGGGATTCTATTTTTTTCCATCTAATTTCATAAATATCACACATCAGAATCATTATTTAGATTTGAAAACTTTTCAGCTTTCAAAAAATCGTTTGCCTAGGCCCCAACAGGGGGAAAAAATTGTATCTTAAAGATGGTGTCACTCAAAGATGCACATCATTAGTAATCTTCAGGAAAGCGCAAATCAACACCACAAGGAGACATTCCTTGGCAGTCCAGTGGTTAGAACTCCCTGCTTTCACTGCAGAGAGTTAATTTCTGGTTGGGGAACTCTGATCCTATAAGCCCTGAAACAGGGCTAAAGACTGAAGAAAAGAAAAGGAAAAAAAGCATCACAATGAGATATCACCCCACACTTGTTAGCACTGCTGTTATTACCGAAAAAAGGAAAAAACAAAGCCCAACAAGTGTCAGTGAGAAGGTTGAGAAAAGGGGACCCCTGTTCACTGTGTTGGGGAATATAAATTGGTATAGTCAGCATGAAAAAGAGAATGGAGGATCTTTTAAAATATAATGATAAAGTACCATCTGATCCAGTAATCCTTCTTATGGTTATATATCCAAAGAAAATGAAATCAATACCTCAAAGAGATATCTATGCTCCAATGTCCGTAGAAACATTCTTCACAATAGCCAATGCCTGTCAAATACCTAAGTATGTTTCAATGGATTAATGACTAGATATAATTGTTTAATATACATATATGTATATATACACACATGCTGTATATATATTTCTTTATGTATTTCTTTTAAAATGAAATAAAGGTGAATATTTTTAATGGTAAAAGGTACAATTCACAAAGATGATTAGACATTCAAAAACCATTAGACAGTTAACAATAATGAAATAAAGATACAGATACACAAAGCAAAAATCAAAAGAAATATAAGGAAAAAGAAAAAAATATAATCATAGTGAGATATATTAACATTTCTCTGAGAAAAGTTTATCAAGTACATAAAAATAAGAATAGGAGAATCTTGAATGATGTCATAATAAATATAATAGATTTATATTTATATCAATTTATATTGATCTTATATCCTACACAAATATATTTAAAATTTTGTTTCTTATCCATTGTTATTAGATTTTCATAGGACATTTAGAAAATCTGGCAAAAAGATAAACATTACTAAATTTGTAAAAGTAAAATGATTTTTTGTGATTCAGTTATACATATATACATGTTATTTTTAAAATTATTTTGCATTTTCATCATAGGTTATTACAAGATATTTACTATAGTTCCCAGTGCTATACAGTAAACCTTTGTTGCTTGTTGCATATCTATTTTTTTTATTAGAAAATCTAGCATTCTATTTGTACTAAGTTAAACAAGTGGAATCAAAATGTCATACATGTTTTAGTTAGCCAAAAATTTATGTCTTCTAAATTATATATATTGTACATACTATTTATGTATATATATATATATACACACACACACACAAGTCTTTCTAATGCTTGATAAAGTCTTGAGAAAGAACATAAAAGAAAAGAAGAGATGGAAATATTGAAAAACATAAACTGAATGAAATGGGAGCACTGAATATGAGATAGAAAAAGTGAAGCAAATTAGATAAAAGTAAAAGATCCTCATATAACCCAGTTGTTTTTAAACATAGCTGCTCACTAGAAACAATCTGGAGTTTTGGTGAAAAAAACAATACCTGGGCATTTGTATTTTTCAAAAAATTCCAAATAATTCTGACATGCATCTGGATTTTAAAAAGTGATTATTGGTTTTTCTATTTAATGGTAGTTTGGGTGGTACTTGTTGACCAATCATGATATAATGGTATTAAGTGAGTAACAGTTACATAATCACACTAGTAAAAGATGTTTATCAGTTTTGTAGTTATCTTTTATTTTTTGTCTGGCTATTAATTACATATATATTTTATTGTTCTTGTTGTTCAGTCACTAAGTTGTGGTGTCTGACTCTTTGCCACCTCATGGACTGTAGCCTGACAGGTTCCTCTGTCCATAGGATTTCTCAGGCAAGGATGCTGGAGTGGGTTGCCATTTCCTTCTCCAGGGGAACTTCCTGAGTCATGGATTGAACTTGCATTTCCTGCATTGGCAGGTGAGTTCTTCACCACTGAGTCACCAGGGTATATATGTGTAGGCTTTATAGGCTTTTGTGAGGACATGGATAAATCTGCTAGACTGATTTAAATCTGCAAGGCTAAATGAAATAACCCAGACACAGAAAGAAAAATGCTACATGATCTCACTTATATATGAAAGAGAAAATGAACATACAGAAGCAGAGAGTGGAATGATGATTTCCATGCATGAGGAGGTGGGGAAAATGGGGAGATATTGGTCAAAGGATATAAAGATGTAGTTATTCAGGATGAATGAATTTTCGAGCTCAAGTTGTAAGCCTGGTGAGTATAATTAATGATTCTGTATTCCATACTGGAAATTTCCAGAGAGAGAATAGCTCTCAGGTGCTGTCACCACACACAAAAAATGTGGTAGGTATGTGATGAGATAGATAATTAATTGACTAGAGAGTAGTAGTCATTTCACTATATATATATATATATATATATATGTATATATATATATATATATATTTCAAAACATCATTTTGTATACTTAGAATATAGACAAATTTTATTTAAAATGGAGTAAATGAGATTTAGTTAGTGTCCAGATGAGATTAGAGATGTGATAACATTAAGAAGAATGGATGTTACCAGTAGGAGATGTAAGTCATCACCATCTGGAATATGTTCATCTCTCAGTTCTCTAAGGCATCTGGCCCAATGTTTGGCTATAATATATCCTAGTCCAAGGCTTAAAAGAAAACCAGAGTGAAAATTACTTTTTTTTCCCTTATTACTGAATTTTAAAGGCTTTGATGGTGTTCCTGAACTTATTAGATATATAGGTATCTAAAATAAACATTCAGAATAAAACCTTTAGATGCTAAACTATGAGAAACTTTTAGGAACAATATTTCTGACTTCAAGCCAGATTACAGGAAGTTTCCACTGAGGCACCATCAACCAGATGGTGGTATGAAGAATAAGGAAGGTTTTGCATCAGGGAAACTTCCACATAAAGAATAATGCACACCTAAAATAAACATCAAGTGGTTATCACATAACACTCTGTTCTTTTGCAACACTAATGAATGAGTTGTGAGACTAAAATGGAAACAGTTCTACATTTGCTCTGGTGTCCTGATTAAAGTGTTGTCAGATGTGTGAAGCCTTGGTTTCTGTGAGGACCAAAATAATCCTGCACCTTTTCTTTCTGTACTTGATGGGAAAACTCACACATTAGCATAGCAACTCAGCAGTGAGATTTACAAAGGTTTTGAGATACCAGAAAACTTAACAATTACATAGATGATTGATTTCTGGTGTGCTTTTCATTATTGAATTGCCCTTCTCTTTGCAAGCATATTAGCTATTTATATTCATAACGTTCAAAATGAGTGTTTGAAATAACCTTCTTCAATGATGATTTTAAAAAAAATTCCTTTTCAACAAAGTTTTATTTTGCTGGTTTTTGTAAAGTTTCTCTCAAATCTCAGTATCAGTGTTGATTATTATAAGGCACATAAATAGGAGGAGATAAAAAATGCTTATTGCTTATCTCAATTTATAGCTCCATTTTACTTTATACAAATATATGATGATTGTTCAGAGTCAAATTATAAATAGTGTGAAGAGTTTGGAGAAGAACTGTGCTTGAGGGTGACTTACTCTTTCAATCTATCCCCACTCAATTTATTCAGCTAGATGTTCTATGTATTTATTGTCTAAGAAACCTCACCAGCCATTTCCCCAAAATCAGCTATTTAATAAAGGGAATCAGATAACACCTTCCACTGAAACTGTTTAGATTATCAATTCAGTATTTTTGCTCTCTTGACTCAAAGAGAGTTTGTTATCAGCCCTTGAGGGTTTAGTTTTGACTTTATATGGCATCTGAATTTTTATTAAAAACTCTAGACCCAAACTCATTTCTGACAGACAAGGTAACAATGGATACATGGCAAACTTATTTTCAGAATGACTACTGAATGTGAAACAACTACCCAGAACTGTCAACACATATAACCTTGTGTGGTATTTTGGGGAGTCCTGAAGGTAGTTGTCACCAAAAAGAAATTATCTAATTTCAGAAGACGACATTCACACATGTAACTATCTTTGATTTCTATGTCTGTTTCCCAATTAGATCTCAGGTCAAAACACAAATAAACACTTTCTATAAGGTTCCTGTATTATCCCATCTGACAGAACTCTCCCTTGGAGCTAAGGTGTTCCCATTTCTAAGTACTTTAAATGCAAAGTGTTCAGTCATGTCTGACTCTTTGAGACCCCATGGACTGTAGCCTGTCAGGCTCGTCTGTCCAGAGTATTCTCCAGGCAAGAATAGTGGAGTGGATTGCCATTTCCTTCTCCAGGGGATCTTCCTGACTTTGGGATCATAGCTGGGTCTTCTTCATTGCAGGCTGGTTCTTTACCATCTGAGCCATCAGGAAAACCCATATGTATATGGGCATTAACATTTTCTTTATTTTAAAATGTGAAAATTAACAGCTCCTGTTGTAAGACTGTGTAGGCATCATATGAAATGATAAACACACCATTTTAGTACAGGCTTCAGTGCAATAGCTATTAATTAACATCCAGTTTTTAAAACATTTGAAGCTATGAAAGCAGATGGAATTTCACAAGAAAAATACATAAATAGAATAAAATAAACTTAGGGAAGAACTCTGGGGGAGGAACTTTGATTAATAGGAGGATGGAGGTCAATGAAGATGAGACAGAACAATATAAGATGTAGAAGAAGAATAAAGAGAGATTAATATTTTACAGATCATGAGTTTAAGAAATAAAGAACAAATTGTTTGAGGTTTATGCAGAGACAAAAAAGCAGGAGGAAACATGAAGGGGCCATTTGGAGGTCACGTAATTGGAATAAGATAAGGAATTAGATGAAGGTGATAAGAAAGAGAGATAAAGAGATGATACTGGAAGAGAGAGGCAAGAGGGAAAGTTAAGACCTTATGAAGAAGACTAAAATACCTGAGAAGGGCTATCTTAAAAATAGGAGAGAGAGGGAATCATATGAATACATATAATGCAGGTACTGATATGGGCTTCCAAGATGGTGCTTGTGGTAAAGAACCCGTCTATCAATGCAGGGGACATAAGAGATGAGGGTTTGATTCCTGGGTCTTGAGGGTTCCCTGGAGGAGAGCACCACAACCCACTCCATATTCTTGCCTGGAGAAACCCATGGACAGAGAGGAGCCTGGTGGGCTAATAGTCCATGGGGTCGCAGAGTCAGACCCTACTGAGGCGACTTAGCATGCATGCACTTCGGTACTGATATGGATACTGATACTCATTTAGGCACTGAGGATGCAGCAGAGATAAACACACACATACACACACACACACACACACACACACACAAATGCTGATCTAATATGATTTGAAAAATAATCCAAGGAGAAAGGAGAGAGTGGGGAGACTTGAGTATAGGGAAGATATTAACCTTGTGCCTGAGGACAGATTCTACTGAATTTAAAGGAACTGTAACAAATGTAAGTGGGATTGAAACAGAGAGTTAAAGGAGGTTGAGATGAAACTTGAGGGAAATCATATATACTTTATTAATTTTCTCCAGTTGTGGAACTAACATTTTTGCTGACATAAATCAGCTAGCTTTAAAAAAGGAGTAAAGTTTGAAACTGCTGTGACTGAAATGCTCAAAAGGAATAGAGGAGAGTGTCTTCTAGATTATATTTTCTGCATTGCTATTCTTGATATTCAAATTACTGGCTATCATTACAACTTGAGGACTCCCAGTAAAAGCTTCAACTAGATTTTACTGTCCCCGCACCCCCAACTACCTGCGAGCTGTTACTTTAGAAGGAGATAAGAAATAGAAAATATATTTGGCCAATTTGAGTGAGAAGAAGACAAACTGATGATACAATCAGTTAAATGTTTTATCTGATGGTTTTCCTTAGGTATTTTAACAAGTCAATGTTTCTCTTTGAAGTCAGGAGATTTTAAAATAATGTAATCTTAAAACCTAAGAAAAGAAAAGTTTTTCTGTAGTTTATCCAGCTTTGAAAATGTTCTTTATCCAGGAGAGATATAAGTTTTTTACTCATTGGAGTCAATATTATCTGAACTAAATGCTTTGGCAGCTGAACACTTCTGTGTATCCTGTCTGTATCTGTTTAGAGCCTTTTCTCCATGGGTGAAATGGGTTCTGTGCGGCCCAGAATACCACCATTATTTACCTACTATGTCTTGAAATACGTAACGTCTTTTGTAAAATCAAATCTTGCTTTGGGAAGCTCAAAATATTTTCTATGAAATTCTGCCCTACATAAAATGGCTTTGGAAACTCTGATACAATATCTAGAATTTGATTTAAACCTCTGTTGCAAACATAATTTATCTTATACTGTAACCTTTATATAATTACTCATGATCCTGATATTTCTGCATTGTATATCATCTTTGAAGTCAATATTGCTTGTTGCTTTATTAAAATATCTCTAGAAAGACTTGCATAATAAAATTCCATTTGTAATTCACAAAAAAAGCATTTTAAGATAGAGCAAAGCTTTAGAATTCATGTAATAAAATCAGTATAACAGTGTGAAAAGTTACAGTCTTATTTTAGTAGCATTTGGTTTTTGTTACTCTGTAACTAATGATGAGGAACAGAAATACATATAATTTTATTCACTATTTAGATGCTGTAAATAAATCTGCATACAAAATCTAAACACACAAAATGTGAATGTATTTAAATGCCATTAAACAGGCTTTCCTGGTGGCTTAGATGGTAAAGCATCTGCCTGCAATGTGGGAGACCTGAGTTTGATCCCTGGGTTGGGAAGATCCACTGGAAAAGGAAATGGCAACCCACTCCAGTACTCTTGACTGGAAAATTCCATGGATGGAGAAGCCTGGTAGACTACAGTCCATGGGGTAACAAAGAGTTGGACATGACTGAACAATTTCAATTCATTTCATTTTCATACTACACACTTAAAATGGTTAAAATGATAAATTTTATTTTATGGTTCAGTAGACAAACAATCTGCCTGCAATGCAGGAGACACATGAGACATGGATTTGATCCCTGAGTTGGGATGAGATCCACTGGAAAGGGCAATGGCAACCCACTCTGGTATTCTTGCCTGGAAAAAATCCCATGGACAGAAGAGTCTGGCAAACTGCAGTCCATCCAAGGGGTCACAAAGAGTTGAAGACAACTAAGTAACTTAGCATGACTTGGTCTTTACTTTTCTGTAAAAAACAAAACAAAACACTTTGTCTTTGCTATAAGAATAGTATTGCTACCTATGCTAGATGAAGCCATTGCTTCCAAGCTACCAGTGATCAAAAAGATGAGTATGATAAGCATAAATATTTATGTTAAAGGTGCCAAACAAGTTTATTTGGAAATGTTTGACAGATAGAATAAAATAAATAATATAATATCATTTGATCATTTAATTTATAAAACATAAAGTATTGACATTAGTTCAAAGAGTAAGAAAAATAAAGTAGCAAATCCCTTCAAATTGATATGTAAATTAATGTACATTTGTGCCTAATAAGAAAAATTATTTAAAGCCTATTATGTACACCCAATATGTAAGGAATGGAACAATGTCAGATAACATCTCTAAAGTGCAAGCATAATAAAATATAGATCTAGCATCACACTGGTGGCTGTGTGGCGCAGGAGCTATGGATGGAGGTTTGTGACATTGTTCAGGAGACAGGGATGAAGAACATCCCCAAGAAAAAGAAATGCAAAAACGCAAAGCAGCTCTCTGAGAAGAGAAAAAAAAAATGCTGTGAAAAAGAAGAGAAGTGAAAAATAAAGGAGAAAAGGAAAGATATACACATCTGAAGGCAGAGTTCCAAAGAATAGCAAGGAGAGATAAGAAAGCTTTCCTCAATAGTCAATGCAAAGAAATAGAGGGAAACAATACAATGGGAAAGACCAGAGATCTCTTCAAGAAAATTAGATATACCAAGAGAACATTTTATGCAAGGATGAGCTCGATAAAGGACAGAAATGGTATGGACCTAACTGAAGCAGAAGATATTAAGAAAAGGTGGCAAGAATACACAGAAGAACTGTACAAAAAAACATCTTCACATCCCAGATAATCACGATGTTGTGATCACTCACCTAGAGCCAGACATCCTGGAAGGTGAAGTCAAGTGGGCCTTAGAAAGCATCACTACAAACAAAGCTAGTGGAGGTGATGAAATTTCAGATGAGCTATTTCAACTCCTAAAAGATGATGCTGCTGAAGTGCTGCACTCAATATGTCCGCAAATTTGGAAAATTCAGTAGTGGCCACAGGACTGGAAAAGGACAGTTTTCATTCCAATCCCAAAGAAAGGCAATGCCAAAGAATGCTCAAACTACCACACAGTTGCACTCATCTCACACGCTAGTAGAGTAATGCTCAAAATTCTCCAAGCCAGGCTTCAGCAATGCGTGAACCATGATATCCCAGATGTTCAAGCTGGTTTTAGAAAAGGCAGAGGAACCAGAGATCAAATTGCCAACATCTGATGGATCATCAAAAAAGCAAGAGATATCCAGAAAAACATATATTTCTGTTTTATTGACTATATCAAAGCCTTTGACTGTGTAGATCACAATAAACTGTGGAAAATTCTGAAAGAGATGGGAATATCAGACCACCTTACCTCCTCTTGAGAAACCTGTATGCAGGTCAGGAAGCAACAGTTAGAACTGGACATGGAACAACAGACTGGTTCCAAATAGGAAAAGGAGTATGTCAAAGCTGTATATTGTCACCCTGCTTATTTAACTTACATGCAGAGTACATCATGAGAAATACTGGGCTGGAAGAAGCACAAGCTGGAATCAAGATTTCCGGGAGAAATATCAATAACCTCAGATATGCAGATGACACCACCCTTATGGCAGAAAGTGAAGAAGAACTAAAGAGCCTCTTGATGAAAGTGAAAGAGGAGAGTGAAAATGTTGGATTAAAGCTCAACATTCAGAAAACTGAGATCATGGCATCCGATCCTGTCATTTCAAGGCAAATGGATGGGGAAACAGTAGAAACAGTGGCTGACTTCATTTTTGCGGGGCTCCAAAATCACTGCAGATGATGACTGCAGTCATGAAATTAAAAGACACTACTTGGAAGGAAAGTTATGACCAACCTAGACAGCATATTAAGGAGCAGAGGCATTACTTCATCAACAAAGGTACATCTAGTCAAAGCTATGTTTTTTCCAGTGGTCATGTATGGATGTGAGAGTTGGACTATAAAGAAGCTGAGTGCAGAAGAATTGATGCTTTTGAACTGTGGTGCTAGAGAAGACTCTTGAGAGTCCCTTGAACTGCAAGGAAATCCAACTACTCCATCCTAAAGGAGATCAGTCCTGGGTGTTCCTTGGAAGGACTAATGTTGAAGCTGAAACTCCAATACTCTGGCTACCTTTTGGGAATAACTGACACATTTGAAAAGACCCTAATGCTGGGAAAGATTGAGGGCCGGAGGAGAAGGGGATGACAAAGGATAAGATGGTTGGACGATATGACTGATTCAATGGACATGAGTTTGGGTAAATTTTGGGAGTTTTGATGGACAGGGAGGCCTGTAGCACTGCGGTTTATGGGGTCTCAAAGAGTCGGACACAACTGAGCAACTGAACTCAACTGAGCATCACACTGTTAACAAACATTTCAATATATGTTGTGTTTGAACAGAATTGACATTCTTACTATCTATATTCTTAAATTTAAGTTGCATATTTGAATTTTTTAATTGCATAGTAAATTTTAAAGTTTTGGCTGAGATGTAAAAAGTAAATTTTAGGATTAGTATCTAAATCTTTTAGACACAGAGTAGATACATATTAGCTAGATAGTGAATGAATGAATGAAAAGCAGGCCTATTCCGGTTGACTTTCAAGTGTTAAAATGGTAAAATATTACTTTATAATAAAAATTTCATAATAATTTTAAAATAAAAAGTTTTATCTTTGATGTATTTCATTTTGCTTTTAAAGTAGATAGTGAAGGAAATTTTTAACATTACAAATATGACTTTTTAAAACATCTTTTAAAAGAAAATAATTGGGGAAGAAGTGGGCTTGGATGATCACCTGATGATGACACATCAGGGATTCCTAGGGAATCATATTCAGATAGAAGATGATTGTATAGGTTGAAAATAGAGTATTAATAAACAAACAAAAACCCTGATGAGAGGAACAGAGGAATTATACCAAAAAAAGGGGTTGTTCCTATACTTATAAAGTGTTATTTAAGGGAAGTACATATTCATATGTGTGTGTTGTGTATGTACTAGTTGTATTAGATGTATTAACCAATGCAACAGCAAAGAAAACAAGGCATACAGACTGGAAAAGAAAAACACCATAAAGCCAAGGTTATTCCCACATGACATGATTGTCTCTATAGAAAACTTTCAAAGAATCCATAAACACACACATTCTTTACCATCTCAGTCACCTTGGAAGCCTGAAGACTACTATAAACCTTCAAAGATCAAAGCAATAGATTAGAAATTGACACAGTAGTTAGAATAAAGATTCCAGAAATAAATCTGCACAAAAGTAGTCAACTGATTTTTGACAATACGTGAATCAATCCAATGGAAAAGGATGATTTTTTTTTAACACATGGTTCTGCTGGATCAATTGAGTATCCACATGAACAATAAAGTAAAATAAAATAAAAAGGCAATCTGGATACATACCTCATGCTTTATATAAAGTGAACTCAAACTAAGTGATAGACCTTAATGTAAAATATAAGACTATAAAATTTCAAGGGTAAAACAGAGGAGAAAAATCCACATGACCTTAATTTTGGAAAGCTTTTAGATATAACCCCTAAGTGAAAGCTACTCGGTTGTGTCCGACTCTTTGTGACTCCATGGACTATACAGTCCATGGAATTCTCCAGGCCAGAATAGTGGAGAGGGTAACCTTTCCCTTTTCCAGGGAATCTTCCCAACTCAGGGGTCAAACCTAGGTCTCCCTCATTGCAGGCAGATTCTTTACCAGCTGAGCCACAAGGGAAGCCCTAATCCCTAAAGCATGACCCATAATGAGGAAAATATATATATATTAAAAACAAAAATTAAAAACATCTTCTGTGTAAAAACAACACCAAAGGAATAAGAAGACATACCAAACTGGGAGAAAATAATTAGTAGTATTTTACATTATGCCACAACCTTATTGAAAGAGATGAGGGATAAAATAAGCTGACATGAATGAATGACTTTAAAATACATACATCTAGTTACTGCAACATAATTTCCCTCAATTGCTTCCTAGGTGGCGCTAGTGGTAAAGAATCCACTTGCCAATGCAGGTAGACTTAAGAGATGAGGGTTTGATCCCTGGGTTGGGAAGATTCCCTGGAAGAGGGCACAGCAACCCACTTCCGTGTTCTTGCCTAGAGAAGCCCATGGACAGCGGAGCCTGGACTGAGTCCATAGGATTGCAAGGAGTTGAACACGACTGAAGCAAGTTAGCCTGCATGCATGCAGTTTACCTTAATCAAACAACAGTGTCAGTGCATTTTCTAGGAATGAGTGCATCCTCCTCTCAATTCATCATTACATTAAGCATCTTAAGAGAATACTTAGTGGCATAATAAATAGTATATAGCAATATTTTGATACAACAATGGTCTCGTAATATATACATCTATTCTTACCTGGAGAATATCATGGACAGAGGAGCTTGGTGGGCTACAGTCCATGGAGTTACAAAGAGTTGGACACGACTGAGCAACTAAACTAAACAGCACTCTTATATCTATGTCTATCTATCTATGTATCTACCAATATTGATATCATTCATCAGTAATTACTATACATGATAATATACCATTTAATTAAAATTCTGAAGAAATATTTTCTTTCTGCAAAATGCCAATATTGAAATTCATGGGCTTTCTGAACATTTTACTTGAGGACAGCTTCTAATTAAAATGAACACAACTCAGCATAGGCCTCTGATTAAAATATTCTTAAGGTTAAATTAATAAAAGATAGTTGCCAACATGCGAGACAGCAAAAGGAACGCAGATATATAGAATAGACTCGTGGACTCTATGGATGAGGGTAAGGGTGGGATGATATGGGAGAATGGCATTGAAACACGTTAATTATCATATGTCTAATCAATCGCCAGCCCAGGAGTGATGCTCGGGGCTGGTGCATCGAGATTTCCCGGGGGGAGGGAGCAGGGAGGGAGGGGGGAGGGGGGTTCTGGAGGGGGAGCATATATAAACCCATGGTGATATCATGGCATTGTATGGCAAAAACAATAATAATAATAAAAATAAAAAATAAATAAAAATAAAAATAAAAAATAAATCAGAAATATTAAAAAAATTGATATAAACAACCTCATTTATAAACAACCTCTGAATCTGCATTGTATTCAACAAATACTCACTGAAAATTTTACAGTGATAGTAGTAGTATGTGGAAAGTGAAAAGCAAGTTTCTATCTGCCACCTCCTTGGCCTTCTCAGCTCCCTTCCCCAGCACAGAGGCAGAGATACATATTCAAACCACAATATAGTAGTTAATTTAGATTGGCTTAAATGTCTGGGGGATCTCCACACTGTTTTCCATAGTGGCTGTACTAGTTTGCATTCCCACCAACAGTGTAAGAGGGTTCCCTTTTCTCCACATCCTCTCCAGCATTTAAAAAAAAATTCATTTGAAGCAATTCTACTCAGATGGACAAAACTGGAGCCCATTATCCAGAGTGAAGTAAGCCAGAAGCAAAAACAACAATACAGTATATTAACACATATATATGGAATTTAGAAAGACGGTAACGAGAACCCAACATGCGAGACAGCAAAAGGAACACAGATGTATAGAATAGACTCGTGGACTTTGTGGATGAGGGTAAGGGTGGGATGATATGGGAGAATGGCATTGAAACATGTTAATTATCATATGTCTAATCAATCACCAGCCCAGGATTGATGCTCGGGGCTGGTGCAGTGAGATTTCCCGGGGGGGAGGGAGGAGGGAGGGGGGTTCTGGAGGGGAAGCATATGTAAACCCATGGTGATATCATGTCATTGTATGGCAAAAACAATAAAAAAAAAATTTAAAAAATTAAAAAAAAATAAATGTCTGGGGGATGATGATATAGTGCCAAATTAATTTTCTAAATGTTTAAAAGGTAACAACACATTCAGTTTAGTTCAGTCGCTTAGTCTTGCCTGTTTCTTTGCAACCCCATGGACTGCAGCACGCCAGGCCTCCCTGTCCATTACCAAGTCCTGGAGTTTACCCAAACTCATGTCCATTGAGTCGGTGATGCCATCCAACCATCTCATCCTCTGTCATCCCCTTCTCTTCCTGACTTCAATCTTTCCCAGCATTGGGGTCTTTTCAAATGAGTCAGTTATTCCCATCAGATGGCCAAAGTATTGGAGTTTCAGCTTCAACATCAGCCCTTCCAATGAATATTCAGGACTTATCTCCTTTAAGATGGACTGGTTGGATATTGTTGCTGTTCAGGGCACTCTCAACAGTCTTGTGCAACACCACAGTTCAAAAGCATCAATTCTTTGGTGCTCAGCTTTCTTTATAGTCCAACTCTCACATCCATACATGACTATTGGAAAAACCATAGATTTGACTAGATGGATCTTTGTTGCCAAAGTAATATCTCTGCTTTTTAATATGCTGTCTAGGTTGATCATAACTTTTCCTCCAAGGAGTAAATGTCTTTTAATTTCATGGCTGCAATCACCATCTGCAGTGATTTTGAAGCCCCCCAAAATTAAGTCTCTCACTGTTTCCCCATCTATCTGTCATGAAGTGATGGGACCAGATGTCATGACCTTAGTTTTCTGAATGTTGAACTTTAACCCAATTTTTTCACTCACCTCCTTCACTTTCGTCAAGAGGCTCTTTAGTTCTTCTTCTCGTTTTGCCATAAGGGTGGTGTCATCTGCATATCTGAGGTTATTGATATTTCTCCCAGAAATCTTGATTCCATCTTGTGTTTCATCCAGTCCAGCATTTCACAGGATGTACTCTACATATAAGTTAAATAAGCAGGATGACAACATATGGCCTTGACGTACACTTTTCCGAATTTGGAACTAGTCTGTTGTTCATGTCCAGTTCTAACTGTTGCTTCATGACCTTCATACATATTTCTCAAGAGGCAGGTCAGGTGGTCTGGTATTCACGTCTTGTTAAGAATTTTCCACAGTTTGTTGTGATCCACACACAGGCTTTGGCATAGTCAATAAAGTAATGTTTTTCTGGAACTCTCTTGCTTTTTGGATGACCCAACAATGTTGGCAATTTGATCTCTGTTTCCTCTGCCTTTTCTAAATCAGCTTGAACATCAGGAAGTTCATGGTTCACGTTCTGTTGAAGCCTGGCTTGGAAAATTGTGAGCATTACTTTACTAGCATGTAAGATGAGTGCAACTGTGTGGTAGTTTGAGCATTCTTTAGCATTGCCTTTGCTTGGGATTGGCATGAAAACTGACCTTTTCCAGTGCTGTGGCCACTGCTGAGTTTCCATATTTGCTGGCATATTGAGTGCAGTACTCTCACAACATCATCTTTTAGGATTTGAAATAGCTCAACTGAAATTCCATCACCGCCACTAGCTTTGTAGTGATGCTTCCTAAAGTGCTCTTGTTTTCACATTCCAGGATGGTGAGTGATCACACCATCATGGTTATCTGGGTCATGAAGAACTTTTTTGTATAGTTCTCTGTATCTTCTTAATATCTTCTGCTTCTGTTAGGTCCATATCATTTCTGTCATTTATCAAGCCCATGTTTGCATGAAAATTTCCCTTGGTATCTCTCATTTTCTTGAAGAGATTTCTAGTCTTTCCCATTCTATTGTTTTCCTCTTTCTTTGCATTGATCATGGAGGAAGGCTTTTTTTATCTCTCCTTGCTATTCTTTGGAACTCTACATTCAAATGAATATATCTTCCCTTTTCTCCATTGCTTTTCACTTCTCTTCTTTTCACAACTATTTGTAAGGCCTCCTCAGACAACCATTTTGCCTTTTTGCATTTCTTTTTCTTTGGGATGGTCTTGATCACTGCCTCCTGTACAATGTCACAAACCTCTGCCCATAGTTCTTCAGGCACTCTAGCAGGTCTAATCCCTTGAATCTATTTCTCACTTCCACTGTATAATAATAAGGAATATGATTTAGGTCATACATGAATGGTCTAGTGGTTTTCCCTACTTTCTTCAATTTAAGACTGAATATGGCAATAGGGAGTTCATGAGCAGAGCCACAGTCAGTTTTGGCTGACTGTATAGAGCTTCTCCATCATTGGCTGCGAAGAATATAATCAATCTGATTGCAGTATTGACCATCTGGTGATGTCCATGTGTAGAGTCTTCTCTTGTGTTGTTGAAAGAGGGTGTTTGCCATGATCAGTTTGTTTTCTTGGCAAAACTTTATTAGCCTTTCCCTGATTTATTCTGTATTCCAAGGCCAAATTTGCTTGTTTCTCCAGGTATTCCTTGACTTCCTCCTTTTGCATTCCTGTCCCTATAATGAAAAGGACATTTTTGGGGGGCGCATTGACTTGTATTATTGTGATATTGAAAGGTTAGCCTTGCAAACAAACAGATATCATTCTGTCCTTTTTGAGATTACATCCAAGTACTGCATTTCCAAATCTTTTGTTGAATGTAGAGAAAAAAAGACGTTTGTCCTTTCCTCCTCCTTGAGCATTCCAGATGCTAACTCCTCCTTGAGAGCACCAGATCCCTTTCTCCATCTCAGAGACCCTGGACTTCTTATTAACCTGCCTAGGAATTGACTTTCTCAGTTTCAAACTTTAGTTTGAAATACTCAGCTTTTGAAATTGGTGGAAAACATATGCACTCAACTTATTTTTAGTTAGATGCTCGTATTTGGAAGTATAATCATTGTGACTTCACAATGTTTTCTAACTCATCATATGCCCTATTTGATACAAGATTTCTTGTACTTATTTAGTCATGAGCAGAAAGTAAATGTTTAGCATGTGCATGATATACTGACTATGCATGCAAACATGGTAATACACTTTCAACTCAAGTTAAAATCCTTTAAACTATTATAAATTGTTACATACACAGCTTTGCAAAGATAGCAGACCAGAAACAGAATATTTTATTTAAACAGTTAGCAATTTATGGTAAGAGCACAGGATTAAAAAAAAGGCTGTTGGTACTAAGGATTTCCCTTACTTATAATTCACTATCTATATTATTTTGCATTTAATTGATTATGGATTTTATTTTGTTCACTTTAGACTAATCAACTGCTAAATATAATAGGGTCAAGATACACTTATTTTTAGTAAAATTCATAGAAATCTTATAATCAACATGTAATCAACTATTTTACAGATCAAATATGTTAATTCAGGTAAATATGATCTTACACAGTGTTTTTCTTACCAAAGGAAGCAATGCCTAAAGTTTTGTTCTCAGATAAGCATCATGAGTTGTTGAGTATAACAGCACTTTGAATAGCACTGGTCTAGAATAAGAGTCTTTCTATTGGAGACCTTCACAATTATACAGCCAGAAATTCTAAGGGCTCAACAATTCCGTTGAGTGTCTAAAGTTCACATAGAACAACAAAGTGACTACTGTTATGGTATGTGCTGTGCTAAGTCTCTTCAGTCATGTCCAACTCTTTGTGACCCTCTAGACTGCAGACACCCAAGCTCCTCTGTCCATGGAATTCTCCAGCCAAAAATACTGAATGAACGAGACAAGTCAGTATTTCTACTATGATTTTTTTTAAAGAACAAGAAACAAAACAATTTACAGCAATTTTAAACTAAACTCAAATGACCTTTCCGTTGATGTCAATAATCTTAAAACTAAGATAAAATATTATTTCAAAGTGTCCTTTGCCTTTCCCGTTAATTTCTCTCTTGCAGGAAGTGCTAGTTGGAAAAATAAAACTTCAAATAGCAAGATGAGAGAATAAAGATATTTTTAGAAAGCTTAGAAAATTGTTAAATGTATGTAATTTGATTTTTAGGAGCAGCAAGGTGGAAAATGGGTCTCATAAAGTGTCATTATGGGAATGTTACATTCTGATTAGTTAACAGCTCTGATACTATTCTAGATAGGAACAAATTTAGGCAACCAAATCTTTTTCTGTATTATCAGAGAATTTCACTAGGTTTCCTGAGAGATATTTTACTAAGCTTTTCTCAAGTGATTTAAAAGTCACTTCTTTCTATTATTTATTTTCTGCAGTGCACAGCATGTACAGTCTTCTCTAACACTGACAGCATCCATTTCTGTTATCTCTCTCATTTCTCAGTGATTTTCACTTTCTCCATATGTATTTACTATCCCCTGATTCTTGATCTTGTCTTTGCTTTATAATTTATTGTACCTGGCTCATCAGACACATTTTAAATTTCTCTCCATGTATGTTATTTATTCGACCTTTATCTTTTATCTGGTGAGCAATAAAACATTAAGTTCCAAGTGAGAAAATATATATGAAAGGGTTGTATAAAATATAAGAGAAGGCAAATGCTCTTAATGATAGTGTTACTGAAATGTTTAAAAGGTTTCTAATTTTGAAAAAAGGAATCTTAACAAGAGTTAAGATATAAGACTACATGTTTTTTTAATCTATGAGGGTTTATAGAATTCCTTGGAGCCTCAGTGGTAAAGTGTTCACCTGCTAATGCAGGAGAGGCATGTTTGATTCCTGGTCAGAAAGATCCCCTTGAGAAGGAAATAGGAACCCACTCCAGTATTCTTGCCTGGAAAATCCCACGAAGAGTAGAGACTGGCGAGATGCAGTCCATGGGGTCACAAAGAGTCGGACATGACTAAGTGACTGAGCATGCACACACGTGAAGGTTTATAGCTATTACATTTCTGCAAAGGTAGAATCAACTCTTAAAATTATCTTAATACATTGTAGTAAGGAAATCTGATCATTTTCTTTCCTTAAAGTAACTTCAAAAGGTAGTGAATAGTTTTTAATTTCTCATAAATAAATGCTATTTTCCTTTGTTTTAAATTATACAGACACTGTAATTTATATTTAACAAGTGATTTAATTTGAAGAATTTTATTCCTGGAAAACATTCATACCTTTCAAAACAGTTGAAGATGTGTGGTAAAGTCACATCATGTCAGACCTTAGGAATCCCAAATCACTCAATTCTTTTGCTTTTATAAATATAAGGGCTAAAAGAATTTAGATAGACTGATACCTTGAGGTGAAAGAGGGGAGTGGCAAAGCTGGTTTAAAACTCAAATTCAAAATACTAAGATCATGGAATCCAGTCTCATCACTTAGTGACAAATAGATGAGTAAACAATGGAAACAGTGAGACTTTACTTTCTCAGACAGTGACTGCAAGCCATGAAATTAAAAGATGCTTGCTCCTTGGAAGAAAAGCTCAGAGGAACCTAGACAGTGTATTATAAAGCAGAGACATCACTTTGCCAACAACCATCCATATAGTCAAAACTACGGTTTTCCACTAGTCATGTACAGATGTGAGCGTTGAACCATAAAGAAAACTGAGTGCTGAAGAACTGATGCTTTCAAACTGGTGCTGGAGAAGATTCTTGAAAGTGTCTTGGACTGCAAAGAGATCAAACCAGTCAATCCTAAAGGAAATCAACCCTGAATATTCACTGGGAGGACTGATGCTGAAGTTGAAGTTCCAGTACTTTGGCCATCTGATGCAAAGAGCTGACTCATAGGAAAAGACTGACACCGGGAAATACTGAGGGCATAAAGAGAAAGGGGTGACAGAGGATGAGATGGCTGGATGGCATCATCAACTCAATGGATATGAATTTGAGCAAAATCCAGGAGATAGTGAAGGACAGAGATGCCTGGTCTGCTGCAGTGCATGGGGTCGCAAATAGTCACACATGACTAAACAACAACATTATACTTTTTTATAATATCCACGTCAACTTCTTTCTTGGCTAAAATCTGATAGATCAAGGAAATAAATAGGCTAAAAGTAATTCAACACATAGACACATAAACTATGATAAAACTATATTTCTTATATTTTAATAGCTGCATCAGGTTGTTTATTTCTTCATAAGAAACAGTGTCTGGAGGATATGTCATCCCTATATCCCTTTAGATAGTCAAAACACCTATCTATTCTTAGACTCTCCCTCACAGTAGCCTACAATGCAAGATGGCATTCCTGAATTATTAGTTCATATTTTGGCTTGATGATATCAGTTCAGTTCCGTTCAGTTGCTCAGTTGTGTCCGACTCTTTGGGACCCCATGGACTGCAGCATGCAGGTCTCCTTGTACCTCACCAACTCCCGGAGTTTGCTCAAACTCACGTCCATTGAGTCGGTGATGCCATCCAACCATCTTATCCTCTGTCGTTCCCTTCTCCTCCGGCCTTAAATCTTTCCCAATATCAGGGTCTTTTCAAATGAGTCAGTTATTCACATCAGGTGGGCAGAGTATTGGAGTTTCAGCTTCAACATCAGTCCTTTCAATGAACACTCAGGACTGATCTCCTTTAGGAGGGACTGATTGGATCTTCTTGCAGCCCAAGGGACTCTCAAGAGTCTTCTCCAACACTACAACTCAAAAGCATCAATTCTTTGGCACTTAGCTTTCTGTCACATCCATACATGACTACTGGAAAAACCATAGCTTTCATTAGATTGATGATATAAGCATATATTAAAGAATATTATAAATATGCTTTAACTAAATTAATTATCGCTAGTTATGCACTAAAGCAACACTTTCGAAATGTATTTCATATGTGTCAAAAGATTTTTTTAGCTTTAATCAACTTTTTGTGTCTACACATCCCTCAAATTTTATTTTCTATTTTTCTCTTTGCATTTGCAATTAGATTGTGAAATCACACAAAGGAAAAAAAGATATGATTTAGAAAACAGCAGAAAAAAGAAAGTTCTTCTGATATGGGAATCAAAACCTTAGCTAAATAGCAAACATGCTTCTGTGCTCAGTTGCGTCCTACTCTTTGCTACCCCATAGACTGTAGCCTATCAGGCTCCCATGCCCATGAAACCTGTGCCTCCTTCTTGGCAGGTGGATTCTTTACCATTGCAATACCTAGGAAATAAAAATAGAAAATAATTCTAGGGAAATAAAGTAACGAGATGTTAGCAAGTATAAGGATAGAACCCAAGTACCATGTCACAAGTTCTATGCATTGGCTAGATATGAATCTATATTTAGATTAATGTTTTCTTTGGCATGTATAGAACATAATAACAAGATCATCACTGCCAATGCTAACACTTCAGTCAGAAAGGAATTTTCTCTGCTGATAATCATACAGAAGAGCTTTCTCAGCACCTATTTGTCTTTTCTTTTTTTAAAAAAATTTTGGTGCATTGTGTTGCATATGGGATCCTTGTTCCCAATGCCCCATGCATTGGAAGCATGGAGTCTTAACCACTAGGCCACCAGGCAAGTCTCTCTTAGTGTCTTTGTTGTTGTTTTAGTCATTAAGTTGTGTCCAACTCTTGCAATCCCCTCAGTGTCTTTAGATAAGCAATTTATAAAGTTATTTGTAACATTCTTTAAAACAAAATCAATACTTTATACTTATTTTGCTTTGCTGAATTATATGACATATTTGCGAGTCAATGTTTGGGAAAATTGATTAAGGGAAAAAAAAGAGCAACATGGAAATAACAAGTGCTCAGTTGTGTGTGACTTTTTGGGACCCCATGACCTGAAGCCTACCAGGCTCTTCTGTCCATGGATTGTCCAGGGAAGAATACTGGAGTGGGTTGTCATTTTCTTTTTTCCTTTTTTTTGGTTTAATTTTATTTATTTATTTATTTTCTCTCTGTTGTTTTTTTTTTTATTGGTTTTGCCATACAATGACATGAAACCACCATGGGTTTACATGTGCTCCCCCTCCAGATCCTCCCTCCCTCCTCCCTCCCGATTCCCTCCCCCTAGGAAATCTCAGTGCACCAGCCCCGAGCATCAATCCTTGGCTGGCGATTGATTTCACATATGATAATTAACATGTTTCAATGCCATTCTCCCATATCACCCCACCCTTGCCCTCATCCACAGAGTCCATGAGTCTGTTCTATACTTCTGCGTTTCTTTTCTCCACATTTTCTACTCCAGGGGATCTTCCTGACCTAGTCTCCTGAAAGTGAAACTGAGTCACTCAGTCCTGTCCAACTCTTTGCCACCTCATGGACTGACAGTAGCCTAACAGGTTCTTCCATCCATGGGGTTTTCCAGGCAAGACTATTGGAGTGGGTTGCCATTTCCTTCTCCAGGGGATCTTTCCGACCCAGGGATCGAATCCACGTTTCCTGCATTGTAGGGAGACGCTTTACTGTTTGAGTCACCAGGGAAGTCCTAGTCTCCTGAACTAGCTGGCAAATTCTTTACCACTGTACACCTGGGAAGCCCCAAAGTAAAAAGTAAATATGAAGATAAATATTTAATGCTATAATATATTGGGGCTTTATTTAGATTAAAATATGACAACCATGATGAATTTGAGATTAAATCAGTATTATTTGTTTGATTCTTATAAGAATCTTTCTTCTCTTCCAGAAAGTGTTACTTTCAGAGCCATTTGATTTCTTTACATTATTCTTTGTTTCTTTAGAGTTCTTTATTATTGCTATGCATGAACTGACATCAAATAATAGTTTCTACTAATACTTTGATGCCTTAATATTATTGGTAAAATGTGTGTTTTTCTCTTGCTTTACTCTAACATAATTCAAAAATATAGTAATTGCATAGCTATGATCGAAATTCCTTTTCAAATCTGAGTCAGAGTTACCAATAAAACTGACTCATAAAAAAATGACTCATATAAAACAAAGTGTTATATTAATAGCTACCTGAAAAGTGGCTTTACTTTCATACAAGTGGCTTTCCTTTCACACAGTGCACACCAGATAAAGAATGCTGTTTAACAAGCGAGAGTTGCTCAAGGAAGCTGAATTTTCAAATTAGTATTAAATCCATGAACACGGTATATTTCTCCATCTGTTTGTGTCCTACTTGATTTCTTTCATCAGTGTTTTATAGTTTTCTATATACAAGTCTTTTGTTTCTTTAGGTAGAAATACTCCTAAGTATTTTATTCTTTTTGTTTCGATGGTGAATGGAATTGTTTCCTTAATTTCTCTTTCTGATTTCTCACTGTTAGTGTATAGGAATGCCAGGGATTTCTGTGTGTTGATTTTATATCCTGAAACTTTGCTATATTCACTGATTAGCTCTAGTAATTTTCTAGTAGAGTCTTTAGGGTTTTCTATGTAGAGGATCATGTCATCTGCAAACAGAGAGAGTTTTACTTCTTCTTTTCCAATCTGGATTCCTTTTATTTCTTTATCTGCTCTGATTGCTGTGGCCAAGACTTCCAAAACTATGTTGAATAGTAGCTGAGAGTGAGCACCCTTGTCTTGTTCCTGACTTCAGGGGAAATGCTTTCAGTTTTTCACCATTGAATAATGTTTGCTGTGGGTTTGTCATATATAGCTTTTATTATGCTGAGGTATGTTCCTTCTAGTCCTGCTTTTTGGAGGGTTTTTATCATAAATGGATGTTGAATTTTGTCAAAGGCTTTCTCTGCATCTATTGAGATAATCATGTGGTTTTTATTTTTCAATTTGTTGATGTGGTGTATTACACTGATTGATTTGTGAATATTGAAGAATCCTTGCATCCCTGGGATAAAGCCTACTTGATCATGATGTATGATGTATTTGATGTGTTGTTGGATTCTATTTGCTAGAATTTTGTTAAGGATTTTTGCATCTATGTTCATCAGTGATATTGGCCTGTAGTTTTATTTTTTGTGTGTGTGGCATCTTTGTCGGGTTTTGGAATTAGGTGACGGTGGCCTCATAGAATGAGTTTGGAAGTTTACCTTCCTCTGCAATCTATAGATTCAATGCAATACATATCAAGCTACCAGAGGTCTTTTTCAGAGAATTAGAACAAATAATTTCACAATTTGTATGGAAATACAAAAAACCTAGCATAGCTAAAGCAATCTTGAGAAAGAAGAATGGAACTGGAGGAATCAACCTACCTGACTTTAGGCTATACTACAAATCCACAGTCATTAAGACAGTATGGTACTGGCACAAAGACAGAAATATAGATCAATGGAACAAATAGAAAGCCCAAAGATAAATCCACGCATCTATGGTCACCTTATCTTTGACAAAGGAGGCATGAATATACAATGGAGAAAAGACAATCTCTTTAACAAGTGGTGCTGGGAAAACTGGACAGCCACTTGTAAAAGAATGAAACTAGAACACTTTCTAATACCATACACAAAGATAAACTCAAAATGGATCAAAGATCTAAGCATAAGACCAGAAACTATAAAACTCCTAGAGGATAACATAGGCGAAACACTCTCCGACATAAACCAAAGCGGGATCCTACATGACCCACCTCCCAGATTATGGGAAAAAAAAGCACAAATAACCAAATGGGACCTAATTAAAATTAAAAGCTTCTGCACAACAAAGGAAACTGTAAGCAAGATGAAAAGACAGCCTTCAGAATGGGAGAAAATAATAGCCAATGAAGCAATGGACAAACAATTAATCTCAAAAATATACAAGCAACTCCTGCAGCTCCATTCTAGAAAAATAAAAGACCCAATCAAGAAGCAGGCCAAAGAACTTAACAGACATTTCTCCAAAGAAGGCATAAAAATGGCTAACAAACACATGAAAAGATGTTCAACATCACTCATTATCAGAGAAATGCAAATCAAAACCACAATGAGGTATCACTTTACACCAGTCAAAATGGCTGCAATCCAAAAATCTACAAGCAATAAATGCTGGAGAGGATGTGGAGAAAGGGAACCCTCTTACACTGTTGGTGGGAATTCAAACTACTACAGCCACTATGGAAAACAGTGTGGAGATTCCTTAAAAAACTGCAAATAGACCTGCCATATGACCCAGCAATCCCACTGCTGGGCATACACACCGAGGAAACCAGAATTGAAAGAGACACGTGTATCCCAATGTTCATCACTGCATTGTTTACAATAGCCAGGACATGGAAGCAACCTAGATGCCCATCAACTGATGAATGGATAAGAAAGCAGTGGGACATATACACAATGGAATATTACTCAGCATTAAAAAAAATTCATTTGAATCAGTTCTACTCAGGTTCACGGAACTGGAGCCTATTATCCAGAGTGAAGTAAGCCAGAAGGAAAAACAACAATACAGTATACTAAC